>JACEIK010000801.1:65233-83175 GCA_018107945.1 Datura stramonium
TAAAACTCAATTAAATCATACCCATAAAGAGAAATCACATTTTCATGCATTTGAGTAAAACCCCATAGACTTGAATAGGAGGATTCATGATTTAAATTGAAATTTGGGCATGAGTGAGGAAGAATCTCACCCATTCTAAAACCCTACATACCCGGGAATGGATTTATTTCGAGGTTCCTTGAATACCCACAAAGAAATTGATGGAAATTTGGGGAAGAAGACCTTGAATCTCCCTAAAATCTCTCTAAGATTTTGCATGATAATTGGCATGCATAAAGGACTTAACTTATCTTATATCACTCAGAAAAATATCCAAAACAATGTAGTTTAGGCCTTACAAACTTAGGAATTACAAAAGCACCCTTATTAAAATGCAAAAAATTTTTGGTCGCCAGTCCCCACGAGGGACCACACGGGTCGTTGCCACAGGGCACGACTCGTGTCCATGGTCCATTGAGTCCACTATCCAAAACATCCAAGGGGACCCCACGGGTGACTTCACAAGTCGTGAGGTCATACCACGACTCATGGTCACCTTCCGTGGCCTAAACTACCTATCCCAACTTGCCAAACCTCCAAGGTAGACCACGGGTGACCTCACGAATCGTGAGTTCTGACCACGACTCTTGGTCATGCCCTTGGCCTCCTCACTCAGGACTTGCCAAACCATGCTGACCACAAGTCACCTTGCGACTGGTGGTCACTCCTCACAACCCACCTCACGGGTCGTTCTGTGACCTGGATCAAATTTTTAGTTTTTCTCCGTTTTTACTTTCGGGTCTTATCCTTGGGTTCCCGGGGTATAAAAAAGTCCTCATTCTTTCAAAGAACCATAAGTTGACAGTTCTTTCTCAATTCAAGCTAGGGTTTCATCATCTACTTCACCTCAAATCCCCTTTGGGTCTTCAATCAAGTTAAATATTTCTAAAGCCTAAGTATGTAGGGTTATGAATGTGGGAAGTTCTTATACCTTCATTCCCAATTTCATCCCAATTCTATTATTTGAAGTCTCCAAACATGTCATGTTAAAATTCTAGGGCTTAACTCAATTCAATGCAATCTTTCATGTTATCTCTATGGTTTCAATTCTCTCATGTTTCAATTGATGATTTATGGATATTAGGGTATATTTCACTTGAAATTTAATAACTAATTCATGATTTTATGTTTATGAAAATTATGCCCTATTATACATTATTTATGAATTACAAACTTTTGAGCCCATGGTTTCAAGTATGATGAATTACAAAAATATGCATGAATATTTATGAATTCTTAAGATTCTAAATTTTATGATTTCAAGTCATGAAGATTTATTCAAGCATGTATGATTTTCATGAAATTAAAGTTCAAGTATCATGGTCAACTTTATGGCATCCTTTTTATGGTTATTTCATGTATATCAAGTATAACTATGATTTCATGTTTCGGTTAGCCCATGCTAGTTCAAGTATAGTTTTCACAATAATGATTATGACTCATGTTCATTTTTTGGGAATAGTTTCTAGCACCGAGTAGGCTAGGGATTCAGACAAACCTCGAGTCTCAAAACTATGTGCCATCGTAGGAACTTATTCATGTTCAAATCCTACAAGGATTAACAAGTGATATTACGCCTAAATCATTCTTTGGCTTGGCAAGCTTGGAATGTCTCTACAAAGTTGAGCGAGATAGTTGGGAATCATGTTAGCTCTCTCACGATGGTGTCGATTATGATGAGTCTCTCATTATTCCTCGTGTTTTAAGTTTCTCATGTTCATGACTTACAATACTATGTTTTATAGTGCAATTGACCCATTGATTAATTTATGGGCTTGTACTTATTATTTCAAGTATGGTACATTATATGATTTCTGTTTCTAAATCTTGGGTCATTATGTTTCAGCTTAATGATAAATATCTTAAGAATTTGATTACATCAAGATTATGGCTTTTAGCATGTTGCCCTTACTCTTATGCTAGCTTGTTTTATATTCATTATTTCATATTATCGATTTGTTAACGTGTTTTACTTTATCTACATACTTTGTATATTCAAATTACTGACCACATACTCTATGCTATAAGTTCGGGTGATTAGTCTCAGTCCTGCTATTAGATAGTTTCCGGACTTGATCATCTAGTAGTGGTGAGTCCTCATCTTTCGAGGACTAGAGTTATCTGCTTCATTTAAGTAATTTTACCTTGTTTGTTTTTCAGATTTGGGGTTAGCTGGAGGCTTGACCCAGCAGCTCATCAATTAGTAGAGGCTTTCAGACCTGGAATAGTATGTTCAGCTGTGTGACTTAGTGTTTAAATTATCAGATTAGGTTGTTATCCATAAGTGAGTGTTCTACATTTCAGTTTGTTTCCGCTCAATTTTCCTTATAAATTATATTATGTTTGTAGTATGCTATTCCATAGGTTAGCTTGGAGCCATTTGTGATTTTAGATCCTCGTACATGGTGAATAACCAAATTCCAATTGAAATGAAATCTTTAGGATAAATCAATGCAATTTAGGAGGAATCAATGAGAGGACATCAATTCAAATCTTGGATTTTCGAATTGAGAGAGATATTGAGAGAGATCAAGAATTCTCACCATTTCTTAGATTCATGGACCCAATTCAATTCAGTGGGATCCTTCATTCACATTTTTTTCCACCAAGAACGTTTTCTAAAACTCTTTGACCCCCGAATTTGGAGTATCCTACTTTCACACAATTCACAGGGTTCAACAAGCAAGCGTCGTGATCCGGTAATAGACTTTGGTCATGCTAAACTTAGTATCAGAGCATTATATTTGAAATATCCTAGGGTGTTTAAAAGTAGAGTGAAGTAGAGTCCTTTTCATGGGTGTGAAGCGTGCCACACTATTGAGGAAGAGGCTATGAGACGTTTTAGGCAATTTTCCTTCTTTCATGATTCTATCTTGTGTTATGAAGTTCAACTCTCTATCCTTCTAACTCATTTTGTATGCAATCACAGAGAATGCCTCCCAAAAAGAGCTAGCCAAAGAGGAATTGGCAATGGGAATCAGCTAGCCCCACAAACTCCAGTAAGCCCCCTTAGTGGGAAAGTTACTGATCCAGAGCTTGGGGCTGCCTTTAGAACGATTATGCACATCATGACCACCCAGCTTAACCAGCAGGAAAACATACCTGCAAACTCTATTGGAGGGACAACATCTACTAGGGTTTGAGACTTCAATAAGAAGGATCCATTTGAGTTCCACCATCAAGAGGCAGATGGGGAATTTAGGGGAAAGAGGAAAGAGGAACAAGAGAGCCAAGACATACAACCTTGAGGTTGCCCAGTAGAGGGCCAGTGGTGGACACCAATCACAGCCCCATCATAGGTTATTAGTCCTAGCACCAGTGACAAATAGTGTTCTATCCAGATCTGGGGTGAGGGAGATTACATATCCAGTTTGCAAGAAATGCGGAAGGAAACACCTCAGAAATTACTAGATTGGTTGGGATGTATACTTTTGGTGTGGGAAGCCCGACCATAGAATTTGAGACTATCCATCAGCCAGGTAGAGAAACATCAGTGGTCATACTTATCTAGCTTACAAGAGCTATGGAAAGAACAACTTAGGAAATGGCTTGGTGGGTTTTGATGTTTGCTTCAGGTATGGCAAGCCCAATAATAAGTGCAGAGATTGTCCAATAGCCAAATAGGGCGAAGGTAGAGCCCCAACCACCTATTTAGTAGATCCAATAGTTCACCCACCTCAGCAGGGCATGTCAGCTGATATAGGCAGTGGACAGCACCAGGATCAGGAGAGCTTGCCAAATGTGGTCACAGGTATGTTATGAGCTTTTCATATTGATTCTTGCATGCTGCTAGGCCCAGGAACTACTATATAAGGCCTATGACTCCTTTAAGTGTCTTAGTATGAGTTTCATTTAGTGTATTGTGTTGAATGGTTAGAGGACTGGATTAAGGAAGGGATACAACAAAAGAAGTGAAGCTTATACAGAGGTAGCCTTAGAGACAAATGAGAAGTTAAGACTTAGTGACTTTTTCTAGCCTTAAGAAGAGGTCCAGAGGCTAAGGGTGGTAACTTCTAGGCTATGCGGGAGATGATAAGGTGAAGGACTAAGTCAAGTCTTAGGTTTCCAAGTGTAGAGGTTTTATAAACAGTAACCATGAGATGTTGGTCCATTCTTATTTAGATGTTTCCCTTGTGCTTCAGCCAACATGACACTCTACTAGGGTCTATATTCAAATTCCTAGTACAAGAAGTAACTCTTAAGATAGCGATCCCAGCCTTACACCATGATTCCATAAATCCCAGCTCCACATCATGAAACTTGTTACTTATGAAACTCATTTATCACGGTTTGCTCAACTCTGTGAACTTTGTCCTTAGCATTCATTTTAGTGGCCCATAAGATCATCCTACATTATGTATACGCTCAGTTTAGATGTCTTGAATGACCCATGCTTACGATTTCCCTACTCTAAGCCCTATGTACGCTCGCCCATGATAAGAATGGTGGTTACATCATGTGTGTTTAGAATGACTTTCTATTTTTGCCTTGGGGGCTCGATATCCAGAAGTTCGTGGCGTATGGACTATTATCCTAGCCAGGCCAAGGAGACAGGATGGCACTTGGGTATTTTATGATTTGGAGGAGCCTCAAGATGATTATAGTGATAGGCTTGAATGGTTGAATGACATGAAGAAGGATATTGCAGATGTTTGTGGCCAAGTGTCCGAATTGCCAGGAGGTGAAGGTTGAGCATCAGAGGCGGAGAGGTATACTACGGGATATCGATATTCGTACTTGTAAGTGAGAAGAAGATAAATATGGACTTCAGTATAGGGTTACCCAGTACACGCCAACAACATAATTCTATATGGGTGATTGTGGATCGGATGACCAAGTCAACACATTTCATAGCACTCAAACTACATATCCACCCAAGGATTATGCTAGACATTATATTTGGGAGTTGATTCAGTTTCATGGAGTTCTATTGTCTACCATCTCAGATAGGGGTACTCAATTCATTTCTCAATTTTTGAGATCATTCTAGAAGGGTTTGGGTACTCAGGTGAAGCTCAGCCCAGCTTTTCACTGCAAGCCAATGGTCAGGCTGAATAGACCATTCCAACCTTCGAGGAAATGTTGACATTGTGTGTAATTGGTTTGAAGGGTACTTAGGATGATCACTTGCCTCTTAATGAGTTTTCCTATAGTGACAGTTACCACTCGAGCATTCAGATGGTTCCATTTGAGGCTCTTTATGGGTGGAGATGTAGATCACCTATTGGACTGTTTAAAGTAGGTGAGGCTATGCTAATATTGTTAGATTTAATTCATGAGGTTATGGAGAAATTTCAACTCATTAGGGAAAGGTTGAAAATAGATCAGAGTTGTCAGAAATCTTATGTGAATGTTATGAGGCGGGAGCTTGATTTAAGGTCAATGATTGGGTGTTTTTTGAGGTGTCTCCCATGAAGGGAGTTATGAGGTTCGGTAAGAAGGGGAAGCTTAGTCCCCGATATGTTGGTCCTAATAGGATTCTTAGGTGAGTTTTCAAGGTGGCATATCAGTTGGAGCTACCAGTGGGATTAGCTTCAGTACATCTAGTGTTTCATGTGTCTTTATTGAAAAAGTGCATTGGTGATCTAGCTCTAGTTATTCTGGAAGAGAGCATTGGGGTGAAGGATAGCCTTACTTATGAGGAGGGTTCCAGTGGAGATCATTGATCATCAGGTTTGGAAGTTGAGGAACAAAGAAGTAATTTCAGTGAAAGTTTTGTGAAGAAATCAGCTTGTTGAGGGATCTATGTGGGAAGATGGAATAGATATCATGGCTAGATACCCGCATCTTTTCCCTTCCAATCTAGTTATAGCAGGAGGTACCAGTTTCCTCCTTAATACTCTATTCAATTTCATGTCAATTTCATATCTCTCAGTTCCTTTCATATTATAGTATGCATGTCTGTTTCATGAATTCAATCTAGTCATATATCTCAATCCGGAGTCAGTCACTCTGCCAGTTTTTTAGTCTATAACTTTCCATTCTGGGATTGAATCTCTTTCCCTATCTTTTCAACTAATTTAGTCTCCATTCAAGGATGAATTTTCTCAAGGGGGAGGATAATATAACACCCCAAAGTTTCTAAGGCTATACTAGGGATTTAGAATTTTGTTCATTAGAAAAATTTGCAAAATTTCGTAGAACGACTTGTGGTATGAGTCATAGGAGGATATGATAGGTTTTGGAAGTAGTCCTGGTAAGCAACAGTTCCTCTTGGCCCTGTGATTACGACTCATGCTACAAGTCGCTGGAGGTAGTGATGAGTCATGGTGTCATTCGTCCTGAGGAAGCCCAGAAACAGATGGATGGTGTACTGGCCCATACCATTAGTCATGGTTGGATAGTACAACTCATTGGAGGAAGCAATGAGTCATGGTGAGTGCCTGTGGTTTGAGGATCAGAGAACCAGAAAATGGGACTAGCAAGTAACTGAAGGAGCCACGGGTCACGGTTAGGTGGTACGACTCGTGGTGCCTGGAAGTCATCTTTTTAAATATGTTTTTCAATGGGTATTTTCATAACTTCCTAAGATTCTAACCACAAAGTGAAGTTTTTTTGCAATTTTCTGAAGGGTGTATTGAGGAATTTAACCTAGCCTAAGTCCTCATTCTTCCAAAGTTCCGTAAGTTGAAGGTTCTTCCTCAAGTCAAGCTAGGGTTTGATCATATCCTTCACCTCAAATCCTCTTTGGGTCTTCAATCAAGTTAAAGATTCCTCAAGCCTAGGTATGTATGGTTATGAATGGTGAAAATTCTTCCACCCTCGTGCCTAATTTCATCCCAATTCTATTAATTTAAATCTCCAACCATGTGATGTTAAAATTTTAGGGTTTAACCCAATTTAATGCAATCTTCCATGCTATCTCCATGGGTTCAATTCTCTCATGTTTCAATTGATAATTTATGCCAATTAGGTCATATCTGAATCATAATTTACTTACTAATTGATGATTTCAAGTTTATGAAGATGATGCCCTATTATGCATGATCTATCAATTTAAAGCTTATGAGCCCTTAATTTAAAGTATGATAAATTATAAAAGTATGCATGAATATTTATGAATTCTTAAGCTTATGAATTTTATGATTTCAAGTCATGATGATTTATTCAAGCATGTAAGATTTTCATGAAATTTAAGTTTAAGTATCATGGCTAACTTTATGGCATCCTTTTTATGGTTATTTCAGATATATCAAGCATAACTATGATTTCACATTTCGTCTAGCCCATGCAAGTTCAAATATTGTTTTCATGGTAATCATTATGAGTCATGTGCATGTTTTTGAGAGTAGTTTCTTTCACTGAGTAGGCTAGGGGTTTAGGAAAACCTCAAGTCTAAGAACTACATGCCATCGTAGGAACATAGTCATGTTCAAACCCTACGACGATTAACAAGTGATATCACGCCTAAATTTCTCATTGGCTTTGCAAGCTTGGAACGACGCTTCCAACTTGAGTGAGATAGTTAGACATCATGTAAGCTCTCTCATGATGGTATCGGTTATGATGAGTCTCCTATTGTTCCTCATGTTTTAATTTATTCATGTTCATGACTTAGAAAAAGTTTTATAGTGCAATTGACCCATTAGTTAATTTATGGCGTTTTACTTATGATATCAAGTATGGTACATTATATGATTTCGATTTTTAAACCTTGGGTTATTATGTTTCAGCTTAATGAAGAATATCTTATGATTTTGATTACTTCAAGAATATGGCTTTTAGCCTGTTGCTCTTACTCTTATGCTATCTTGTTTTATATTCATGATTTCTGACTATCATTTTATTAGCATGTTTAATTTCTCTACATACTTAGTACATTCAAAGTATTAACGCATACTCTATGCTATATCATCTCATAATATAGGTTTGGGTTATCAGTCTTAGTCCCGCGATTAGATATGTTTCGGACTTGATTAGCTAGTAGTGGTGAGTCCTAATCTTCTGAGGACTAGAGTTATATACTTCATTTCAATTCTTTTACCCTGTTTTAGTTTTAGACATGGGGTTAGCTGGGGGTTTCTCCTAGCAGCTCATCATTTAGTAGAGGCTTTAAGACCTGGACTAGTATGTTCAGCTTTGTGACATAGTATTTAAATTACAAATTATCTTGTTACCAATAAGTGAATGTTCTACAATTCAGTTAGTTTCCGCTCAGTTTTCCTTATAAATTATATTGTGTTAGTAGTATGCTATGACATGGGTAAGCTTGGAGCCATTCGTGATTCTAAGTTTCATATCACGATCCGGGAATAGATTGGGGCCGTGACATTAACCCTTAGTAAAAATTCATAGGGAATTACATCATCCCTCATTTAGGATCATTCGTCCTCGAATGAGAACTATTTCTCTTGAAAACATTTTCTTCTCTGAATTTTTGAAAATTTCTTCAAAGTTTCCTTTCTGGCTAAAGTGATCCCAAAATTTCTAAATCGCAACTAGATCACTAAAAAAATGTAAGCTAGCATCATAGGGCGGCGCAATATATATAGAACATCGAAAATAAAACTAATCATGTGGAGGGCTCCTTTTGACCCAATGGTTATAAAAGATTATGTATCTTCATATAGTTCTTTTACTACTGCCTTCTATCATATATCAAAAACAGTTTTCATGAAAAGAACATACGCACCCTATTTAAGCAAGGAAATTCATAGGAATAATTTAAAAATATCAGAGTCATAAGTATTTAATTTAAATTATGAAATATTCAAGATGAGTTCTTACCTACTGTCTTCTTCTAGACTTTGGAATAGGTGGGGATATCTTGCTTTTATTGCCCTTCTGCCTCCCACAGAACTCCCTCGATGACTTTATTTCTCCACAGTAACTTTACGAAGGGCACTTTTTTATTTCTCAATTTCCTCATTTAGCAGCCAAAAATAGTTATAGAGACTTCCTCATAAGTCAAGTTTTTAGTTATTTTAGTGTCACTAGTAGGCAATTTGATAGTAGGGTCTCCCACACACTTTCTCGACATGGATATGTGGAAAAAGGATGGAGATAATTCACTCAGTAACTCTAATTAATAGGTTACTTGGCTAACTAGAGTTAACATCATATAAGGACCAATGTACCATGGGCTTATCTTCCCTTTGTTTTCGAACCTCATCACGCACTTCATAGTTAATACTTTAAGAAATACCCAGTCACCAACCTCAAACTCTAATCCTTGACGTCGCACATCCAAATAGAATTTTTGTCAACTCTGAGTTTCCCTTAATAGATTATCAATTATCCCGACTGTTTTATGCCCCAATGGACTAAATCTAGCCCGTAAACTGGGTTCACCCACTTTAAACCACCTAATATAGGATGTACATTGCTGTCCATACAATGCGTCATACAGTGCAAGTTTTATGTTAGAATGGTAGATGTTGTTGTACACAAACTCAATAAGGGAAAATGCTCATCCAAGATACCTTTAAAGTCTAAAATGAAATATCTTAAAATATCCTCAAGCTTCTGAATCCTACGCTCAACTTGGTCATTTGTTTAGAGGTGACCGATTGTATTGAGAATAACTTTGGTGCTAATCCCTATGGAAGGACCTCTAGAACCTAGCTGTAAACTAGGTACCACAATCTGAAATAATTGAAACCGAAGTCCCATGCATCTGTACTATCTCTTTTTGATGTACAATTTAATGTAATCTTCTATTGAGTTGGTAGTTTTAACTGACAAGAAACGGGATGACTGTGTGAGTTGGTTTACAGATACCCAAATTAGATCATGCCTCTGAAATGAGTGGGACAAATCGATAACAAAATCCATGTTAGTCATTTCCCACTTCTATTTTGGGATTTTGATGTTCTGGGCTAACCCTCCCGGGTTTTTTATTCTTAGATTTGACTCGCTGACAGTTAGGGCATTTAAGTATGAAGTATGCTACAATTCTTTTCATATTGCTCCACTAATATATTTTCTTAAGGTTGTGATACATCTTTGTAGAAATGGGATGAACCGAATGTCGTGATCCATGAGCTTAAGCCAATATCCTCTCATATAGCCTTTCAACGTGGGGGACGCAAAATATACCTTGGCACCTACCATGTTTCTCGAGTTTAATTGTAACAACCTTATGGTCAAGAGCTCCTACCTTTAGTGGGAGTAATGTAGGATCATCATACTGCTTTACTTTCACCTCTTCCACTAAGGGTGATTCAGCCTTGTTTAGGAAGATGATAACATCAAAAACAACTCTCTCGTTAGGAAGGTGGCTATAGTCTTTGCAAGATAAATACCCAATAGGAATCGGGGTTGAATCCCACAGGAATTGGACCTAGATTCACCGAATATTGTAAATTAGTTCACAAAAGCATGTGTCAGGTCTAAACACAATGTAAAAATTTGGAGAGAAGGTGTGAACAAGTATCAATTGAAGATATAAAATCAAAGAATGGGAAAAATGATTGTTGCTAACGAGATGAGAGACTAGGGGTGTGTATTTGATGGGGCATCAACTTAATAGGTATTAATTAAGAGCCTTAGATTTAATTAGTTCATGGATAACCTTGGCTTTGAGTTTCACTCAATGTTTCTCAACCAAAAGTGTGTGTCTACTTTGGGTTTTCTCAAACCCCAAAGTCAAAATCTACTAAACAACCAAATAACGCTTGAGGAAAGGTTTATACTATTTCTAGATCTAACTATTTAAGGGAGTTTGAATTAGGTATAGACTATCTCTAGCTCCAACCCACAGATAAAAGCTTCAAATCCCCACTATTGAATTCCTACCCAACCTCACTTACCTTTTGCAAGCAAAAGAAAAGATGGAGAGCTAAATTAATGTTTGCAACAATTAATTATCCAATTAATTCTTGAAGAAATCAATAGATCCATCCTTTCTACTCAAATATTAGATCAATTAGTCAATACCTACTTAGATCTAAACACCCATCTTCCACACACACCCTTAGAAGGTAATTTAGCTACTTATAGTTTAGGAAAGAGAAATTATACCAAAGAAAAATTCCTCAATTCCATTCATCATCAACTGATAAAATCAATTCTAAGCTTTTTAGCCTTCAACAATGGAGTTTTTCCTAAATAACATGAAGAAGAAAATAAAAAATTGTACTATCTCTATCACTCTATCTCTATGATGAAATCTTCTCCCTCTTCACTAATTTTTTTCACAGATGGGGTAAAATAAGTATAACTTCCTTGCACAGCTACCCAAAAATGTACTTGGAAGCTTCTCAAGTACATGTTATCCTTCTTTGATGATTTTTCGCTTCAGAGAAGATGGGTCACACTTTTGCTGGCACCTGCATTTCGCAGGTGCCAATGTACGGATCATAGATGCATCTTGAGGCCGAGGTAGTGCTCCTTCTAGACCTCTTAATTGGCAGTTGCAGTTCGCAAATACCAATCTGGGGTATGCATGTGTTGTTCAAGAAATTTCTCAGATCCTCCAGTGTGGTACCTGCTAAACGCAGATGCAGACTTGTGGCATGCATGTCCTTATTTTTATTCTGGCAGATTGATTTTAGTTCAATTCCTTCATCTTCTTTGTTTCAATTAAATGCCTACACAAAAGGAGAAAATGCATAAAGTCCTTCTAAATTGCGTCAAAGCAGAGCAATAACTCATACTTAAGAGCCAAATGAGTTGGCAAAGCACCAACTCATTGGAGGACTACACAATTATTCTTGGATTCCAGGAGATGGATACCTAGGATTGACAAACTCAAGAAATCCCTGGCTATATCCTTTTTTACTTTTCTCAAATAGGCCAGACATCTCATATATAATCTTTTGCGAGCATTAGCTACAACATTTAATTTACCTGGGTGACAGAAGATGCTCAGGTCATAATTCTTGATAATTCAATCCACCTGCATGGCTATAGTTTCCAACCTTTCTTTGTAAGGAAACACTGGAGACTCTTATTGTAGGTTAATATATCTACATGAACTCTATAGAGATAATGAAACCTTATATTTTGTGTGAATACTATGATTGTCAATTCAAGGTCATGCATCAGATAATTCCTCTTATGGCTTTTAAGTCATCTTTAAGCATTGGCCATTACTTTATTATGTTGCACTAGGATACAACCCAAACCATTCCTAGAAGAATCACAGTATACTGCAAAACTCTCCAACCCTTCTAATAGAGTCAACATCAGCATCACACTAAACTTGTCTTTTAGCTCTTTTAAGCTTTTCTCATAAGTGTCCGACCATTGTAACTTGTTCTCCTTCTTTGTTAGCCTTTTCAATGGAGCAGATATAGAGGAAAAATCTTCCATAAATCTTTGGTACTAACTGGCTATGCCTAGGAAACATTAAACCTGTATGGGATTTATAGGCCTTAACTAATTCTTTACTGTCTCGATTTTATGAGAATCAACCTCAATTCAGAAACAACATGGCCCAAAAAGGCCATAGATTTTAACCAGAATTTACACTTAGAGAATTTGGCATACAACTGGTGGTCCCTATATGTTTACAACACAACCCGAAGGTGGTTAGTGTGATCCCTTTCATCCAAAAAATATACTAAGATATTATCTGAAAACATGATTATTTAAATGTGAAGAAAATTCTTGAAAACTCTATTAATTAGATTCATAAAGGCTATTGGAGCATTAGTTAATCCGAACGACATCACAAAGAACTTCAAATTGTTGTAACAAGTTCAAAGAGCTATGTTTGGGATATATACCACTCTAATCTTCAGTTGATGGTACCCTGATCTTAAATCAACTTTGAAAAAACATTTGCACCCTAAAGTTGGTCAAAAGAATTGTCAACTCTAGGACGTAGGTACTTGTTATATATGGTAACTATATTTAATTAGTTGTCGGTAGTTAATACACATTCTTAAGGACCTTTCCTTCTTGCAAACAAATAAGATTGCAAAACCCCAAGGTGAGACACTCAGCTTAATAAAGCCTTTTTCAAGAAGGTCCTTCAACTACGGTTTCAATTCCCTCAATTTTGATAGGGCCATTCTATATGGCAGAGTGATATTAGTTGGGTATTTGGAAGCACATCAATGCCAAACATCTATTTCTAAATTGGGAAGAATTCCAGGGAGTTCTTCAGGGAACACATTCAAATATTCACTAATAATTGACACTGATTGGAAGATAGAAGAATCAATGCTCATATCTCTAACCCTGACAAGGTGGTATAAGCACTCTTTTGATATTAACTTCCTTACCTAAGATAATAAATAAACCTACCTATACATACCATAAAAATTGATTTTCCACTCTATAACTCGTTTGATGGGATAGTGGAACCTAACTAACTTATCCCGATAGTCAAATGTAGTGCAGCAAGATGACAAGCAATCCCCTAAAATCGCATCAATACTACCAGCTCTAGTTCTACAAGATCTGTTGGGTGGCTTGATTAGAAATATTAACTGTACAACCCATATAGACTCATCTGGAAATTACAGATTCTCCAATCATAGGGAATGCAACCTAGGCCAATTCTCAAAGCATCACATTATATAATATACTCTTCGGTGACCTCTATTAAGGCTAAAAATTGGTGTTGTCATTAATTTGTCCTGTAGATATTAGACAAGTCTTTCACATGAGTCCAACCATTAAAACTTGGATGCTTTCCATATCAGCTTAGTTATTGGTCATAAATAAAGGAAAAGCCCTCTACAAATATTTTGTTAAAGTCTGCTAGCCCTAAAATTTTACATACCTCTATAGAAATAATAGGTTTAGCCAACATTTAAATACTTCTATCATATATAAATCTCATTTGGTGCATTCACCAGACACTAAATGGATAGGAAAAGCAATTGGGTCCAACCAAAGCTCGCACTTAGAAAATTTGGTATAAAACTGATACTCTTTGAGTGTCTGTAACACTAATCTTAGATGATCTATATGCTTTGTTTCATCATGTGAGCATATCACAGTGTCGTCTATGAACACATTCAGTTACATATCAAAAATGGATTTAGAAAAACAATTAATTCGATCCATGAAGGATGCAAAGGCATTCGTTAAGCCATGTGATATAACAAGTAACTCAAAATGCTAATATCTAGTCTAGAAGGTTGTGTTGGAAATATCTGCTTCACCAATCTTTAATTGGTGATAACTGCACCTTAGGTCAATCTTTGAAAAACATCAAGCCCCTTGCAACAGATCAAATAAGTCATCCATTATGGGAAGTGTGTACTTATTCTTTATCACCACTTTATTTAGCCGTTTGTAGTCCATAAACATCTATAAAGAGCCATCTTTCATCTGCACAAATGATGTGTCGGGAGTTTGCAACATATTTGTACTTCTTTTTTAGAGTTTTGAATGCCTTTAAGTACTAATTTTAGTCTAAACTAACTCTATTTTGCTATGTTTCAGAAATCTAATAAAGTGATAAAAGCAGGCATGGAAGTAACTGAAGTATGCTATAAATGAAGTAAAAGACATACCACCTTTTGAAGATTAAAGTCCGCATAATTCAAGCATCTTCGATTCCAAAAAATACCACTAGGGACTAGGCAATGGATGGCTCAAGATGTGGTCCGTCTTCTGTAAAGATAAACCATAAACTCTCCCATATGTTTGACCCAAATTCAAGGTGGAAGAATTGAGGGAAGAAAAAGAGGAACAGTCTTTCTTAAAGACTGTCCGTCAATAACATAACAGAAAAAAGCATGGAAGAATACCTAAACCAATTGATGGTTTGAGATGCTGACCATCTTTCCAAAAGATGGTCCATCTCTACAACCTGGGGCCCTCCGAATTTGAATTAAATTGGAGTTTTAGGGACGTAGTATAACTAGTACTTATTATTTATTTTATACTTATTATAATAGTAATTGTTATTAATTTTGAGACTTAGTATAAATAGTTCAGGAGGAGGACATATACTGGAGGAGGTGGGCAGTGTTGTGTGCTTGAGAGAGGTACTTAGAGGGGTACATGGATCACAAGGGGAAGCCCAACAGGAGTATTATGGAGGAGCACACCATTAGTGAAACTGGGTTAGATAAGTACCCAGACATCATAGAGTAGTTGCACTTTCAGCACTGGGAGTTCCTTTTCTTCCCGCAGGCCAATACATCCAAACACTGGTCTTAGAGTTCTATGTTGTTTATGGGGTGATCCAATTAAGGTCCAATTCGGTGTTGTGATCACAGGTGGAACCTCTCATGTCTATTGTGATTAGAGGAGGATCGATTGATATCAGCCCCAAGGTGATCAACTAGTATTATATTGGAGAGGATTATGAGGTGGTGGAGTTGAGTATGATGAGTTGGTGGCTCAGGAAAATCGAGCTAGAGGATGGATTGCTGGAGTCATTGCTCAAGGGACTCCCACATAGGCTGCTCTTAAGATAGCCATGATTTATAAGAAAGAGCTGAGACTTTAGGCCAAGTTTTGGTGGAATATGGTATGTAGTGGGATTTTCCCGGCGAATAGTGATAACAAGCTTCCTTTGGACATGCTCTACTTATGGATGCTAAAGTGGGAGAAAGAAAATAGACAAAGGCCAGATGCTTTGTTTGGATATCAAGGAGCATGCTCTATAGACGACTACCTCTATCCCTTTTTCATGCTTGGTGACAACACTTTATCAGAAGGAACGTGTACTGATCCTTCCCAGAGAGGACTTATTCACTTATGCTCATCAGGTGACTAATATAACTAGGATGAGGCATGACATATTGGTCACAGCCACTAGCCGTCCTAACTTGGTATTGTCAGTTGGGCCCACTATAGAAAATGAGGTTATCCAAACTAAGGAACCCACTTCACAGCCATGGCAGTATCATACATGGCACCTTTAGACTCCACTCTCCTATGGAGCAAAACAATCCTCCATCACCGCTACACCAGCACAAGCTGCCCCATCCAGACCTCTTCTATGCTCCAGAGATTCATTCCCCAACTTTGCTACTAGGCTTGGCAGGGTGGAGCGACAGCTAGCCAAATTGATCGAGGACCTGCAGACATTCGTTGACAGTATTGTTGAGCATGCTCTTCAGGCGCTCCAGGATGCTATTAGGAATTCTCACGAGGCCTTTGATGTTTTTCAAATCTACACTCAATATCGGGTAGTGTAAATGATCGCAACAAATATAGATCAAATGGGACAACAAGAAAAACCAATTCAAAATAGCTGAATGTCTATACATTATTGTCTGAAAAGGCTCTAACATAAGATGAGCTGATGGGATAAACCCCCAACTAACTCTATTAAATATGTAACTGAAAATACAAAAGAATACATGAATAAAAACTGACATCCTCAAATGATGAAGACTTACAAAAATCTGGGCTGAACCTGGAGCAAGATCGGATCTAGCGGTAGGGCTGAGATTGATCACCTGAACCTATATCATGAGATAATATAACATAAAAGTATGTGATCAATACTTTTAATTTATTGATTATGGAGGTTTTATACCCTGGAAGCCCAAAGATTAGACTCGAGAATTGAAACGGAGAAAAACTCAAAATCTTGCATCAGGCACAGAACGGCTCATGAGGTGACCCATGAAGAGCGGCCACTAGTCATGATGTGACTCGTGGTATGGCCCAAGAGATGAATTTGAAGTTTGGGAAATGAGATCACCACGAGTCGTGGTCAGGCCCCACGACTCGTTAGGTCAGTCGTGGGAGTAGTGATTGAGAAAAGAGGAAAAGGAAGATAGTGTACCTAACGGAAGGACCCCACCAGTCGTGGTCAGTCCTCATAATTCGTGGGATGAGTCATGATCAAGCAGGGTAAAGTTTTATTTCAGACTAAGGTAGTGTACATGACGAGTGGTCACTAGAGTCGTGGTCACCAATAACGGATCGTGATGTTACCTGTGACGAGCCCAGATGATCTGATGAGAAGTGTAGCTGAAGGACGACACCACAAGTTGTGGCCCATGATGACGAGTCATTAGGTCCCTCATTGGGACCATCTGACAGTTATTTTCTGCATATTTAGTAAGGGCTTTTCCGTAATTCCTAAGATCCTAAGGCCTAAACTACGTTGTTTTGAGTTATGAATGATAACTTTTAAAGGGGTTAAGTTCATTTTAGGCTATTTGCATTCATGCATGCAAAGCTAGAAGGCTAGAGAGGATGATCAAGGTTATTGTTCTTCAAATTTTCTTCAATTTCTTCTTTGGCTATCAAAGAAGTGTAAGAATTAGCTACTATCAAGTATGTAGGGTTGTGAATGGGTGAATCCTTTCACACCTATGACCAATCCCTTTCTAAATCAGAAGATTTCTATGTCTAATCTATGGGGTTTTAACCCAATGCGTGAATTTCCTAAATTCTCTACATGAGTGTGATTTAAATATGTTTATACTATCGAATTCTAAAGCATGGGCAGGTTTATATTTTTTTCAGTTGAAAAGCATGTTTCTAGTTTTATGAATTTAAAAGCCCATTGATGAGAAGTTCATAATAGAAGAGATTTGTGATGAATGTACGATTATGATGAGATGTTATGATCAAAAGCATGTTTTCAATCTACCCCTATTTATAATCATGTTTTCGATATGAATTGAGAATTTTCAAGCATTACAAAGCTTTGGGCAATGCCCACATGTTCAAAGTATGATTTATGATTTATGATTTTCTGAATTAATCTTACCACATTATTTTGGAGCGAAGACTCCCAATTATCATTCAGCTTGTCGTATGGTTTGAGTTAAAGCTTCTCATATGAATTATTTCATATTTGTTATGTATTTGATTATTGAGCTTCGTCAATATACAATGTTGAGCTACGTTGAAAAATGATGTAGAGCATTGATGAGCCCGCAAGTGTACGGGTCGTACAAGTAATACAGTGGCTCTTCTGAAGAACCGTATTGTCGAACCCACAGGAATAGGAATACGGGGTGAAACCTTTCAAATGTTAATTTACTACAACTATACAGTGAAGACAACAGAGTAACGAAAAAGAATTG
>JACEIK010000801.1:88601-108661 GCA_018107945.1 Datura stramonium
CCAAGCCTCTACTTCACCAACTCATGAATTTGCTCCTCAAAAGTCATCAAAAACCTACAAAACAAAGCTAATCATGTTGGTTAGCACATATCTTCACTTTAATATAAAATCACATGAAAATGTATCAAATAGCTTAGAAAACACGACTCATTTAAGTTGAAAAGCGTATCACGGGACCTATATTATTTTCCGTGATCAAGCATATGCATGTTTTTAGGTGTAGTGTCTAGCATCGAGTAGGCCAAGGGTCGATTACCCTATGCCTCAGAACTACACACCGACGTAGGTTTTATCTATTATATACATTATTAGGGACTCCCTTGTGAGCTATCCCGGGCCATATTAGCCCACGAGCTTGATATCGCTATCATGGTATTGTTCCTAGCCCTGGCAAGGCTTTGGACGGCTCTATCAACTTGAGTGTGATAATTGGCACCACGTAAGCTCTATCATGGTATTAAAATACGAGTCTCCCATTGTTCCTCATGATTTCAGTTATGCATGTTCATCATTCATGAGATTTCTATATCTATATATGTTCTACAACAAGTTTGACTCAATGTTCAGTTTTACTCATGACTATCAGATTTCAGCTTTGAGTCAATCTAATCAATTATGATGTTGTGTTATGCTGTGATGAGATCATGATTTCAGAAAGAATGCATGCAAGCTCTACTTTCAAATTCTTAATGTTCATATTTTACGTTATGCATGTTTTAAAGTGATTTACTTATTTAAGCGGTTTTAGTTACCCTGCATACTTAGTACATTCAACATACTAACCGCATACTCTACGTCATATCATTTCATGACATAGGACCCAGCTCTTAGGCTTAGCCCCATTCATAGTCAATCTTCAGAGTTAGCATCTTACATTTTGGATGAGTCATGATCTCTGGAGGACTAGACTTATTCAGATTTCCTTTACGTATTTTTAGTTTCATCTTTATTGAGTTAGTTGGGGTCTTGTCCCAACAACTCATCATGTTTTAGAGGCTTTTCAAACAAAGGATTTATTCAGCTTTAGATTGTGTATTCTGTTATTTTGTTGAATTTAGACTTCCGTTATGATTATCTTATTGATTCTTCGATTTTATCGATTGAGTTAGATGTATGTTCATGCCATGGGTCGACGTGGAGTCTCTCGGGGCTCCTTGTCCCATGTTGCGATCCGGGCCTCCATTCGAGTCATGACAAACTTGGTATCAGAACCATAGGTTTGAAGTGTCCTAGGGTGTCTGAAAGCCGCGTTAAGTAGATTCTTTTTCATGGGTGTGAAGCGTGCCACACTTATGAAAAAGAGGCTACGAAACATTTAGAAATTTTTTCCTTCTTTCATGATCTATATCATGCGATGAAAAATCTCCTTATCCTTCTAACTCATTCTATTCGCGATTGCGGAATAATGGCTCCCCGAAGAGTAAATGGTAGAAGGAACGGGAATGGAGACGACCACAAGGATGGCAATAGAAATGGGCACCAGAAGGCCCCAAAAATTCAAGAGCACCAGGCACCAGAGTCAGTTGCCCATGCTTAGTTTCGGGCAGCTATTCAGATGCTCGCGTAGGCCTTGACGGCTCAGGTCAATCAATAGGAAGTTGCATATGTTCTGCAAAATGTTAATGCAGCGGCGGCTCGAGTCAAGGATTTCTTGAGATTGAACCCACTAGAGTTTCTCTAGTCAAAAGTAGATGAGGACCCACATGAGTTCATAGATGAGATTGTGAAGATCCCCCAAGTCATGGGGGTGAATGATGTTGAGTGTGCAGAGCTGGCCTTATATTAGCTAAAAGGGGTCGCGCACATCTGGTACCGCCAATAAAAATATAGTAGGGCCACAAGAGCAGGTCCTGTCACTTGGGAAGATTTCCATGTTGCATTCTTAGATCGGTTCTTCTTTCGTGAGATGAGGGAGCTGAAGGTAGCTGAGTTCGTAAATCTGAAACAAGGGAGTATGACAGTGTAGGAGTATTCCCTTGAGTTCACTCGCCTATCGATGTACACCCTGGAGTTAGTGGCTGATTAGAGGGCGCGAGTGAGCAAGTTCGTTCATGGAGTGGCGGGCTATTTGGACAAGGATTGTAGGACCACTATTCTTCACCAGGTCATAGACTTCCCTTGGATATTCTTGTATGCCTAGAATATGGAGGCGGCACGTCTGAGAGAGAGGGAGGCCAAGAGGGCCAGGACCAATAACCACAGATTCTCACAACTGAGGTCAGGTGGTGGGCACCGACAGCAGAACCACCAGAGATCTTTAGCCCAGTAGCTTCAGCAATGGGTTTGCCATTCAATCCTTGGCATGATTTGAGGGGGCAAGCATCAGGCTCGAGGGGATAGAGAAGCAGAACCGCAGATTCTAGAATCCCAGCTTGCCGTAGGTGTGGTCGGGGGCACACGGGCCAGTTCTTAGTAGGTACAGGTGCTTGTTTTGGGTGTGGGAAGCCCAAACACATCCTCGAGGATTGCCTAGAAGTGATATAGGATCATGACGGGGGACGAGGCCCAGCTTCTAGTTCAGCAGCCCTACCCGTATGCTCAGCAGATTAGGGGGCATCCACCAGCACAGGTGGTGGTCAGCGCCAAAATAGATTCTATGTCTTAGCATCCCGCCAGGAGTAGAAGGTCTCCCTGGATGTGGTCACTGGTATGTTACGAGTATTCCACCTTGATGTATATGTATTATTAGAACCAGGGGCTACCTTGTCTTTTATGACACCTTATGTGGCCAGTAGCTTCGGAGTCACTCCAGAAGTCCTGTCAGAACCCTTCTCAGTCTCTACTCCAGTAGGTGATTCAATTATATCTAGACGGGTATATAGAGGTTACCTGGTCTCAATCCTTCAGAAAGTCACCTCAGTAGATTTGATAGAGTTAGCCATGACCAATTTAGATGTTATCCTCAACATGGATTAGCTATTTGCATGTTATGCTTCAGTTAATTGTAGATCCCGGGCAGTAGAGTTTAGATTTTTGGGTGAGCCAGTCATAGAATGGAAGGGTAGTTCAGTTGTGCCTGTAGGTTGTTTCATTTCCTACATTAAGGCCGGAAAAGATGATCTCCAAAGGTTGTGTTTCTCATCTAGCTAGGGTTAGGGATGTGACATTCGAGATCCCGATTATCCAGTCTGTCCCAGTGGTATGTGAGTATCTATAGTTCTTTCCAAATGATCTATCGAGAATCCCTCCCAAGCAGTAGATTGATTTTGGTCTTGATGTTCTTCCCAACACGCAACCTATATCTATTCCTCCTTACCGAATGGCTCTACCCGAGCTAAAAGAGTTGAAAGAAAAGTTTAAGGACCTATTAGATAAGGGTTTCATTAGACCAAGCAAGTCCCTATAGGGTGCACCAGTTCTCTTTGTCCGAAAGAAAGATGGTTCTCTTTGTATGTGTATTGATTATCGCAATTGAACAAAGTCACCTTCAAGAACAGGTATCCTCTACCCAAGATTGATGATTTATTTGACCAGCTTCAGGGTGCCCAGTGTTTCTCAAAGATAGATCTCATATCCGAGTATCATCATCTGAGATTCCGGGAGAGTGACATCCCGAAAACAGCCTTCAGGACGCGGTATGGTCATTATGAGTTTTTAGTTATGTCTTTTAGACTAATGAATGCTCCTACAGCTTTATGGACTTTATGAACAGGGTGTTCAAGCCATACTTGGATATGTTCATGATTGTGTTTATTAATGACATCCTGATATACTCTCGGAGCAAGGAGGAGCATGCCGCTCATTTAAGAGTAGTGCTATAGACTCTCAAGGATTGCCAATTATATGCCAAATTCAGCAAGTGAGAGTTTTGGTTGAACTCAGTGGCATTTTTGGGCCATGTGGTATCAAGTGAGGGCATGAAGGTGGACTCTCAGAAAATAGAAGCGGTAAAGAAGTTGCCTAGACCCGTGAATCCTTTATATATTCGGAGCTTCTTGGGTTTAGCCGGCTATTATCGGAGATTTGTCGAGGGTTTCTCATCAATCACAGCACCTTTGACCAAATTTACCCAGAAAAAGGTGAAATTCCAATGGTTGGAGGCTGTGAGATGAGCTTTCAGGAGTTAAACACTCGACTTACTTTAGCACCGGTGTTAACTCTACTGGAGGGTATCGATGGGTCTGTGGTGTATTGTGATGCTTCAAGGATCGTACTTGGGTGTGTATTAATGTAGCATGAGAAGGTTATTGCATATGCCTCTAGACAGCTAACGGTTCACAAGAAGAATTATCTGACCCATGATCTTGAGTTAGCTGCGTTGGTGTTCGTATTGAAGATATGGCGACATTATTTATACGGGGTCCATGTGGATGTGTTTACGGACCATAGGAGTTTACAGTATGTGTTCACCCAAAAGGATATCAATCTTCGGCAAAGGAGGTGGTTAGAGCTACTCAGGGACATGATATGAATGTGCTTTACCATCCGGGCAAGGCTAATGTAGTAGCGGACACGCTTAGTAGAATCTCTAGGGAGAGTGTGTCCCATGTCGATGAGGGGAAAAAGAGCTGGTGAAAGATGTGCATGACTTGCAATGTTGGGTGTTAGGTTGGTTGACTCGACTGATGGCGGTGTTATAGTATTGAACGGATCAGAATCGTCTTTGGTGACGGATGTAAAAGCTAGACAAGATAAGGACCCGATTTTGGTAAAGTTAAAGGGTGTCGTTCATAATCAAAAGGTGGAGGTCTTCTCTAAGATAATGTTCTCCGGTACCAGGGTCACCTATGTATTCCAGATGTTGATGATTTGAGGAGATGGATTTTGCACAAGACTCATGGATCCAGGTATTCAATCCATCAAGGTGCCACCAAGATGTACCGTGACTTACGGGAAGTCTATTGGTGGAATGGCATGAAGAAGGACATCACGGAGTTTGTAGCTAAGTGTACAAACTATCAGCAAGTAAAGGTGGAGCATCAAAGACCGGGAGATGTGCTTCAGGATATCAGTATTCCTACTTGGAAGTGGGAAGAAATCAATATGGACTTCATCATAGAGTTGCCTCGTACTCATCGACAGTATGATTCCATTTGGGTTGTGGTAGACAGGTTGACCAAGGGCGCTCATTTCCTACCAGTCAAAACCATGAATTTGGCGGAGGATTATGCCAAGCTATATATTTAGGAGCTAGTTCGATGAAATGGAGTGCCCTTATCCATCATTTCAGATAGAGGTACCCAATTTACCTCTTAGTTTTGGAAGTTGTTCCAAAAAGAACTTGGTACTCAGGTTAAGCTCCGCACAACATTTCACCTACAAACGGATGGTCAAGTGGAGCAGACAATTCAAACTCTCAAAGACATGGTAAGAGCATATGTGATTGACTTCAAGGGTAGTTGGGATGATCATTTTCCTCTTATTGAGTTTGTGTACAATAACAACTATCACTCCAGTGTCCAGATGGCTCCATTCGAGGCTCTCTATGGGCGGAGATGTAGATCGCCCATCGGTTGGTTTGAGGTTGGTGAAGCGTCGATGATAGGACCAAATTCGGTCAAGAGGCTATGGAGAACGTTCAGTTGATAAGGGATGGGTTGAAAATGTCTCAGAGTCACCAAAGGTCCTATGCCGATGTGAGAAGGAGAGAATTAGAATTTGAAGTTTATTACTGGGTATTTCTGAAGGTGTCTCCCATGAATGGAGTGATGAGGTTCGAAAAGAAGGGGAAGCTTAGACCCTTGTATGTTGGCCCGTACACGATATTGAGACGTGTTGGCAAGGTGGCTTATAAACTGGAGTTACCCTAAAAATTAGCTTCTGTACATTCTATTTTTAATGTATCGCTCTTAAAGAAATGTTTGGGTCATCCAACTCTAGTTGTCCCGGTGGACAGTATTGGTGTGAAAGACAGCCTCGGTTATGAGGAGGTTCTAGTGGAAATACTGGATCATTAGGTTCAAAGGCTAAGGAACAAGGAAGTCGCTTCAGTTAAAGTGTTATGGAGGAATCAGTATGTTGAGGGAGCTACATAGGAAGCCAAAGAGGATATGATGGCTAGATACCCACATTTATTCTCTACCAGCTCAGTTCTAGCTTGAGGTATCAGTTTTGACCTAAAACTCTATTTAGTTTTCATGAACAGTTCATGTGTCCAAGTTTCTTTTATGTATGTTTATGTATGTATGATCCATGAATTCAGTTCAGCTATATAGTTTGAATCGGAGATAGTCATTCCGTCAGTTTTCCAACTTAAATGATCAGTATTTGAATATGATGATTGCATTTCTCTGCTTTTCTATATGTTTTCCAACATTCGAGGATGAATGTTCCCAAGGGGGAGATACTGTTATACCTCGGAATCCCAAAGATCAGACCCGGGAGTTGAAATAGAGAAAAACATAAAATATGGCATCAGGCACAGAACAGGTCGTGAGGTGACCCGTGAAGAGCATCCACGAGTCGTGATGTGACTAGTGGTGTGGCCCAAGAGATGAATTTGAAGTTTGGAAAATTAGATCCCCACAGGCGTGACTAGTCATGGTTAAGCACCACGACTCGTTAGGTCAGTCGTGGGGAGTGGTGATTGAGAAAAGAGGAAAAGGAAGACAATGTACCTAACGGAAGGACCCCACGAGTTGTGGTCAGTCCTCACGATTCGTGGGATGAGTCGTGATCAAGAAGGGTAAAGTTTTATTTGAGACTAAGACAGTGTACATGACGAGTGGTGACGACGATTCGTTGTCACCAATAACAGATCGTGATGTTACCTGTGATGAGCCTAGATGATCTGATGAGCAGTGTACCTGACAGACGACTCCACGAGTCGTGGCCCATAATGACGAGTCGTTAGATCCCTTGTTGAGACTATCTGACAGTAATTTTCTGCGAATTTAGTAAGGGTTTTTCCATAATTCCTAAGATCCTAAGGCCTAAACTACGTCATTTTTAGTTATGAATAATGACTTTTAAAGGGGTTAAGTTCATTTTCGGTAATTTACATTCATGCCTGCAAAGGTAGAAGGCTAAAGAAGGTGATCAAACTTATTGTTCTTCAAATTTTATTCAACTTCTTCTTGGGCTATCAAAGAAGTGTAAGAATTAGCTACCATCAGGAATGTAGGGTTATGAATGGGTGAATCCTTTCACACTCATGCCCAATCCCTCTCTAAATCATGATATTTCTATGTCTAATCTGTGGGGTTTTAACCCAGTGTATGAATTTCCTACATTCTCTACATGGGTATGATTTAAATATGTTTATACTATCGCATTATGAAGCATGGGTAGGTTTTATATTGTTTTCAATAGAAAAGCATGTTTCTAGTTTTATGAATTTAAAAGCCCATTGATGAGAAGCTCATGAAAGAAGAGATTTGTGATGAATGTACGAATATGATGAGATGTTACGATGAAAAGCATGTTTCCAATCTACCCCTATTTATAATCATGTTTTCTGTGTGAATTGAGTATTTTCGAGCATGATAAAACTTTGGGCAATGCCCACATGTTCAAAGAATGATTTATGATTTCCCGAATTAATCTTACCACATGGTTTTTGAGCGAAGACTCTCAACTATTCTTCAACTTGTGGTATGTTTTGAGTTAAAACTTCTCATATGCATGATTTCATATTTGAGATGTATTTGATGATTGAGCTTCTTCAATAGACGATGTTGAGCTTTGTTGAAACACGATGTAGAGCAGAAGAATGTTATTGGGAGTAGTGTCTAGAACTGAGTAGGCTAAGGGTTGATTAGCCTATGCCTTAGAACTACGTGCCAACATAGGTTTATACTATTATATACATTACTTTGGGACCTCCCTTGTGAGCTATCCCCAGCCCTATTGGCCCACAAGCTTGATATCAATATCATGGTATCGTCCCTATCCCTGGCAAGGATTTGTACGGCTCTACCAACTTGAGTGTGATTGTTGGAACCACATAAGCTCTATCATGGTATGTCGGTTAAAAGACGAGTCTCCCATTGTTCCTCATGATTTCATGTTATACCTCGAAAGCCCAAAGATCAAACTAGGGAGTTGAAACAGAGAAAAATCAAAAATCTGGCATCAAGCACAAAATGAGTCGTCAAGAGACCCGTGAGAGCAGCCCACAAGTCATGATGTGACTTGTGGGGAGGCTGGGTGAGAAGTCTGGAAGTTTGAGAAACAGGATCCCCACGGGCGTGAACACAACTATTGGTCAAGCCCCATTAGTGGTTAGGTCATTCGTGGAGTGGTGAGTAAGAAAAGAGAAGAAGAGAGGCAGTGCACATGAAGGAAGGACCCCATGAGTCGTGGTCAGTCTCCACGATTCGTGGGATTAGTGGTGATCATGCAGGGAATAATTTTATTGAGGCTAAGGCAGTGTACCTGACGAATGGTGACCAGGAGTCGTGGTCACCAGGCAACGAGTCGTTAAGTCTTCCATGATGAGCCTAGGAGACCTATTGAGCATTGTACTTCATGGATCAAGCCACGAGTCGTGGTCAGAGTGGACGGGTCGTTAGGTCTCTCATTGGGACTACCTGGCAGTTATTTCTTGTGAATTTAGTAAGGGCTATTTAGTAATTCTTAAGCTTCTAAGGCCTAAACTACATCATTTTGAGTTATGAATGATGACTTTTAAAGGGGTGGTTAAGTTCATTTTAGGCCTTATTCATTCATGCATGCAAGGTAGAAGGTGCGAGAGGGTGATCAAGGTTAGTGTTCCTCAATTCCTATTCGATTTCTTCTTGGGCTATTGAAGAAGTGTAAGAATCAGCTACCAACAGGTATGTAGGGTTATGAATGGGTGATTCCTTTCACACCCATGCCCAATCCCTTTCTAAAACATGAATGTTCTATGACTAATCTAAGGAGTTTTAACTCAAATTCATGAATTTCCTAATTATCTATATGGGTATGATTTTATTATGTTTCTACTACTGAATTATGAAGCATGGGCAACTTTTATAAAGTTTTCAATTAAAAATCATGTTTCTAATCTTATGAATTAAAATCCTATTGATGAAAAGTTCATGAAAGATGATATTTGTGATGAATGTATGATGATGATGAGATATTATGATGAATAGCATGTTTTCAAGCTACCCATGTGTATAATCATGTTTTCGATATGAATTGAGTATTTTCAAGTATGATGAAGCTTTGGGAAATTCCCACATATTCAAAGTATGATTGACGATTCCTCGAATTAAGCTTACCACATGGTTTGGGAGCGAGACTCCCAATTATCTTTTAGCTTATGGTATGGTTTTAGTTGAAGCTTCTCATACGCATGATTTCATAAATGAGATGTATTTGATTATTGAGCTTCTTCAATAGATGATTTTGAGCTCCGTTGAATAATGATGTCGAGCATATGCATGTTTTTTTGGGAGTAGCATCTAGCACCGAGTAGACTAAAGGTCGATCACTCTATGCCTCAGAACTACGCACCAACATAGGTTTATACTTATATATGTTACTTCGTGACCTCCCTTTTGAGCTATCCCCGACCCTATTGGCCCACGAGCTTGGTATCGATATCATGGTATCATCCCTAGCCCTAGCAAGGCTCTACCCACTTGAGTGTGATAGTTGGGACCACATAAGCTCTATCGTGGTATGTCGGTTAAAAAAAGAGTCTCCCATTGTTCCTTATGATTTCAGTTATGCACATCCATTACTCATGAGATTTACATATGTTCCCTTATTTCATGATCTATGTCATGCGATGAAATGTCTTCCTATCCTTCTAATTCATGTTATTCGCGATTTCAGAATCTTGGCTCCTTGAAGAATGAATGGTAGAAGGAATGGGAATTGTGAAGGTCACGAGGATGGCAATGGAAATGGACACCAGCAGGCCCCAAAAGTTCAAGAGCACCAGGCATCGGAGCCAGATGCACATGCTGAGTTCCGGGCCGCTATTCAGATGCTTGCACAAGCCTTGACTACTCAGGTTAATAAGCAGGTAGTTGCGCATGTTCTGCAAAATGGAAATACAACAGCAGCTCAAGTCAGGGATTTCTGAGAATGAACCCGCCAGTGTTACTCGGGTCAAAAGAAGATGAGTACCCGCATGAGTTCCTAGATAAGATTGTGAAGATCACCCAAATCATAGGGGTAAATTGAGTGGAGTGCGTGGAGTTGGCCTTGTACAAGTTGATAGGGGTCGTGCATATCTAGTTTCACTAATGGAAAGATAGCAGGGTAACCAGGGCAGGCCCAGTTACTTAGGAAGAGTTCCATGATGCATTCTTGGATCGGTTCTTCCCTCGTGAGATGAGGGAGCTGAAGGTAGTTGAGTTCGTAAACCTGAAGCAAGGGAGGATGATGGTACATGAGTATGCTCTCGAGATCACTCGCTTGTCAAAGTATGCCCCAGAGTTAGTAGTTGATCAGAGGGCGCAAGTAAGTAGATCCGTTCATGGTTTAGCGGGCTATTTGGAGAAGGATTGTAGGACCGCTATGCTTCACCGGGACATGGATTTCCTTGGATAGTCTTGTACACCCAGAAAATTGAGGTGGCACATCTGAGAGAGAGGGAGGCCAAGAGGTCTAGGACTGATGATAACAGGTTCTCACAGTCGAGGTCAGGTGGTGGGCACCAATAGCAGACCCACCAGAGGTCATCATCCCTAGCATCTACAGCATTGAGAGTGCCATCCAAACCGAGGCACAATCATAGGGGGTGGGCATCAGGCTCTAGGGGTCAAAGCAGCAGATCTGTAGATTCCAGCATTCCAGTTTGTCGCAGATGTGGTCGAGGGAACACGGGTCAGTGCCTAGCAGGTACAGGTATGGGAAGCCCGTACACATGCTAAGAGATTGCCCAGCAGCAAGGTAGGATCATGATGGGGGCCGAGGTCCAGCTTCCAGTTCAGCAACCCAGCCCGTATTCTTAGCACATAAGGGAGCATCTACTAGCACAGGTGGCGATCAATGCCAGAACAGATTGTATGACTTAGCATCCATCCAAGAGTAGGGGTCTCCCCGGATGTAGTCACTAGTATGTTGTGAGTTTTCCATATTGATGTTTACGCTTTTTTAGATTCGAGGACTATCTTATCTTTTTTTACACCTTATGTCGCCAGTAGCTTCGAAATCAATCCCGAAGTATTGTTAGAACCCTTCTTAATTTCTACTCCGTAGGTGATTTAGTTATAGCTAGACAATTATATGGAGGTTGCCCAATCTCAGTCCTTCAGAAAATCACCTCAGCGGATTTGATATAGTTATCCATGACCGCTTTTGATGTTATCCTTGCATAGATTGGCTATTTGTATGTTATTCATCATTTAATTGTAGAACCCGGGCAGTAGAGTTCTTATTTTAGGGTGAGTCGGTCTTAGAATAGAAGGGTAGTTCAGTTGTGCCTGTAGGTCGTTTCGTTTCCTACCTTAAGGCCAGAAAGATGATTTCTAAAGATTGTGTGTACCATCTAGTTAGGGTTAAGGACATCGAGTCCGGGACCCCGACCATCCAGTCAGTTCCAGTAGTAAATGAGTACTCAGAGGTATTTCCAGATGATTTACTGGGAACCTTCCCCAGCGGGAGATCAATTTTGGTATTGACCTTCTTCCCGACACACAACCTATATCTATTCCTCCCTATACAATGGCTCCAGTCGAGCTGAAAGAGTTGAAGGAATAGTTGAAGGACCTGTTAGATAAGGGTTTTATTAGACCGAGCAAGTCTCCATGGGGTGGACCATTTCTCTTTGTCCGAAAGAAAGATGGTTCCCTTTGTATGTGTATTGATTATCGGCAATTGAACAAAGTCACTGTTAAGAAAAAGTATCCTTTACCTTGGATTGATGATTTATTCGACCATCTTCAAGGTGCCAAGTGTTTCTCAAAAATAGATCTCAGATCCGAGTATCATCAGCTCAGAGTTTAGGAGAGCGATATCCCGAAGACGACCTTCAAGACACAGTATGGTCATTATGAGTTTGAAGTTATGTGGTTTGGACTAAAAAATGCCCCTGCAGCTTTTATGGACTTGATGAATAGGGTGTTCAAGCCGTACTTGGATATGTTTGTGATTGTGTTTATTGATAACATCTTGATATACTCCTAGAGCGAGGAGGAACATGCCGCTCATTTGAGAGTAGTGCTTAAGACTCTCAATGATCACCAATTATATGCCAAATTCAGCAAGTGTGAGTTTTGGTTGAACTCTATTGTGTTTTTGGGCCATTTTGTATCAAACGAAGACATAACGGAGGACTCTCAGAAAATAGAGGCGGTGAAGAATTGGCCTAGACCGGTGAACCCTTCAGATATTTAGAGCTTCTTAGGTGTAGCCGGCTACTATCAATGATTTTTTGAAGGCTTCTCATCGATTGCAGCACCTCTGACCAAATTGACCCAGAAGAAGGTGAAATCCCAATGGTCGGAGGCTTGTAAGAAGAGCTTCCGAGAATTGAAGGCACGACTTACTTCAGCACCGGTGTTAACTCTACCGGAGCGTACTGATGGGTTCGTGGTGTATTGTGATGCTTCAAGGATTGGACTTGGGTGTGTATTGATGTAGCACGGGAAGGTTATATCGTATGTTTCTAAATAGCTAAAGGTTCATGAGAAGAATTACCCGACCCATGGTCTTGAGTATGCTGCGGTGGTATTCTCCTTGAAGATTTGGAGACATTATTTGTACGGGGTTCATATGGACGTGTTTACGGATCATAAGAGTTTACAATATGTGTTCACGCAGAAGGACCTCAATCTTCGGCAAAGGAGGTGGTTGGAGCTACTCAAAAACTACGATATTAGTGTGTTTTACCATCCGAGTAAGGCCAATGTGGTGGCGGACGCACTTAGTAGACTCTCTATGGAGAGTGTGTCTCATATGGGTGAAGGAAAAAAGGAGCTGGTGAAGGATGTGCATCAACTCGCAAAGTTGGGAATTAGATTGGTTGACTCGATCGAGGGTGGTGTTGTTGTTTAGAAAGTATTAGAATCATCTTAGTGACTGATGTAAAAGTTAGGCAAGATGAGGAGCCGATTTTGGTAAAGTTAAAGGAAGCCATTCAAAATTAGAAGGTAGAGGTCTCTTTTAAAGGGGGAGATGGTGTGCTTCGGTGTCAGGGTCACATATGTGTTTCAAATGTCGATAATTTGAGGAATTGAATGTTGCACGAGGCTCACAGATCCAGGTATTCTATCCATCCATGAGCCATCAAGATATACCGTGACTTACGAGAAGTCTATTGGGGGAATAGCATGAAGAAGGACATCGCGGAGTTAGTAGCAAAGTGTCCAAACTGTCAGCAAGTAAAAGTCGAGCATCAGAGACCAGGAGGTGTGCTTCAGGATATCAGCATTCCTACTTGGAAGTTGGAAGAGATCAACATGGACTTCATCACAGGATTGCCTCGCACTCGCCGGCAATATAACTCCATTTGGATTGTGGTAGACAGGTTGACCAAGGGCATTCATTTCCTACCAGTCAAAACCACAGATTCGGCGGAGGATTATGACAAACTATATATTCAGGAGAAAGTTTGATTGCATGGAGTTTCCTTATCCATCATTTCATATAGAGGTACTCAATTTACCTCTCAATTTTGGAGGTCATTTCAAAAAGTACTTGCTACATAGATTAAGCTCAGCACAGCGTTTCACCCAAAAGTAGATGGTCAAGTGGAGCGAACAATTAAAACTCTCGAAGACATATTGAGAGCATGCGTGATCGACTTCAAAGGTAGTTGGGATGAGCATTTGCCTCTCATCAAGTTTTCATACAATAACAGCTATCATTCCAGTATCCAGATGGCAATGTTCAAGGCTCTCTATGGGCGAAGGTGTAGGTCCCCATTGGATGGTTTGAGGTTGATGAAGCGGTGATGATATGACCAGATTCGGTTCATGAGGCGATGGGGAAGGATCAGTTAATAAGTGACAGGTTGAAAACTGCTCAGAGTCGCCAAAAGTCCTATGCTGACATGAGAAGGAGAAAATTAGAGTTTGAGGTCAATGATTGGGTATTTCTGAAGGTGTCTCCCATGAAGGGAGTGATGAGGTTCGGAAAGAAGGGGAAACTTAGTCCCTGCTATGTTGGCCTATACCGGATCATGAGGCGTTTTGGCAAGGTGTCCTATGAGTTGGAGTTACCCTCAGAATTAGCTTATGTGCATCCTGTATTCCATGTATCACTCTTGAAGAAGTGTTTGGGTGATCTATCTCTAGTTGTCCCAGTGGACAGTGTCGGTGTAAAAGATAGCCTCAGTTATGAGGAGGTTCTGGTAGAAATACTGGATCGTCAGGTTCGAAGGATAAGGAACAAGGAAGTAGCTTCAGTTAAAGTGTTATGGAGGGATCAACATGTTGAGGGAGCTACGTGGGAGGCCGAAGCAGATATGATGGCTAGAACCCACATTTATTCTCTACCGGCTAAGTTCTAGCTTGAGGTAACAATTTTGACCTAGAACCATATCTAGTTTTCATGTTCAGTTCATGTACCCAAGTTTCTTTTATGTATGTGGATGTATGTAGGATTCGTGAATTCAGTTCAACTATGTAGTTTGAGTCGGAGATAATCATTCCGTCAGTTTTCAGCTTAAATAATTAGTATTTGAATGTGATGACTGCATTTCAATGCTTTTCCTGTATGTTTTCCAACATTTGAGGATGAATGTTACCAAAGGGGAGATATTGTTATACCCTGTAAGCCTAAAGATCAGATCGGGAGTTGAAACAGAGTAAAACAAAAAATATGGCATCAGGCACTGAATGAGTCATGAGGAGACCCGTGAGAGTAGCCCACGAGTTGTGATGTGACTCATGGGGAGGCCAGGTATAGAGGGAAATCTGATAAATAGGATCCCCACGGGCGTGACCACGACTTATGGTCAGGTCCCACAAGTCATTAGGTCAGTCGTGGGGTGGGTGAGTAAGAAAAGAGAAGAAGAGAGGCAGTGCACTCGATGGAAGGACCCCACGAGTCATGGTCATTCCCCACTATTTGTGGGATGAGTCATGATCAAGCAGGGAATAATTTTACTAAGGCTAAGGTAGTGTACCTGATGAATGGTGACCATGAGTCATGGTCACCAAGCAACGAGTCGTTAAGTTTTCTGTGATGAGCCTAGGAGACCTATTGAGTAGTATACTTCATGGATCAAGCAACGAGTCCTGGTCAGAGGGGACGGGACTCTAGGTCTCTCGTTGGGACTACCTGGCAATTATTTCCTGCGAATTTAATAAGGTCTATTTCATAATTTCTAAGCTTCTAAGGCCTAAACTACGTCATTTTGAGTTATGAATGATGACTTTTAAAGGGGTTAAGTTCATCTTAGGCCTTATTCATTCATTCATACGAGGTAGAAGGTGAGAGAGGGTGATCAAGGCTAGTGTTGCTTAATTCCTCTTCAATTTCTTCTTAGGTTATCGAAGAAGTGTTAGAATCAGCTACCAACAGGTATGTAGGGTTATGAATGGGCTATTCCTTTCACACCCACGCCCAATCCCTCTCTAAAACATGAATGTTCTATGACTAATCTATGGGGTTTTAAATCAAATGCATGAATTTCCTAATTCTCTTAATGGGTATGATTTGATTATGTTTCTACTACTAAATTATGAAGCATGGGAAACTTTTAAAATATTTTCAATTAAAAATCATGTTTCTAATCTTATGAATTAAAAGCCCATTGATGAAAAGTTCTTGAAAGATGAGATATTATGACGAAAAGCATGTTTTCAAGCTACCCATGTTTATAATCATGTTTTCGATATTAATATAGTATTTTCAAGTATGATGAAGCTTTGGGAAATTCCCACATATTCAAAGTATGATTTATGATTCCTTGAATTAAGCTTACCATACGGTTTTGGAGCGAAGATTCCCAATTATCTTTTAGCTTATGGCATAGTTTGAGTTGAAGCTTCTCATACGCATGATTTCATAAATAAGATGTATTTGATTATTGAGCTTCATCAATAGATGATGTTGAGCTCCGTTGAATAATGATGTCGAGCATATGCATGTTTTTTTGGGAGTAGCATCTAGCACCGAGTTGACTAAAGGTCGATCACTCTATGCCTCAGAACTACGCACCAACATAGGTTTATACTTATAAATGTTACTTCGTGACCTCCCTTTTGAGCTATCCCCGGCCCTATTGGCCCACGAGCTTGGTATCGATATCATGGTATCATCCCTAGCCCTAGCAAGGCTTTGGACGGCTCTACCCACTTGAGTGTGATAGTTGGGACCACGTAAGCTCTATCGTGGTATGTCGGTTAAAAAAAGAGTCTCCCATTATTCCTTATGATTTCAGTTATGCATATCCATTACTCATGAGATTTACATATGAATGCATGTTCTAAAGGAGGTTTGACTCAATATTTAGTTTTAATTATAAATATCAAATTTCAGCCTTGAGTGAATCACTTCAGTTATGATGATATGTTATGTTGTGATGAGATCATGATTTAAGAAAGAATGCATGCAATCCCTACTCTCAGATTCATGTTTTACATAATGCATTGACGTTAAATGATTTTACTTAAGCACTTTTACTTACCTTGCATACTCAGTACATTCCACGTACTGACCACATACTCTATATTGTATCATTTCATGATGCAGGACCCGGATCCCAGGTTCAACCCCGCCCTTAGCCCGTCTTCTGAGATAGCACCGTACGTTGTTGGTGAGTCCTCATCTCCCAACAACTAGACTATTCAGATTTCCTATGCGTATTTTAGTTTTAGTTTTGTTGAGTTAGTTGGTGTCTTGTCCGATCAACTCGTCATGTTTAGAAGCTTTTCAGACATATGATTGTATTCAACTTCAGATTGTTATCTTGATGTTATGTTTAAGTTAGACTTATTCTAGGATTATATTGTTCATTATTCGGTTTCTTTGATTGAGTTAGATGTATGCTTATGCCATGGGTCGACTTGGGGTCTCTTGGGGCTCCTTGTGACATTTCAGTTACGCATATTCATCATTCCTGAACATTTGGCACATTATAACTGATGAGATGAGGGNCTTGGGGCTCCTTGTGACATTTCAGTTACGCATATTCATCATTCATGAGATTTCTATATCTATAAATGTTCTAAAGTAGGTTTGACTCAATGTTCAGTTTTACTCATGACTATCAAATTTCAGCTTTGAGTCAATCTAATCAGTTATGATGTTATGTTATGTTATGCTATGATGAGACATGATTTCAGAAAGAATGCATGCAAGCCCTACTCTTAGATTCTTAATGTTCATGTTTTAGATTATGCATGTTTTAATGTGATTTACTTATTTAAGCGGTTTTACTTACCCTGCATACTCGGTACATTCCACGTACTGACCACATACTCTATGTTGTATCATTACATGATACAGGACCCAGCTCTCAGGTTTAGCCCCGTTCATAGTTAGTGTTCAGAGTTAGCATCTTATGTTATGGGTGAGTCCTCATCTCCTGAGGACTAGACTTATTCAAATTTCCTTTATGTATTTTTAGTTTTAGCTTTCTAGAGTTAGCTGGGGTCTTGTCCCAACAACTCGTCATGTTTAAAGGATTTTCAAAAAAAGGATGTATTCAGCTTCAGATTGTGTATTCTAATGTTATGTTTAATTTATACTTCTATTATGATAATCTTATTGATTTTTCATTTTTATCGGTTGAGTTAGATGTATGTTCATGCCATGGGTCGATTTGAGTCTCTCGGGGCTTCTTGTCCCGCGTTGCGATCCGAGCTTCTGTTCGGATCGTGACATGAGGATAATTAAAACATGAGAATACGAACAACATGATAAAACGTCATCATCGTGATGGTCAAAAAGCATAAGTTGTTCATCATAATCTGGACTGCAATGACCCAAGGTTTTGAAAATAAAATCATAAAGCTCAATAGATCTGAAATCATAAGTAAATCTCATAAACTGATCAGTGGGTCAAAAATGACATAAGTCATAACATCACGGAATATGAACATGAAGAATCGTGGAAACATGAGGGACAATAGGAGATTCTCATAATAGACATTCTCCAAGAGAGAATCATAGAGCTCGACCTGTACCCTTGATTAGGAGGGTGTCCATACCTTGCCAAGGGTAAGAACCATGAAGGTGTGATATCACTTATGAACCCAGTAGCGTAAGGGAGACATTCTTAACTAGCGAGGACTCCTTCAACTAGGGGAAAGGGACACACTCTCTACTGAACCACTAGGGGAGTTTCTAGAGTGCTCGAATTTTGAGGTCTCAATGAACAATTATCTTTGAACTATTGCCTTGGATGCTTTCCTTTTTAGAGTCATTGTACCTAGAGGGAAAAGTGTTAGAATTCGAAATTTGAGAACAAGAAAGCAAGAAAAATTTATCTTTTATTTATCACGGGTCAACAGTACGGGTCGTACCTTGGAGGTACGATTTGTGATGCGACCCATAATATCTCAGGTCAATGTTACGCCTCTGAGGTACGACTCGTACCATGAAGGTACGATCTGTACTACGAGTCATATGAGGATTCCGCTTTAAAAGAATTGTTCTAAGTTTTTCCACGACTTATGGTATGATCCATAAGTTGATTCCATGAGTTGTAGGAAGGATAGTACTGTCACTCTGGACTTGACACTTTTCAGATTCCTGGTACGACTGCTAGGTACGACTCGTAGGAGTAAACCACGAGCTGTACAAGGATTCGTACCTTATGATTATTTTAAATTTTGCTTGGGAAAGTCCTAACGAGCCATCCTATGAGTCTTAGTATGAAAACACGAGTCGTAGAAAGGCTTGTGAAGCCTGTCCCTGCCTTATTTTTGGTTCAATTCGCAAGGGGTCTTAGTTTTAGGGTTGGGTACTCAGAATTCTCAAAGTACAGGCATGCATTTGTCATCATTTACGATTACCCCTTCCACCTCTTTTGAATCATGACCCCTAACTCAGTACATAACATTTTAAGTTCAATTCTAAGCTTGTTCGAATGCTACCCAGTCACACAGGGCTTGTTTACATCCTTGGTTATTGTCCCTTTATAATTTTTTCAAAAATTAGGAGGACTCTCAGGAGGTTTAGTCAGTTTGCATCAAGTACACAAGTTATATATCAATTTCAAAGGAACACACTTACTTGAATGTTGATACTTCGACTGTCAATCAAGACTAGGGTTGTGATTCGGATTTTCTGTGTAAATCTGAGAAAGAACTTGATCAATTGATTCTTGATGATGAATTATGGGTGTGAGGGAGTCATGAGATTAGGTATTGAGAGTGTGGGAGAAGGGTATGATTCATTTGCGCGTTTATGTAATCCTCAAAAGTGCCTAGGAGTAGACCTGGGAACCTAAAACTCAAAACTACTGAAATTGGGAAAAAAGTTGCAGAACGAGAGGTACAAGGACTCTTGATAAGTAACCATGAGCCTTTGTGAGCAGTCGTGGAATGGGGTTAGGCCTGGTGATAGTGTAGACAACGGGCGTCACTACGACCTATTCTGAGAAAGGACGGCCCGTTGTCTAGAGTCATGGTAAGATACAGGACCTTTTAGTGGAGACGACGGATGAGAACCACAACCTATTGTAGGACACTACGAGTCATGGTTAGGCTAGTTGTGAAGGAGTTCAGATTTTCAGAAAAGGGAAACAACGACTGGATCAATGACCTGTTGGAACCTAGAACGACTCAGCCTGTTCGTCCGTGGTTTGAATCTGAGATTTGGCTGGGACAGTGCATAGCACGGGTAGATACCATGGGTCGTGGTATCCTCCAATGACTCGTTGGTTCACCCGTTGTTTGGTCCAGTGATCAGTTTTCAGCGAATTCAGTAAGGGCATTTCCATTATTTCCTAGTCCTAAGGCCCTATACTACATTGTTTAAGGATCATTTTGAGGGGTTTTTAGAGGGTAAAAGCCTACTCTAAGTTATTCTTCCCATGAATGCAAGTTTGAAGGATTGAAGAGGTGATTCAAGGCCAAATTTCAAGGTTTCTATTGGAATCTTAGCTTGGGCAATTAGAGGGTGTTAGAAATCACCATTTCCAAGTATGTAGGGTTTTGAGTGGGTGTTTTCTTCCACACCCATGCCCAATTTCTATCAAATAATGAAAATCACCTATGATTAAGTATGGGGTTTTTACCCAATTGCATTATTCTTTAATCTCTATACACGGGTATGATTAG
>JACEIK010000801.1:149000-169948 GCA_018107945.1 Datura stramonium
AGTACTTCTGCTATTTCTCCCAACTGCATTCATATATATGTCAATTAGAACTAAATACGTTAATATTCTGAATGAAAATATCACTTTTAATATATATATAAAGCCCAAACTTTGGCTTATCAAAAAACGGTCGAAAACTCGCTATTTCACGAAAGTCCAGAAGGGAGAAATACTCACTTTAGGGCTAGGAGTATATTGACACTAGTTTGGAGCAACTCCACTTACCTTAACTCGGTAGCACGACGATTCGTCGATCGAATTTCGTGAAAATAAATCCGTAGGAATGCTCCTTGCTGCTAATACCTCGGTATCTGGAGTTAATTTGAGTTTGGACCATGTTTGACGGCGTAATCGGACGAATATTGTTAAGTAATCTTCGTTCCTCCTTCTCCCTGGTTTTTACCCTCTGCTCTTACTGGAAATTATATGAAATTAACTTTAAAAACCGAAGTGAGGGATTATATACTTGGGCCTGGACAGGGCCTCCGTGTCACGGCGCCATCGCGGAGGCCCTCCCTCCATGACACGCTGCCATCTCGGAGGGGCTCTGCCCCGGCTCCTCCCGTGATGGTTAGACGAGTCTCTTATCCGTTCTTTCCCCGAGCCTTTTCCTAGCAGGTATGGCATTCAAAAACTCTTAACCAACATGCGAATAGGCCATCTACATGTCGAGAATTTACGGGGTGCAACATTTTTCCATAATACTTTGACAGAGGCGACTTCCTTAGTTTGGAGCTTCCTGACTTGCTATTAAGGATGGAAACTGGGACCTCTATATAGTTCATTTCCTCAGAAATAATGAAATCATCAGTAGGCATAATAAGGGTCGGATCTCTTATACACTTCCACAATATTGATACTTGAAATACTGGGTTGACTGCCACTACCTTACGTGGAAAATCAAACACATAGGCTACTTTGCCTATCCTGCGGTTAACTCTATAAGGCCCAACATATCTAGGGCCCAGGCTGCCCTTTCATCTAAATGACATGACACCTTTCATAGACGATACTTTCAAGCAGACCCAACCATCAACAACGAACTCGAACGCTCGACGGTATAGGTCAACATAAGATTTTTTCCTGCTCTTAGCTGTTTGAAGTCGATCTCTGGTAAGTTTTACTTTGTCAATAGCTTGCTGCACTAGATCTAGCACCAATAGTTATACTTCACTAAGTTCAAACTAGACAATTGGTGATCTACACTTCCGCCCATACAAAGAATCATACGACCATCTGAATCCTTGCTTGATAACTGTTATTATAGGCTAATTCTATCAAGGGAATATGTTCATCCCGGCTTCCCCCAAAGTCTAAAACACAGGCACGAAGCATATCTTCGAGCATCTGAATGGTGCATTTGGAATGTCTATCTGTCTAAAGATGAAATGCGGTGCTAAGATGTTACACCCCGTAAGTTTTTTTTCATCAACCTGATGTGTGCGTGTGCGTGTTGACAGTTCCTAGAGCATCGCACATGCGGGAGAAGACTCAAAAGTGGATCACGTGAGCGCATTATCAAGTGAGCAATAAGTCAGGTCTAGACGCAGGGCTCTATGGGCGCCGCATCGCGCACCCCTCCCTAACACCCTGGGCGACACCTCGCACCTCTATCCCCGCGCTATGAGGGGTGTGCCGCAGACCCCTGCCACCACCCTTTATCTATTTAAGAGGTGAGTTATCTGCTTTCATTTTAATTAATTTCCCCAAAAGGAGCAGTTATCCTAGGAGATTCTATCACACGAATTTCATCATTTTGAAGTCAAAATATGTTATCAAATCGTGTCTAATTACAAATTCTTCTTGGGTAATGATTCCCGGGTCTACGAAGAAAGTATCTACAGAGTTGAATCATTGAAATTAGCCTGGTTTGATGGAATACCACTGAGTAGAGGTCAGGAAAATCACTTATTATTGAATCCTAAATGTTCACAAGTGATAAGTAAGTCTTTCTACCTTCTGAATTGTCTGAAATTTGTAAGCTTTTGGCCGAAATAGACAGAGTATGAGTTGTGATCAGTTTGGATCATATTCAATGTTGCTGGCTATTTTTTTGAATTGGAACAACTTTATTCCCTTGATGTAAGAGATGGAATACAGAAGGATTACAAGTTCTGGATCGAAGTAGAATTGATTAAAACAAGAATTCAGCAATTGAGGTATATTAAGGCTACCCTCAATCGCCATGTTGTTCTCATCATATAGTTGATACAACTTGTACTTTTTAGTAGCTTATGTTTATACATGTTATGGTTAGCTGCTAAGACACAAATTGAGGTTGTAACATAGTATCCCTTGTCGGGAAAGATCATTTTCAATTCTGACTATAGCTATAAGCGACAAAGAGATTCCCTGTTCAGTTATTTACCGTATAGAGAGACTAGTAATGTTTTGCTGCCATACTGAGGTCAAAGAGGCCTGTGTTTAGCTGTTAGCATACTTTGTTAAGTTAGGCAGCATAAGGCGTAGCTCGGTGATATAACTTTATGTTAGACACCTACATATACATTAAAGCTCTCCTTGGGTGTACCTTGATGCCTACAGGACTAGAATCTTGATAGAGTAGCCTTAACTTCAAGTTAGTGGCACCAGAGTTGCCTAATAAACTGGGTGGAAGCTTGCCAGGTGAATTACCTACTGTCAGTGATTGTTTAACTTCTTGCAACTTAAAATTGGTCGTATTGGTTGCTCAGGAATCACCCTAGTTTTTAGAGGTCTTATAGACTGCGTGATATCCTAAGTAGGGACCTTATCAGTTGTTATACGTGCGGCTGATGCCTCGGGCTATTCATATAGACGCCCACACGCATGTTTCCTAGAAGTTCTAAGTTTAAGAACACCTGCCTACGGGGCAATGAGTTGCTTACATGAGCTATATGCTACCCAGACAGACCAAATAGACGCCTATAGAGCTAGAACATAAGTATTAAAGTTTTACCTTCGAGTTAATAATTGTTGTGGCTGACTGCCTAGAATTGTATCTAGTTATTAGCTGCTCTATACTCATGCTAGGTGAGGGAACCATATAGTTAGTCGCCTATGACCTTGTTGTTCTCTTATGAACAACTATTGACTAGTATTACCTTCAGAGTATCGCCAAGTCACCCTGGACCTCGTCCTTTCCTTTCTAAGCCAGCCGATTTTATAATTACTTCCATGACTAACTAGCTAGATGTGGACATATAGAATACACCTATTAGCTGCAATTCAGGATGCAATAGGAGTGAGTAACAGTGTGTTAGGCCTAAGGGGTCTATGTACACCCACTAAGCGACGCGTAGTATATAAGTTAGGTCTGTCAGATGCTATACAGGCTGGTCAAGGAGCAAAGGATAATTAGGAAGTGCCTACAGGGCTCTACTATGCTCATAGGGTAATATGATGTCGCGAGCGACTATATTGAGGCCCGGAGAGCCATTTGAAGTCTGGTGTACTTACCATCCTCCATTACACCTGAGTTGGCATTACTAATAGTTACAAGTGCCCAGACGGCTCATATACAGTTACAGGAGAGTCTTGTTTATAAATGTGGAGTCTGCAAGTCGTGTCTAGTAGAGTCTTATTTATAAATGTGTTGTGCACCACATTTTATAAGCAGGAAGCTATGAAGCATGATAGTATGATTACCCTTCCTTCTTCTTAGATCGTGCTATAGACCGAGTTGTATAGGGTTGAGTCCTTAATCTTATATTTATTATATCTATCTACGGTAATGTCTGATATAGGTAGACTACAGCCAGATGTAAGTTAGATACACAACGGGAGAGGGTACCAGCTGGGTGCCACCGTTGGGGATAGCCCAGCCTAAGGGTGAAGGAGGGAGATCTTTTCAATCTCCCCAGCATTCTCCAAGGCACCAGGAATCACATAAGGCAACAGAAATACCAACACTACTTCCAGTTCTTCTTACGCCCACAAATCCGGATGTCAGGAATGCAGTAGGTATGTTAACTCAAATGATGGTTTCCTAGTGTCAGCCAATAGTACTAATTGCTGACGAGCCTAATGAGGGGCCCAAAAGTTCAAAGGTCCATGAGTTTATTTCATTGAGTCCTCTACGGTTCACGGGGACAGATCGTAGAGGGGACCCTCAAAACCTCATAGACCAACTGCAAAGGATATTTAGGGTCATGTAGGCTTCATCCACAGAGTCAGTTAAGCTAGTAGTGTTTCAATTTTAGGATATAGCAGTTCAGTGATACGAGAGTTGAGAAAGGTCCAGAGGTAGATATGCACCTTCATCTACTTGGCCCAGTTTCTCTGAGGCCTTCATAGACCATTATTTTCCTCGAGTGATTCGATAGGCCAGAATAGAGAAGTTCTTATACCTGAAATGGGGTAGGATGAGCGTCAGAGAATACACATTGAGGTTTTATTTTTAAGCTAGATATGTGCCAACATTAGTTGATACCGTGCCAGCCAACGTACACTGGTTTATAGTAGGGCTTGCACAAAAATAAGTGGAGCATATATTACAGTGACATTACAAGGAAACATGGATATCTTGTGAATTCAATACTCCAGATCATTAGAGATTGCAAGTTATATGCAAGGTTCTTTAAAAGTAAGTTCTGGTTAAACTCTGTAGCTTTCTTCGTCCATGTTGCGTCAGATACAAGTAATCAGGTTGACTCACAAAAGCTAGAGACTGTTAAGATTTGACCCAAGACCCACGACTCCAAAAGAAGTTTGTAGCTTTCTAGGGTTAGATGGGTATTACCGAAGGTTAGTAGAAGGATTCTCCGCCCTATCAACACCTGAGGCTGGTGAGTAGAGTTTCCAGGGGATGAAAGATAGATTAATATTCGCACCAGTATTAGCCTTACTAGAGAGCTTAGAGGGATATGCAGTATATCGTGACGTTTCATGTGTGGGTTTAGGATGTTTTCTAATGCAACACAGTAAGGTGATTGCTTATGCTTCGAGGCAGCCAAGAAGGCACGAAAAGAACTACCCTACTCTTGACCTTGAATTGGTTGCAGTAGTCCATGCTTCAAAAATTTTGGAGGAATTACTTGTAGGGTGTCCATGTAGACATCTCCACTAATCATAAGGGCATTTAGTGTATTTTTAAGCATAAAGAGTTGAATTTGTGACAACATAATTGGCTTGAGTTGCTAAATGATTACGACGTCGACACCTTGTATCACCCAGGGAAGCCTAATATTGTAGTCAATTCCCTTAGTTGTAGATCTAGGAGCATCCTATTATACTTGAGATCAGAAAAGAGAGAATTTTCTCGAGAGCTACACCAGTTATCCAGTTTAGGAGTCTAGTTGATGGACTTAGATGATAGTGGGGTTATCATCCAGAATACAGCAGTGTTATCTCTAGTTGTGGAGGAGAAAGAGCGACTATGTGAAGGCCCTAGCCTAGTACAGATAATAGGGGAAAGGCTCAATAGGAGAAGTATGTGGCCTTTGAGATAACAGGGGAGAGAGTCTTGAGATTTAGAGACCGACTCTATGTTCCAGATGTGGTAGGGTTTCGCCAACAGATTATGGAAGAGGTACATTATTCTCGTTATTCTGTTCACTTGGGTGTAAATGAAATGTAACTTCGTGAAATATACCATGATAGAAAACATATTTTATTGGTGGAATGGAAAGAAGAAATATATTACTGAGTTTGTAGCACAGTGTCCCAATTGCCAGCAGATAGACACTGAACATCAAAAACCTAGAAGGCTAACACAGGAAATAGTCGTGCCTATATGGAAATGAGAAGCAATCAATATAAACCTTGTTATAGGTTCATTGCGTACTAGGTGTAAATATGACTCCATTGGGTTCATTATGATAGGTTGACAGAAATATCTCATCTCTTGCTAGTCAGGCCTACGTTTTTAGTTGAAATTATATTGTGTTGTACATTAAGGAGATAGTCTGACTGCACAGTGTCCCAGTGTCTAATGTCCCTGATAGAGGGGCCTAGTTTATATCTAGATTTTGAAAGTTATTTTAGAAAAGTTTGGGAACATAGGTTAACTTGAGTACAACATTTTGTCCCCAGAAAGATGGCCAAGCAAAGCGCACGATTCAGACCCTAGAAGATATGTTATGGGTGTGTGTGCTAGACTTCAAAGTAAGTTGGATTGAACACCTACCTCTTATTGAGTTTGCATAATAATAGTTACCATTTTACTATCAAGATGGCACCTTATGAGGCTTTGTATGAGCAGAAATATAAGCTCCCCCTAGTATGGGTTGAAATAGGAGAGTCAAGGTCGCTAGGGCCTAATATGATATATAGGATAGAAGAGGGAGTTAAGCTCATCAGAGAGCGTCTATCGACAGGTCAAATTCGTCAGAAGCCCTATTTCGATATACGACACAGAGATTTAGAGTATTGCTTCTATGACTGGGTATTCCTGAAAGTTTCACCAGTTGGGCCATTATAAGTTTTATCAGAGGAACAAATTTAGACCTAGATTGATCGAGTCATGCTGGTTCTTCTGGAAGATAGGACGAGTATCCTATGAGTTAGAATTTCCTTCGAGGCTAGAACCAGTTCATCCAGTCTTTCATGTATCGATGTTACGCAAGTACGTAGGAGACCCTTCTCGGGTTATCCCAATCGAGGATTTTCAAGTTACAGAGGAATTGTCCTTCGAGAAGACTTCGATATCTATACTAGATCAATAGGTCCACACACTAAGGACCCAAGATGTAGCCTCAGTTAAAGTTTTGTGGAGGAATAAAAATGTAGAAGAGATGACTTGGGAAGCTGGGGACGACATGAGGTCTAGATATCCTCTCTTGTTCCAGACTCTTTGATGATAGTACACAGACTCAGACAGTTACAATTGAGGTGGGATAGTTCTCAAGTGTTATATTGTTTCTTTTGTTAATATTGTTGTCAGTTGCTCACTTAGTTGTTATGGAACTATGTTATTCAGTTGTTTGTAGCATCCTATAAGATGCCTATGTTGGACTTTTCTGCATTTTAGGTTTCCGGATAGTCCATGTTACAGGGGAGACTTTGCCGAAATTTTCAAGCAAAGCCTAAGGAATGAGTCTCTTAAGATTAGATTACATTCGAGGACGAATGTACCTAAGGGGGGAATGATGTTACACTCTGTAAGTTTTTTTCCAATCTAGCCAACGTGTGCATGTGCGTATTGAGAGTTCCTAGAACATAGCACATGCGAGAGAAGACTCGGATATGGAACACGTGAGCGCGTTATCGAGCGAGCGAGAAGTTTGGACCAAAGGAAGGGCGCTATGGGCATCGCATTGTGCACCCCTCCCCGGCGCACTGGGCGGCGCATCGCGCCTCTAACCCAGCGCTATGAGGAGCGCGCTGCGGACCCCTACCACTGCCCTTTATATATATAAGTGGTAAGTTATATTATTTTGTTTTGATAATTTCCCCAAAAAGAGAAGCTGGCCTAGGTGATTCCCTAACACGACTTTCATCATTTTGAAGTCAAAATACGTTATCAAATCACGTCTAATTACAAATTCTTCTGGCTTAATGATTCCCTAGTCTACGAAGAAAGTATCTACGGAGTTGAATCTTTGAAATTAGCTCAGTTTGATGCAGTCCCACCAAGTAGAAGTCATGGAAATCACTTCTAATTGAGTCCTAAATGTTCACAAGAGATAAGTAAGTCTTTCTACCTTCTGAGTTCTCTAAAATTTGTGAGCTTTATGGTTCATATTTGATGTTGTTGGCTATTTTATTGAATTGGAATAGCTTTATTCCCTTGACGTAAGAGCTGGAATACGGAAGTATTACATGTTCTGGATCGAAGCAAGATTGATTAAAACATGAATTCGACATTTGAGATATGTTAAGGCTAACCTCTTTCGGCAAGTTTTCTCGTCGTATAGTTGATATCACTTGCACTTTGTAATATCTTATGTTTATANTCGTCGTATAGTTGATATCACTTGCACTTTGTAATATCTTATGTTTATACATGTTGTGGTTAGCTGCTATGAGTGGATTGAGGTTGGAACATAGTATCCCTTATCGGGGAAGATTATATTAAGTTTTGACTATTGCTAGAAGCGACAAAGAGATTCCCTTTTCAGTTATATACCGTGTAGAGAGACTAGTAATGTTTCGTTGCCATATTAAGGCCAAAGAGGCCTGTGGTTAGATTTTAGCGTACTTTGTTAAATTAGGCAACATAACGCGTAGCTCGGCAATATAACTTTCTATTAGACGCCTATATACAGTAAATCTCGCCTAAAGTCCATGGGCGTACCTTAACGACTATAGGACTAGAATCTTAATACAGTGGCCTTAACTTCAAGTCAGTGGCACCAAGGTTGCCTATTGAACTGGGTGGTAGCTTGCTAGGTGAATTACCTACTGTCAGTGATTGTGTAGCTTCTTGTGACTTACAGTTGGTCGTAGTGATCACTCAGGAAACCACCCTAGTTGTTAGAAATCTGATAGACTCCATGATATCCTAAGTAGGGACCTTATCAGTTGTTATAAGTGGGGCTAACGCCTCGGGCTATTCATACAGATGACACACGCATGTTTCCTAGAAGGGCTAAGTTTAAGAACACTTGCCTATGGGTCTATGAGTTGCTTACACGAGCTTATGCTACCCAGATTGACCAGATTGACACCTATAGAGCTAGAACTTAAGTATTACAGTTTTACCTTCGAGTTAATAATTATTGTGCCTGACTACCTAGAATCGTATCTAGTTATTAGTAGCCTTGTAGTCATGCTAGGCGAGGGAACCATATAGTTAGCTGCCTATGACCTTACTGTATAGTTAGGAACAACTATTATACTAGTATGACCTTTAGCGTATCGCCAAGTCACCCTAGACCTTGCCTTTTCTTATCTAAGCCAGCTGATTTTATAATTACTTCCATGACTAAATGGCTAGCTGTGGACACATAGAATACCCCTGTTAGCTACTATTCAGGTTGCTACAGGAGCAAGTAATAGTGTGTTAGGCCTAAGGGGGTTATGTACGCCCACTGAGCGACATGTAATATATAAGTTAAGTCTGTCAAATGCTATACAGGCTGGTCAAGGAGCAAAGGATAATCATGAAGTGCCTACGAGGCTATATAGTGCTCATAGGGAAATATGAAGTCGCGAGCAACTACATTGAGGCCTAGACAGCCATATGAATTTTATTGTCCTTACCATCCTCCCTTATGCTTGAGTTGGCATTAATGATAGTTACAGGATCCTAGACGGCTCATATACAGTTACAGGAGCCTAGACGGCTCATATATAGTTATAGGAGCCCGAATGGCTCATATACCGTTATAGGATCCCAAATGGCTCATATACAGTTACAGGAGCCCAGATGGTTCCTATATAGTTACAGGAGCCTAGATGGCTCATATACAATTACAGGAGCCCAGATGGCTCAATCACAGTTGCAGAAGGCTTGAATACAGTCTCAGAGATCGAGTATGCTCTAGTTACAACTTTCCTACATGCTATAGTGAAACAGATAGGAATTATAGTTTTCTTGTAATTGCGGGGGTTTCTGAGGGCCCAAGTAGGTTATTTTTTGTTTCTTGTACCTTCCAGACTTATAGGGGCCTTATTAGGTTCTTGTTTGTATACTTTCTATCTAGATTTTGTTTATGAACGTATAAGTTTAAGTTCCTATCGGTATAATTATTTCCTAGATGCAGGCTATTATTATGATGTCATATAAGTTAACTTCTATCCCTTATTGCTGATTACATTTAGTTCCTTATCAGATTTCATTTAGTTATTATTATTTCCTTACATATTTGGTACATATTGCACTGGCGACCATGCGTGGGTCGCTACATACTTGCCTGCAAGTTTTGAAAATAGATTTCGAGACCTCCTTAGCAGCTATAAGAGTCAGCAAATTGGTTAGATCCTTTCCTTCAGAGTTTCCATATAGTAGAGGTTTTCCTGTCTTTTTTTACATAGCTTTTGGGTAGTCTGGGGCCCTGTCCCGGCCAATATTTCACTCTTAGAGGCTTGCAGACTACAATTTATAGTTAGTGGTGCATTGTTGGCCGTGTGGGGCCTATATGTGTTGTGATTTGAGTGTTAGCTGCATGGGGCCTAGTTATAATACATGTTATACAGCGTGGTGGTCTTTTCGGTCCGCATAGGATGATATTGTTATTGCACCTATTGGGTTAGCTGTTTTTGCACAGGTTTGCATTCAACCTTGTCGGCTCGAGGCTACGTTTATAGATGGATATTAGTCATTTGTTTTATTGCTATGTACTTTTGGCATGCACCAAAAGTGTATGTGTTCGGCTAGGTTATCTTAGAGTACAGTGTGGCATTAGGTGCCAGTTACGCCTCCCAAGGTGAGGCAGACATAAGATTCACCTAAGTGCCTAGGCCTTTCTAGAAAGACTTCCAGAAGTTTGCGGTAAACTGAGCGCCTCTATCTGAAATAATGGACAAAGGAACTCCATGTAGGTGAGCAATCTCACGGATATACAACCTAGAATAATCCTCCACAGCATAAGTCATCCTGACCGGTAAAAAATAAGCTGATTTAAACAACCTATCCATTATTACCCAAATGGAGTCACACTTCCTGCTTGTTCGCGGCAATTTAGTAATAAAATCGTATTAATCACTTCCCACTTCTAGGGTGGAATCTCCATATTCTGAGTCAAGCCTCCATGTCTCTAGTGCTCGACCTTCACTTGCTGGCAATTAGGACACTGGAACACAAAATTTGTGAAGTCCTTTTTCATGTCATTCCACTAGTATAGCTGCTTCATTTCACGATACATCTTCGTGGCACTTGGATGTACTGAATATCAAGAGTAGTAAGCTTTGCTCGTGATTTTCTCCCATAACTTTTCCATATTCGACACACATAAATGAGTCTGGTATATGAGAACTCTATCAGGCTCCCATACTCAAACATGGCTTGCTTTTTCTGTGGAATGTTATCTCTTAGCACTACCAATTCTGAATCCTCATATTTTCGTTGCTTAACTTCTGACACCAGGGAGGATTTTACGATGTTCTGAACTACTACACCTCTATCTTCAGTATTTAGCAAACGAATATGCAGATTAGCTAATTGCTATATAGTCTTCATCATTTAAACCCCGCCTGCTTCTATACCACTAAAGCTTCCCATAGACTTGTGGTTTAAAGCATCAACCACAACATTAGCTTTGCTAGTTTGGTACAAAATGCTAACATCATAATTCTTCAGCAATTCTAACCATCTTCTCTTTTGTAAATTCAACTCCTTCTGTTGGAATATGTATTGAACGCTCTTATGCTCGGTAAAAATATCAACATGTACCCCATACAAGTAGTGATGCTAGATCTTCAGCGCGAACACCACCGTTGCCAACTCTAGATCATGGACAGGGTAATTTTACTCATGCTTCCTCAGCTGGTTCAAAGCATAGGCAATGACTTTGTTGTGTTGCATAAAAACTCAGCCTACCTCAATCTTGAAAGCATCACAATAAACCACATAACCCTTTGTACCCTTTGAAAGAGTCAAGACAAGTGCAGAAGTCAACCTATTTTTAAATTTTTGAAAACTGCGCTTGCACTCCTCTGACCACTGGAACTTAGCTGCTTTATGAGTCAACTTTGTCAACAACATGGAGATAGTAGAAAAACCTTCTATAAATCTGCGATAGTAACCTGCCAAACCTAGGAAGCTATAAACCTCTATAGGATTCAAGGTTTTGGGCCAACTATTTACCGCCTCTATTTTCTGACTATCCACTCTTATACCTTCCGCTGTAATTACATGACCAAGAAAAGCCACAGATGCCAGCTAAAATTAACATTTAGAAAATTTAGCAAACAACCTATGCTCTTGGAGAGGCTGTAACACACATGCTCGGCCTCGGATCGAGAGTAAATCAAAATTTCATCAATGAAAATGATTACAAATGCATCAAGGAAGGGCTTAAACACCCTATTCATCAAGTTCATAAAAGCTGTTGGGGCATTAGTAAGCCACAATGACATCATCAGAAACTCATAATGGCCATACCTGGTCCTAAAAGTAATCTTGGGAACATCCATTTTCCTAACTCATAACTGGCGGTACCTGGATCTCAGTCCATCTTTGAAAGCACCTGGCACCCTGTAACTGATAAAATGGGTTATCAATCCTGTGAAGAAGATATTTTTTCTTAATTGTTACCTTATCCAGTTGCGTATAACCAATACACATCCTCAATGATCCAACTTTCTTCCACACGAACAACACCGGTGCACCCCATGGAGACACACTAGGCCCGACAAAACCCTTGTCAAGCTAATCTTTCAATTTCCCCTTTAATTCACTTAGCTCGGCCGGGGCCATTCTATATAGAGGTATTGATATTGGATGGGTGCCTAGTAGCAAGTCAATGGCAAAGTCTATCTCCCTTTCTAGAGGAATCCCAGGAAAATGTTCTAGGAAATCCTCTTGGAACTCATTTACTACAGGGACTTATTGGAGAGTTATAGGCTCACATTCCAAGTCTCTTAACCAAACCAAATGAAAAATACAACCTTCAGATATCATCTTCTAAGCCTTAAGATATGAAATAAACTTACCTTTTGGCATAGTAGCATTACCTCACCATTCCTGGACTGGCTCGCCAGGAAAGTAGAATCTAACAACTTTGGTTCTGCAAGCAAGATTAGCATAACACGCCGCCAACAAATCCATACCCATAATGGCATCAAAATCAACCATATCTAACTCAACTAGGATAGTTATGGTCAATCTATCACACACTAACACTATATAGTTTTGCTAAACCTACTTAGCTAACATAAATTCGCTAACAGGCAAGGAAAAAGCAAATGGTCTAGACAGTAATTCAGGGACTATCTCAAACTGACTCACAACCAATTGTTCAATGTAAAAGAGTGTAGAACTAGGATCAAGAAAGGCATACATAGCACGAGAATGAATAGTCAACATACCTGTAACAACATCAGGGGTCGCTTCTTGGTCCTGCCGACCACCCAAAGAATAGAATCTATTCTACGCTATCCCTGAGCTAGATGCCTCTCTCCCTCTACCACTATCTCAGGCTAAAGTGGACTAAGGACTAGGTCTCTAAGGGTGATCTAGAGGTGATAAAGCCACGGATGATCCCGATCACTAGGTAGTCTAGCCCCTCCCTCTATTTGGACAAAACCGCTTGAGATTACCTAGACGCCCACAATAACATACTACCTTCCCCTGATGATATGGACCTATATGTGCCCTTCCACACTGAGTAAAAGGGGGCAATGGTGGCCTTCCCTTCTCTGGATGCTCCTACCATTGTGAAGCAACTGAACTCTAGCCATGTCTCTGCCCCTGTGGTATAAGTGGAGCACTCTCTGCAAATTTTTCCAATTGCCTAGATGAATGAGCCCCTGAGTCAGCCCAAGGCTCTTTGTAGGAACCTGCAGTCCTAACCTTCTTTGTTTATTCCTTCTTCCTACAAGTATCCCGTAGCTTATGAATCAAATCCTCTGCCCTCTGAGCAAAGACCTATATCCGTGCAATGTCCATATACTCATAGGTAGATACCCCAAATAATCTCGAGCTATATGAAGCCCTAGACCTAATACGAACGGATGAACTTTATCCTCCATCATCTGCACCAGGTGCAGAGCATACCTGGCTAAAGAATTAAATTGAAGGCAATACTCCTGCACACTCATTTGCCTTACTCTAAATGCAAAAACTACTCAGCTTGAGACTGTCAAAGCTCTCGGGGTATATACCGGTGCATAAATGCCTTAAAGAACTCTTCCCACTCAACTGGCGGTGCATCAGCTCACTTGGATCGAGCCCAAGACTTATACCATAATATAGTCACACCATACAGTCTAAATACAACCAACTCTACCGACTTTGTCCCTGTCACCCACATTACCTTCAGCACTCTGTAGGTCTAATGAATGAAATCTTGGGGGTTCTCACTAGGTTCTGATATAGTAAACAATGGAGGGCTCAAACCCAAGAACTCACAAGCTTTGGAACACTTAACTGCATAACCTCTATGTCCCTCTATCGCCTCCAACCATCTCTCCTATACAACAACGGTATGAGCCATCAACTGAACAGCTTCCTCAAGACCTTGTCCTTCCAAAACAACTGAGGTACCACAGGTGCGGGAGGGTCTGTCACTCTACCACCCTCAAGTAATGCTAGGGCGGGAGGAGATATAGGCTTATCTATCACTTCTTTAGCTAGCACTAGAGGAACTATAATACATGGGGCAGGAGACTCACTCTGAGCCTCTGATCGGTCTCCCGATCTACTGGAGGGCGACTAGTACCCTCTCTTCTGGCTCTTCCAATCAACCTCGTAGTCGTCTTTCCCATCACCGACATACTCTAAAATAATAATAGGATTTATATTTTTCAATACTTGTGACCTTGCTCTATAGCACAAACTATTAGTAAAAGAGTGAAACGATTCCTAGATATCCTATAGCCTAAAGATTATAAGTATAGTGCACAACATACCCATAAGTAAGACTCTATTAGAAATAGCTACGTGGATACCCTCGGACACGACTTCAATCTGATACCAAGTTTCTCACGCCCCAAAATTGGGAAAGGGTGCAACTACCACTCGATCCTAAGAAAATCGAGAAATCGGCTATATAGCATCTATACTGGTAATGTTGAGGCCAACCAGGCCATCTACTGAAGCTAACCAAAATAGATATTGGACCCCTAAGGTCTCCACAACAACAGTAAACAACTGAAAAGCCAACAAGGCTATAATAAGCTTAACTACACAATGAAAGGTCGATAAGGCTACACAACCCAAACAACTGTACAACTAGTTTACATAAGCCTCTAAAGAGTAGGTAACTGAAATGCATGGGATAGGGCACCAGCCTATCCAATTGTATACAACTCAAACCATCAAAAAGGAAACATAGCTCTAAAGGGAGGATACCTCTACTCAACTAAAATCAGGCTCTTATTGCGGCTATCAATCCAAGCATCTTCCTGTACCTGCAGCATGATTCCAGGAATAGGGTACCTAGCTGAAGGAATGTCAATATGAATATAATATAATAGTATGTAAGGCTGAAATAGTAAACATAGATACATCCAAGATACTAAAAAGCAGAGTAAGGAATAGATACAACCTGCCTAAACAAAATATGATACATCATGTGAATACAATCAAGTAAGCAAATATACAAGTCACACTGCATTATCCATAAGCTATGTAGTCCCTAACCAAATAATAACCTAGTCTGATCCATCAATATTGCCCTGTTGAGATGGCCATCTCAAAGGTATCATAACTGAAGGGACATTTGCCCACCTGACATAAAAACATCGCTACATGGTCATAGACTTATATCTAAAGGATGACTGCCCACCTAACATAACCACATCGGTGCCAATGTCATAGTCTCATATCTAAAGGACAACTACCCACCTGATATAACCCCATCGGTGGTAAGGTCATAACTCTCATTATACAATATGCCAAAGAAAAACTTCCAACCGAATGTACCAGGTCAGTGGTAAGGTCATATTCTCATATCCAGAGCCAACTGGACCAAATCATGTTTGTCTAGCACATATGGCATAAAAATGACAATTTCTTATACTACGACCTGAATAGGTCTCTTTCATAATTCATAGCTACACATAAGCACATATATCACATAAACCTTTCAAATAACACTTAGAGGCGCATATTCAATGAATTTGATAGTTATAACAATGTACGAACAACATATGGAATTCAACAAGCTCCACAGACAACACTTAGGCACATTTTGGATCCAAGAACTCAATAACTTGACGTTTAGCTTAAGGAAGAGGAATCATGGAATATCCTCTAAGCCTCACATACCTAATAAAATATATCTAATATAGATAACAACAATGATAAGCCATTACCACTTTGACAAGCTCATTTACCTTACTAGATTGTGACATTAATCTTAGCTCCAACTCATTTACACATCGTCGTCTTAACTCTTCTCTCAATTTCACTTGACAATCAGACCTTTATATATACTTAGCATCACATATACACATAATATAGTAAAGGACCAACTGATGGTGCTTATTTAAGGAAACTTTAGACTCAATTTACAACTATAATAACAATTGCCAATAAACGTACTTTGATTCACAAATGCTCACTCTAAACTTTCTTAATGCTTCATGCGTAATGTACAACATTTTTGACCCTTTGGATAGAATCATAGTTGCTTCAATAGTAGTGTAAATACACAAAGATATTTATCCTTTTGACAATACATTTTGGTGACGCCTTAACATACCTTATTTCAACAAGCTTTCTTTAGTCACATCTTTCCTTCAACAACCGGTAATTATCCCCTTCAATTACTTGGGTTTATAACCAAATGACAAGGTTGTTTCAAGCCAATATATCCAGCAAAAATGTCACATCAGTGGCAGCCACAACAACAACACACAATAATTTTAGCATAGTACTACAACTTGTTTTACACACTTTTAAGGAAAGAATGGAAGTAGGAAATTATATAACTTCCTATGTAACAAAATCCATCAACATGGAGTATATTTTCAATAACACACAGTTATAACAACCTTAAAAAACGAGCAGTAACCTTCAGCAAAATTGCATAAACAATGGCAGCCAAACTTGGCGCCCAACTTCTAGTTTCAGACTAGGATTCGTGCAAGTTTGAATACTAGAAACACTTACCTTTTTATGGGGGTTATTCTTGGTTAAAATAGGATTATTTGACTTCAATTTATTGTCAAGAAACATAGAGAAAATAGTTCACAAATACATCAAAGGCACCTCCAACTTCTAGTTTTACACATGAATTCAAGCAAGGTTAGTCTTGATTACTGGAAATGAGAGAGGTTATATGTGTGTAAGCAAGCAGCTTAGTTCTAGAAAGTTTGGAAAATGAATCACAAGCTAAACATTAGATATATATCTAATTGGGCGCTGGGGTCTTTTTAGGGAGGTGGTCACGTCAATGCTCGACATGCTACTGTAAATGCCTACAACTTTTTACTCTGAATTCTAATTAATGAGCGGTTTGATTTTTTGAAAAAATAGACTCAAGTATCTTTTATTTGATAGATTTTAGGACTCCCAACTCATTATAAATTGGGAGATATGGTCATTTAATGTTGACTCTTACTTATGAACTTCACATTCTCTTTGATTTTTCCTTTGTACATGTTTTCCTCCTCACCTACAACTAATATACAACTTGTACTTCCGTTAACATAGTATTCACACATCAAATAATCACTAAAAAGATTCAGGAGTTAACATTTCAAGTGGGAATAAACTAATGAGGTGATGGATGGACTATCTTTTTAGAAGATGGTCTGTCAACTGAAAGATGGATCACTTTCCAGAAAATTATTAGAGTCAATGGACAAAGTGAAGGATGGACCATTTTTCCATAAGAGGTCTAGCAATCATGGGGTGGACAATAATTGGGCAGAAGAAAATTTTACTCGGTAAAGCAAAGGACGGTCCGTCTTTCCAAAAGATGGTCCATCCCTGCACACCTGGGACCTTCCGATTTTAAAAAATTTAGGTGTTTTTAAGGCTTAGTATAAATAATATTTTTCATACACACTTGAATATACTGAGATACACCAAGAGTGATAGAGTAACAATTAGAGTAGTTCATAGTTCATAGCATAGAAAGTAAATCTTTCTCGTAATTTTGAAGATTTAAATTAATCAATTCAAGTTTTTTTCTCCAAATTGCAATTTTATTGGTAAGAATGTCAAATTACTTGCTTTCTTCGCTTTTTTTCTATGGATAGCTAAATTCAGATCTAAGATTGTGAACCCAATATGTTATGAACCCTAGTGGTCCTAACAAGGTAAAATTGATCGTAGGCTTAAGAACATTTGATTGATTTTTTCTTTGTAAAGTACGATTGATGATGAAAGTCATTCAATCATGCCCAACTACCTTTATGGTACTTGAAATAGCCAATTTATGTTGGGTTAGTATCAAACAATAATATCTTAAGGATCTAACTCTTGTTTAATAGATTCCCCTAGACATAGGATGAATTAAATTGACAATAAGTAATTGGGTAGAAGGGAATTCTCTTCAATTTGATAAATTTGAAGTAGATTAAGACCATTGGTGCTACTGAAGATACCCATTAGTTGCCTAAGTGATTGCTTGCATGTTCATCTATAGCCCATTCTCAATTTGTACATATTACGTGATTTAGGGGGATTGATCCAAAATTAGGGAAACTTCCCCAATACTTTTCATTAATTGATTACAATCAAAAGCAATTTATATTCCTTAGGTATAGCTAAATTTCTCCTAACTTTAATTCAAATAGTATCTAAACTTTCAAATATAAGTTGACAAGTACTAGATAGTTTAGGTCTACCAAATTCTCTGTGGATTCAACCTAGGCTCTTAGTTGGGTATTATATTTACATTGAGTGTTTACACTTCTGAAGATTCGAGTGGATTTTAGCAACGATCACTTGGTCACACCAATAATCCATCATTCTTGCAAAATTAGGCTAAAATCCGTCACAAGCTTTGTACTATCCACCAATGATAGTTCCACTTTTTGCGTGACATCACCTAAAATCAGTGTCATCATGTCAGTCACATCCCCTCTATCACTTTTCAAAAACTTTCATTTCACGATCCAACTATATAGGGGATGTGGGCACCTACTTGACTCTACTCGATTGGAGAACTCTTTTTTCCTTAGACAAAAACATATCAATAAAATATAATTATCTATGATTCATAAATCAAATCTTTCTTTATTTACATCATTATTCACAACTCAATCAAGATAAACATAAAGGAACCTCCCAACTAACACCACTCTTCCCAAGATCTGGTCTAAATAGGTACAAGAGCTCTACAACTGAGTATCGGCAAATAAAAGACACATCTTCATCCGTGAAATAATGCAGAAGTTGTCACTGGGTGACTTCCAATTCAAGATGAACTTCATCCTTCCACGACCTACACCAAAAGGCGTAACAAGAGTAGTATCAGTACACCACACATACTAATAAGCATCATCGACCGACTACAACTAGTTCACATAACAGCAAAATAATTGATAAACATCAACAAAAATAAAACTTAATTACAACTTCTATGTCGCTCTAATTCACCATTTTTATAAATTACCATAGCAAATTAAGTCCTACAAATTCACAAATACAATTAATCATATTAACATCTTGCGCACTATCAACATACCATTCCATCTCTTCGTTTCTGTTGTAGTGCAGGTGCTACCGCTGTCGCGGTGATATGTCCACTGCAGCAGTAGTCACTACGTAGTGACCCAGAAACTCGGTCCTTTCAATTATCCTATCATGTCCTTCATTAATTAAGTGTTTTATAGAAAAGTTTACAAAGCGATTTATCATCACAGTAATTTTCTCATAAGATTTCTAACGTATTATAATTTATCGATTCAATTATCATTTATGGCAGTCATGCCCTCTCATATAACACATAACAATAAATGCAACACACATTCAACCTGCATGAACATATATCATGACAATTATCTCAAGAATATCATCAAGAAAGTATCATATATCATGAAAATCATTCATTGTATCTTAATTCAGAAAATCTACATGCACACATACCTGTCATACATATCGAAATTATACCTCACCTTATTTCGGTTGCACATCACAATGTGACTCCTTCGGATTACACAAGTGTATCGTCACTTTCTCGGTGCCATCACCACCAATAACATAGGTGTCATCACTTACCCAAAATCAATATGAACTCGATCATACAAGCGTTAATGTGTCGGCCACACACCTCTGTCACATCACTGTACCCACATGCCAGAGGGTCTTACTTTTTCCGCTCTGGTCATGACCTATAGGGTACTCTAGAAATCCATGTACGATACACCCTGCCGTATGAATCCTTTATCATACCCATCAGTGTATTCATTGTATAATCCAATCGCATGGTGATTTAATAATACCTGTCAATGTATTCTCTCATTTCACTTACCCTAGATGCTCACCTCAATCACGAGCCTCTCATATCTAAGAAACCCAATCAGGATATGATTACGCTAATCCAATACCGCCGTGAGTACCTTCTCCCGACCCTAGGCCGTACCTCTCTCATTGATATTACATAATTCTTCCTCTATTATATACATAACATCTCAGACCACTAATATTGTTTGTCGAGAACCACATTCAAACCCTTGAAACACACTCATCACAAATCATATCGATACGTTCATTCACATAAAAATGCAGATAATAACTTTTGTAGCTATGCATCAAAATTCACACATAGATCACAGTTGAAAATTAATATAAGGTGAAAAATATTGTTGCCAATCTCCATACATAAAGAAAGACTTACATGCCGCAAGCTTTCAAACCACACATGCATTTTCTACTTACCGTCTAATATTTTTATTTTAAGAGGTTAAATAATAATTATTCCCTGTAGATAATGAAGAGTCGCGGCCTGGTCTTCTTAGTACTTTGGGCTCCACTGTAGCAATATTGTGTTAGCAGTACTCCGACTAGTCCCCTTCTAGCTTCTTCTTATAGATCTTGTCATTATGAATATCGTGATTCCCCTCATTAGTACATCTCGATGTAAGATTTAATCGTATCAGACTGTTACACCCTGTAAATTCTTGACATGTAGATGGCCTATTCGCATGTTGGTTAAGAGTTTTAGAATGCCATACGTGTGAGAAAAGGGCCCAGGGAGAGACCAGACAAGCGCCAAGTCGGCACATCGCAAGGAAAATGCAATATATATAAATCGCATTCGACGAATGCGACTTATAGGTCCCAACTATATAAAGCCTCCAACTTCGTTTTTTATCTTCATTTCATCATATAATTTCCAAAGAACGCAAAGTACAACAGGGAGAACGAGGATTCCTTATAATATTCGTCCGATTACGCCGTCAAACGCGGTCCAAACTCAAATTAACTCTAGATACCGAGGTATTAAGCAGTAAGGAGCATTCCTACG
>JACEIK010000801.1:195213-207729 GCA_018107945.1 Datura stramonium
CTCAACCAAGTCAGAATGTTTAAAATAAAACCTAAGTGTGCTATTTATACTATTGAGACTTTTTCCCGGAATAACAAGCAACGTGGCACGGAGTGTATCGCGGAGCACTCCCTCCGTGCCACGGTGGTATCGCGGACTTTCTCTGGAAGTCGGCTCCACAACAATTTCACCTCAGCGTGCCACGAGTTGCATCGGGGAGCCAGGCCAACGTGCCATGGTGCTATCGCGCACCTTCACTGGAAATTGATGTTCCAGGTAATTGTACTCAACATGACATGGAGGGCATACACTGAGGGCATCGAGGAGCATTGCCTCCATGTCACGGAGATAACACGAACCTCCATTGGAAATTGCCAAAATTATTTCATCCGAGGCAGAATGCCTCCGCGATGGCAGCGTGACACGGCTCAATCGCGGAGCCCTTATTTTTGCTGCTCTTCCTTGTCCTTTTCCACTCCGTGTTTCCAAGTCCATTCCCGATCTTTACCAACATGTATCTTAGCTTCAAAAATTTCCTTTTACCTGCAAAACAACACTAATCATGTTGGTTAGTATAAATTCACATTTAACTAAAAATCACATGAGAATGTACACATAANTATAAATTCACATTTAACTAAAAATCACATGAGAATGTACACATAACGATAGATAAACAAGTCGAAATGAAGCATTTGAGTATCACTTGGGCATGAAATTTTGCCCAAGATCAAGAAACTCGTCTTTCCCTTGCTCTGAACTATAATTACTTCCAACCCATAACAAATACAAGTAGATGGTGTATTTATACATTCCAGGATGTCTTGGTCTTTCAAAATTTGAATCTAGAATGGATTAGGAAGTTGGGATCGTGCCACCTTTTTAATTGAAGGGGTGGCATAACAGGGCAAAGAACTTCTGTCAAAAAGCAACCTTGCACCACCTCTTTAGTGGAAAAGACATGGTGGCTTGTGCCACCCTAGCTATGGAGCGGTTGGCGCAATTTCTTGTCCATTTTTCCAGTATTTTCACTTCTTTCACGAGTCTTTGCGACGTCACTTCTTCCTTTATCGTATTTGGTTGTTTATTGCTACTTTTTCATTTTTTAGCATCAAAAGCTCTATAAGCACACCTACATATCAAAACACAAGAATATAAGTATATTTCATACAATTAGTACTTACAGAGATGACAAAAGTACTAAATTACCAGAAAAATAGTGGTTAAAAAATGTACTTTTGGCCTCTCATTAATGACCAAGAACTTAGCCAAAACTCCACTTCTCAATGCACCATAGAATACCCACAAACAGTAGCTCAACCACAAGCCACAACACGACAACCACCCAACAAAGAGAAATCATACAAAGGCGTTTATGATAAGATATTACTAAAGCGATTATTGAAACTCCAATATGAAAATCTAACTATACTATGAGTCCATATATATGATATATAGATAAATATCATAGGGAAAAGATTACTTACCCAACTGATATACATGGAGCGACCACGAAGCCAATGGAACAATAATAAGAACACGAGCTACATGATTGATACTACAATCCAAGCTCGAATACAATCCACCTCTTTAAAGACTTAGAAAAATGAATGGGAAATGTATAGAATATATATATATANTATCTGTGTGTGTGTGTGTGTATACATATATGGGCACACATGACATCACTACTGCACTGTCGATCACATAGCATGATGCATCGCGGTAAGCCAATCCTCTGGCCTTCCAATCTTTTTTCTGATGCTCGATGCTTCGCATGTGATCTCAACCCCCAAACTTCCCTTGATGTAAATCGTATATGCACAAAACTAGACTTATATATCCAAAATCTAATGATAAAACTGGTCTAAATGTACAGGGTATTTCCCCCTCCTCCTTTAGAAATATTCATCTTTGAATGTTAATGATACATATGAATTAGTTCTAAGAGACATCGCGACATAACTAAACTCACATACTCAGTCAAACTTTGCGGTTCTATCACAAAATGACATTCCAACTACACAACACAACCCTAGACTTACCAAGGTGCAGAAAGATACCAAGTCGACCCAACAAATAAGTAAAACATATACCTAAGGCATTATTCACTTAAGGCTCTACAAACTAATTATCTTTCAAATGAAGGTACAGTTTGGAGCTTTTTCTGTAGCAACAACTCTACCTCAATTTTGACGTCGACCCATAACAAACTATGACCCAAGATTAACCGGTCCAATCAAACTAGATGATCCCACAATCGACCCTACCATTTATTCCATACCTGTAATACCCCGAAAGTTCTTAAGAATAGACCTGAAAGTTAAAAGTTAAAAACTGCTGAAGCTGGGAAAATATCACATAACGGGCCATGTAACGACTCGTGGTATCTAACCACGAGTCGTTGTATGCAGTCTGAGTGTACGAAAGTTCTGGTGACAGTGGAGACAACAAGCAATGCAACGACTCGTTGATGGGAACAACGAGTCAATGTTGGCAGTCGTAGGAGAGGCTGGGCTTAGCAGGTGAGGATACCACAGGCTATCCAATGACTCGTGGTGTGAACCGACGACCCGTGGTCATCGTTCGTTGTTTGATTGTAAAGATTTCCAATGCATGTAACGGATCATGACCACGAATCTTTGGAGACAACCACGAATCTTGGTGAGGCTCGTGGTAAGCAGGTTCAGTTTTTTAAGGGGCAAGCAACGGTCGATGTAATGACCCATTGGTTTTGAGGATGAGTCATCCTGTCCATCCATGGTTAAGTTCTGGAGGCCAGTCTTAGCAGTGCAAACGACGGGCCATACAATGGGTCGTCGTTCCTTCAACGACCCATTGGTTCCACCTGTTGGACCAATCTGAACAGTTTTCCTGGTAGATTCATTAATGGCATTTTTGACTTTTCCACGCTATTAGACCCCAAACTACATCGTTTTAGAATATGGAAGGTGGTTTTTTAGGGGGATAATTTATTCTAAGTCCCCATTCATGCATGCAAGAGTATAGAGAAGGGGTCATAGGGTGATCCAAGGCTTTTCTCTCCAAATCCTTCCAATTCCTTCTTGGGCATTCAAGGGAGATTAAGAATCAATTTTTTTCAGGTATGTAAGGCTATCAAAGGGTGTTTCCTTTCACACCCATGCCCATTCTCTATGATTTCATGAAAAAATCTATCTAGAATCTATGGGGTTTCGAAGTAGATTTATATAAAAATCTAATAATTATTAATGGGATTTGTGATTTTTGAATCTTACCATATTCTAAGGGTTTTTGATCAACTTTTATGATTTAAATTATTTATAATATTATCAATTTTGATTTCTTTTAAATTTAGCCTAATTATGCATGACCCATGATGAATCGATTTATGATCTATTTGTTTCATTAATGACATTTACGATCCAACATGAATTATGATTTAAAATGTTGATTTAACCAATTACCCATCATGATTTTATGAATTTCAAGCTATATGCATGATCTACAAGTATGTATGAACTTTATGATTCATGAATCATGTTTTGGCTGACTCACGGGCTTTATGTCATTGCTAGTTCACGTATGTACAAGAAAGTTCATCATTATAGTGATTTAAATAGCCCATGAATTCATGCATGTTATACTATGAGCACTATATATGTTTTGGGAGTAGTATTGAACATCGTGTAGGTTCGGGCTCAGGTTAAGCCCCGGATCTCATAAACTACGTGCCACCGTAGGTATGTTGGAACCTCCTTTATGATGTCCCCAGCTCAATTGGCCCTTTTCTTGGTTATATCACGCCCTTTCATTGTTTTGCCCTTGGCAAGGTATGAACGACCTCCCGACTAGGTTTACATGTGGGACTTCATGTGTGCGCATATTGGGTATGTCAGTTAAGAGAATCTACCATTGTTCTTCATGATTTATGCATGTTTATGATTATATATTTTGGCTCAAGTCATGTTAAGTTAAGCTATTCTCCTATGATTACGATATGTTTTATTATGAATGTTTTGAAAATCTTGAGCCTTATGTTATGTTACAATGTTTAGGATACGAGGATGATGTCCTACTCTTATTATCATTTATGAGTTTTATATATTTAAGATGTCCATTTTACTTACCTTGCATACTCGGAAAATTCCATGTACTTACCCCATACTTCCTATGTTGTATCGTTTCATGATACAGGACCCAGCTCTCAGGCTCACCCGCATCCCTATATCATCTCAGAGTTTGCTTTCAGTGTATTGGTGAGCCCTCATGTTCCGATGGCTATTTGCTTGACATGTTGCTACTTTATGTTTCAATACATGTTCGGGTTAGTTGGGGGTGTTTTCCCTTCAACCAATCATTGTAGTAGAGGCTTTCATAAAAAGTATAGAATTCAGCTTATGTATGTCTAAGTGATTCTGCTGGTTTGATATGCCATGATTCGATATGTTCCCGATATTCCTTGTGTTAAGTCTTCTGCTTATGTGATTGAATTAGATGTATGCTCATGCCATGGGTTGACTTGGGGTCTCTTGGGGCTCCTTGTCCCGTGTTACCGTCCAAGTCTACGTTCGAATCGTGAAAATACCACTTTATCCTCTGATTGGACAATCTATAATCTTATGGTTCTTGCTACCACATGAAAAAAAGGCAGCCCATCTTCTCCCGTATCCCTCAAAATGTCTCTTGCCATAGCTGTCACAGTATAATATAGTAGTCCATCCTTGATGCCTATACCCTAACACTCAAGAATCCTCTCCCTACTCGGCTAAGTACCATAATCAGATCCGTCACCCGATAATGGTGGGAAAAAAACCTAGTTGGTCCTCCCTAATATAGTGGCCTGAAGTCACCTCGCGACCCACTCTGAAAGTATGTAAGCCCTCATTTTCTTTAGCTATCCTTTCTCAGCCCTTTCTCTATCCTATTGCTAACGTCTATGTTCCTCCAAACACTAAAAAAGTACCTTTATCCGATATATGTCCGTGCCCTTCCTGCATCTAGGAGACAATACAAGAATTGACATACTCTAGTGGCAAAACAAACCACATATCTATATATCCTATCCCGCATTATGACAACAAAAGATGGAATGAATCTGGCCAATGAACCAAATTTAAGCCCATACTCTTGCACACTTCCGTTGCACTGTTGGAGGATCAAAAACTGATCAACATGAGCCTCCCACACCTCAAGTGGCAAGTAGTGATCTAGAAAAGCATTAGAGAAGTCTATCCATTTGGCTAGAGGTATATCTCAACCTCTGTACCTCTCCCAACTCCGTACAACAACACTGCTATCTCTAGGTAGCCTAAATATAGCTAACTTGACCACCTCAACCGACATCGCATGCATCAATCTAAATATATGAAAAAAACTTGTCAATGAAATATTGTGGATCGTCATTCACATTAGTCGTTAAGAACTCTAGGGGACTTAGATCTAAGAAATCACAAGTCTTGGAGCTCCCGATCCCTCAGAGGTTCGGTGCCCTAGCTCCCTGCTGTGTAGTTACCAATCTAGTAAACAAGTATACCACAGTCTTTATATCTTGATCTATAGAAGCTATAGAAGGATCTAGAGTTCCTTGCACTCTCAGAACTTATGTGGGCAGTGGTACATGTGTAGGGGATGGAGACGAAGCCTCATCCTAAGCATCTAATGGGTCAGTCTTTATATGCTGCACTCTGCTGGTACCCTCACCAATAGCTATCTAGTCGCTGACCAGCTGTCATTCTCCTAGACACTGAATTCTATGCATACATCAACAAATAATGAGTTTAGACCAGACTCCTACAACATCAGACTTACTGCACGATTTCAATTAGAAGAAAGGGTAACAATCCAAGATGTTCAACAGCCTCCTGTTTTAGGTATGCTACAAAACACACACATAAATAAGACTCTACTAGACACGTGTCATAGACTACCTAGGACATGAACTACTCTGATATCAAGTTTATCACTCCTCAAACTCGGGAAGGAACGACTAGCACCCGGTGCCCTATTTGACTATGCAAACACGTAGCTAACCAACCAACAACAAGCCTAAGCTGACAAGGCTCGTTACCATAAGGAAATATAACAATAGTAAAGACAACAGTTAAGCATTAGAGTCTATAGAAAAAGTTGGCCTCAAACCAATACTTATATACAATGGGCAGACAATGCAAAAACTCAACAATAGCAACAATACAATCTGGCCAACCAGGCCTATAAAAGCCAGCAATCCATAATGACAGTGTACGAGTCTCTAACAGTTCAAAAAGATGATATATGATTGGGACAAGGCCGCAGCCTGCCGATATATACATATGTACTCCAAAAACAAAATAAAAAGAAAATTCTCAACAACCTGGATCTTGCTAATATCTAGAACATTTCTCCACTACAAGGATCTCGATCTGCCTACCAATCAACACCTGAAGGCATGCATGAAGCACCACTAGGATCAAGGTGTTAGTACAAATAATATACTGAGTATGTAAGGTGATATAAATATAAGATATAGGATAACAAGAAGGGAACAGAAAGATACCAATAGAATATCAACAGATTATCCAACTTGTAACCAACAACAAGTCACAACACCTCACCTGCCTTAATCCGGCCTTCCTAACACAACAGTAATCTCAGCCACCGCTTATTCATGTAACTAATATACAACTAGCCCAAATAAATAAGAATACACTCAGCACAATATATATATATATATCAACACACAAAAATAACATTTTTAGAAACCATCACATACTTGCAGGCAATCAACATCCACAATAGCGACCATGCCAGAATAGTCGTATACTTGTAGTCCTCATAAGAACTTGGGCTTGACCATGTGAAAAAATGCTAGGATCTTATAGTCCTCAGTGAGCCTCCCAAAATCGACACAAGTAATAGGTATCTAATAATACAAATTATCATACAAATATAGGCAAAATAACCCACGAATCAACACTAAAATGACTTATCGATATTTATAATGCAACTCCAACTTCACGTATTTAACTGTCACACTGATGCCACACAAATACCCATAGCTACACTTAAACTTGACTATATCCCCGACTCCAATTACCAACTGAAAATAGCATCTCAGCACAAAGATAAGGGCACAATTTGAAGGCTATAAAACAACCAACACATGATACACAAATGATACAAAATTCAACAGAAGACACGTCAAAAAGAGGAAGGAATGGCCTTAACATACCTTATAGTTAAAGACAAAGAACCTAGAAAAAACTCCACTTCCCAACACACCATGCAACTTTTATGAACAACAGCTCAAATACAAGCCATAACATGAGACTATCTGACAAAGAAAAAGTGTACAAAGACGTATACGGTAAGATTTCTATGAAATTAATTATAAAAACTCTAGCACAAGAATATAATGATGATTACGAGTCCATGTCTATGATATATAGGTAAATATCAAAGGGAAAATATTAATTACCCAACTGACATGTTCGAAGTAGCCATGAAACCAATGGCACAATGACATGAACACGAGCTACACAGTGGATACTATAATCTATGCTCGAAAATGGACTTGGATCTTGAATTCTTCCCTCAATACCCTTAGATTACAAAGAAAATAGAGATCATGAGGTATTCAACTACTTCAAACACTTAGAAAAATGAATAGGAAATGTCTATATATATACACAAGGCAGAGCCTTCTCTCTCTTATTGGAGTATTTTTGGGAAACAACTTATTGTTATTTTGGTTGCCAGGAGATATATCGATCGACTTGGTTTTGATTATCTATTGTTATTACTTGAGGGAGAGAACAAGATTTCTTATTATAGGGATCAATTTCTTCTACTATCTTATTGTTGTTTTTTTAGGTTTGATTTGCTGGGTTTTCAACTCCGTTGATCACATTTCTGTTGATATCATTCTTGTGCAATGGAAGCTATAACATTGACTTTACATCCATTAATTGGTTCTAAGGAAAACACAAGAAGAAGGAATTTATTGATCAACTAGAGACAATTATATTTGCTGGAGTTTAATAACAATTCTCACTGTGCTTTCAAGTGAATCAAGAAAATCAACGTTGTACAATCACTTTCGAGTACCACCATCCTTTTCTAGTTCTATTTAATCGAACTTAACCCATGGACACCAATATCGAGCTAAACCAAATCAAATTAGAAAACACCCATTTGAAATCAAATTACTGATTAACTATTGGAAAGTAGTGATCTTTCTCCTTTTTTTCTCTTTTCTCTTTCTTCCTTATTATCTTAAAGGTACTACCAGGTGCATCACCAAATAGATATCACCCAACCATGACTTCCCCTTCCGCTGCTGGCAATATCTCCACTAGACTTTGAAGAGTAAGGTGAGTTTTAAGTGCTGCAAGTGACACCAACATCATGTGAAAGATAGTATGTAATCCAGATTCTATCAATCAGGAGTTGCTACCTCCTGTCTCTTTATTATATGTATTTCTTATTAGTACCTTCTAGGTATAGTAAATTACTTTTGATTATTTGTGCTATTCTAGGTAGGAGATAGTTTCTGATTATTAGCGGGATCTCTTGTAGTGTACCTTCTATTTCTAATTGTTGTTTTATTTTATATGGTAGTGGAATTGGGATGTGATGATGGTTTGAGGTCTTTTCCTCGGTTAGGGGGAGCGTGAGAGGGGGAAAGGGCGGCAGGAGTACTATGGGAGCCTCTAGGCTAAGAATTGGATCTTGGAACATAGGAACCTTGACAGGAAAGTATATTGAGTTATTGAAGATTCTCAAGAAGAGGAGGATCAATATAGCTTGGGTCCAGGAGATTAGATGGGTGGGTACCAAGGCTACGGACGTGTATGCATAAAAGTTGTGGTACCCAGGAGGTTCGAAGAATAGAAATGGAATAGGGATCTTAGTAGACAGCAAACTCAGGGATCAAGTGGTAGAGGTTAGGAGGGTTAATGATAGGATAATATTGATTAAGTTAGTCAATGGGGGTCTAATTTGAACACCATTACTGCATACTCACCACAATGGGGCTTGGAAGAGATGGACAAGAAGAGATTTTGGGAAGGATTGGATGAGGTAGTGAGAGGTATACGGCACACAAAGAAGCTTTTCATAGAAAGTGATTTCAATGGTCACATTAGGTCAAACCCAAAGGGATATGACAATGTGTATAGAGGCTTTGGTTTTGGGGACAAGAATGAGGAGAAGTCCCAATCCTAGATTTCACAAGAGCTTTTGGGTTTGTGGTAGCCAATTTGAGTTTCCTAAAGATGGATAGGCACTTGGCTACCTTCCATAGTACAGTGGCTAAGACTCATATAGTATCTCTGCTCTTTAAGAAGGGTGATAGAAGGATTTCTAAAGATTGTAAGGTTTTCCTGAGTGTGAATCTTATGACCCAACATAAACTCCTAGTTAGAGATTTAGAAATCAACAGGCAGAGAAAGAAGAGGGTGGTAGATATTCGGCCAAGGATCAAATGGGGTAACTTGACTACAACCAGTGCTTTGGAGATAGGGGAGAAGTTGGTAGATATGGGGGCTTAAGGGAGTAGTGGGGAGGCGAACGAGATATGGGATAAGACTATTAGTTGCATTAGAGAAGTAGCTAGAGATGTGTTGTACATTTCTAAAGGCCGTTTTGGTGTGCGTAGAGGGAACTAATGGTGGACAGGAAAAATCCAATGGAAGGTGAAAGAAAAGAAGGTCACATACATGGAGTTGGTAGAGAGTAAGGATGAGAAGGAAAAGAGGGTGAATAGGGAAAGCTATAAGGCAACGAAGAAGGAAGCGAAGTTTGCGATGATGATGGAAAAAATTGGTATCCTTTGAACGCTTGTATAATTAATTAAAGGCAATGGAGAGGATAAGAAATTGTACAAGCTAGCCAAGGCGAGAAAGATGAGGGATCGTGATCTGGATTAAGTTAAGCTTATCAAGGATAAGGATGGTAAGGTGTTGGTGGAAGGCGCACTTATTAAAAGGAGGTGGTAGGCATGCTTTCATAAACTCTTAAACAAGGAAGGGGATAAATACATCATGATGGGGGACTTGGAGCGCTTGGAGAGGCGACACGATTGCGGGTACTATAGGTGTATAAGGGTTGAGGAAGTAAGGGTGCTATTCTTAGTGTGCGTAGAAGTAGAGTGATTGGACCGTATGAGATCTTAGTGGAATTCTAAAAGAGCGCCGACAGGGTAGGTATGGAGTGGCTGACCAAGTTGTTTAATGTCATTTTCAAGACAGTGAAGATGCCCAAGGAATGGAGATGGAGTACAATAATTTCGGTATGCAAGAATAAGGGTGACATTAAGAACTATAGCAATTGTAGCGGTATCAAATTACTAACGCATACTGTAAAGGTTTGGGAGAGGGTGGTGAAGACTTGGGTGAAGAGGGGCATTGAAATTTTTTGAAAATCAGTTCAAATTCATAGAGGGGCGTTGACGACAGAAGCCATTCATCTCATAAGGAGACAAGTGGCAATGGTCTACCTCAAACTCCAAATCTCTTCTCCTCACANTCATAAGGAGACAAGTGGAGTAGTATAGGGAGAGGAAGAAGGATCTATACATGGTGTTCATTGACCTAAAAAAATCCTATGACAAGGTTCCGAGGGAAGCTCTTTGGAGTTGGTTGGAGGATAGAGGTGCATTAGTGGTGTACATTAGAGCAATCAAGAAAATGTATGATGAGGCCAAGACTTGGGTGAGGACAATGGGAAGAGACTTAGAGCACTTCACAATTTTGATGGGGTTGCACTAGGGATCAACACTTGGCCTATTTTTATTTGCCTTATTGATGGATACATTGACGCGAGGTATACAAGGTGAGGTTCCATGGTGTACATTATTTAGAAAATGATATAGATTTTATTGACGAGACTCATGGCAACATAAACTCTAGGGTGGAGGTTTTGTGACAAACCTTGGAGGCTGAACGATTTAGGTTGAGCAGGACCAAGCTAGAAAATTTAGAGTGCAAATTTAGTGACATGATACAGGAGGCCAATGAGGGAATGATGTTGGACACAAAAGTTATATAGAAGACAGAAAGTTTCAAGTACCCTGGATCTATTATTCAAGGGAATAGAGAGATCGACTAGAATGTTGCTTACTGTATTGCTGCAGGTTAGATGAAATTGAGTCTCACTTTCAGAGTCTTGTATGATAAGAAGGTGCCAACGAAACTCAAAAAAAAGTTCCGAGTGGTGGTTAAACTAACTATGTTGTATGGGGCGGAGTGCTGGCCAGTCAAGAACTCCTATATCCAAAAGATGAAGGTTTCAAAAATGAGGATGTTGTGATAGATGTGTGGGCATACTAGAAGAGTTAGGATTAGGAATGATGAGATCCGGGTGAAGGTAAGAGTGGCTAAGATGGAGGAGAAGGTGCAAGAAGTGAAGCTGAGGTGGTTCAGACATGTGATGAGGAGATACACGAGTGCCCAATACGAAGATGTGAGAGGTTGGCTATGAATAATTTTAGAACGAATAGAGGTAGACTGAAGAAGCAGTCGGGAGAGGTGATTAGACAGGATATGACATAGTTACTGCTTATCGAGGACTTGTCCTTTGTCATGACCCATTTTTTAAATAAGCCGTGATTGGCGCTCGGTGCCTTAACTTGGCCAAGTGAACCAACCTGACTGTTCTAACTTGTAATTAATATAACATATCCCACAGTTCACTAAAATAAATAAATATATTTTTTTCAAATCAAGCCTTATTCCAACAACTCTTAGGCAATCCAAATATATCAAAAATCTATAAGAAATTAAGAGGCACCCAAAACTGATGGCAAGTAAAGTGAACAACCATAACCCGACTAAAATGCGTCTATCAAGCCTCTACTGGAGTGCTAAGAGGAATGTACAGGATATAGATTTCCTGACTAATCCCCAAAAAAATGTCGATAAATGAATAGATGAATAAAAATTGTCATAAACAAAAGAGAAGAAACTCCATGGCCAAAGACGGAGCTCACTAAATCAACTTTTCAAATTAAGCAACCTAGATCATAGTCTACTCGTCTATGAAACTTGAATCCATATTAACATAGGTCAATGTAGATTCCACAAAGAGAACGCCAGTATACCACTAGTAGTACTAAGTGAGTCTTAACATCCCCCTCACTAAAATTAGAACGAGGTTTAAATAAATATACATGAAATAATATAAACTCTAAAATTGAAAGATTCATAAAAACTCATGTAAATAATATCACATTTGAGAAATCACCAATAAATATTCCTTAGTTAATATATTTTCTTATTTAGCTTTTAAATAGTTGCAGTCAACTGAATTTTTTTCGGTTATGCCTAACAATGGCGATTAGTAACCCTTTATATAGTTAGTAGTATCCCTTTTTATGGCTACCAAATCTTTTGTGCTCACTATGGCAATGTTAGGAACCTTTTGTACAACTGCTCGTAGCCGTTTATATCGTTACCATTCATGCTGTGTCTCATTATGGTGAAATAAATAACCGTATAACCCTTCTTTATACAGTTACTCGTAAACCTTTATACGATTATTATTTCATTAATATTTTAATTAAATCTTTACACGTTT
>JACEIK010000801.1:244039-361010 GCA_018107945.1 Datura stramonium
GCATACTCACGTACGCTCCTCGCCCCCTGCTCTAGATGCAGAAACTGGTCCATCCGGGCCTGCCGGATCTCTCGTGGCAAATAATGGTCTAGAAAGGCCTACGAGAAGCTGGTCCAGGTCGGAGGGGTAATATATCGGAAGATCAACATAATTAACATAGCGGAATTCTAATAATCTCATAACATCGGAATACATAACTCAAGTTCGAAGCTGATTACATTTTATGTCTGAAAAGCCTCTACTACTGACAAGTTGATGGGACAAGACTCCAAGTAACTCACTAAAGTTTGAAACTGAAAGTAGTAGATACAACTGAGAAGAAGGGCCCTCGAAAGACGAGGGCTCACCAACTCTAGCTGATAAGTGTTAATGCTGCAGGTCTGGCTATTGGCGGGACTGAGCTTGAATATTCGAGCCTGTATCATGAAATGATACAGCATAGAGCATACGGTCAGTACGTGGAATGTACCAAGTATGTAAGGTAAGTAAAATCATAAACCATGAATATCATAAAACATAATCAAGATAAGATTTTGGGAGTAGGGAGAGGGCTTGCATGCTAGTTTCTGAAATCATGATCTGAACATAACTAAATATCATAACTGAATCAAATGACCGAAAGCTGAAAACTGATAATCATAAGTAAAACTGAACATTGGGTCAAACCTGCTGAAAACATAATAACATGACTGATGAACATGCATAACTTAAATCATGAAGAACAATGGGAGACTCGTCATATAACTGACATTACCACGATAGAGCTTTCGTGGTCTCAACTATAACACTCAAGTGGGCAGAGCCGTCCAAAGCTTTGTTAGGGCTAAGGACGCTATCATGATATCGATATCTAGCTGAAGGCCCCTTTAGGGCAGGGGAAAATCACAAGGGACTTCTCAAATAATTTGAACATACCTACGTTGGCACGTAGTTCTGAGGCATAGGGTGGGTTGATTGACCCTTATCCTACTCAGTGCTAGACATTGCTCCCAAAAACATACATATGCTCTCCATCATTTTTCAACAAAGATGAACCATCATCTAGTGACGAAGCTGACTCATGACATATATGCATAAATCTGAAGTCATAACATGAGGAGACTTGGGCTCAAACCATACCACAAGTTGAAAATAGTGGGATTCTAGTCTCCAAAATCCATGTGGTAAGCTAATACATGAAGTTTAGATAAATCATGAAACATACTTGATCATAGGGGCTTGCCCAATACATAACATTCTTGACATAGACTTGATCATTAGAAAACATGAACATACACCTAGGTAATTCAAAATCATACTTTCTTCATGCTTGAATACATATATCGTAGATCTCAACTTTCATTAGAAACATGCTTAGATCATTCCCATGATTGAAACTTAGAGAATTTCACATGCTGGGTTAAACCCCATAGAATCATCAACTAGAATTTCATGAATTGAAGAGGGATTGGGCATGGGTGTGGATGGATACACCCATTCATAGCCTTACATGCCTGTAGAAATTTGTTTTCACAACTTTCTTGATTGTCAAATGGGAATTTGGGGAAGAACTTGATGAATCTATATTTGATCACCCTTAGGAGATTCTAGACTTGCATGCGTGGAAGTGAATAGGCCTAGAATGAACTTACCCCTCTTAAAACAGACTATTCTGAGCTTAAAACGACGTAGTTTAGGCCTTAGGAACTTAGGAATTATGAAAAAGCCCTTAATAAATTCGCAGGAAAATATTCACTGCCAGCCCCCACGACGGACTGGATGACTCGTGCCCCATTACTACAACTTGTGGTCCTCCTCTCTTCGCCTGCATTAGAAATTGTCAAAACTGGTGACCATGAGGGACACCATGACTCATGCTATTCCCGACCACTCATGGTGACTGGTCATTAGGTGCAATGCCCCAATCCTTCATCCTTCATTCAACCCTTGACCACTGACCACCTGATGACTCGTGGTGGAGACACACAACTTGTGATCCCACCCGTGGTTAGCCTCAAATTCCAAAACTCAACCAAGTCCAACCTTCTCCTCATGAGTCACTCAATAACTCTTGGTGCACCTAACGGGTTACTGGACAACTCGTCTTGTGACCTGGTGCAGAAAATTTTATTTTCTCCGTTTTAACTCCCGGATCCAATCTTAGGATTTTCAGGGTATTACAATATCTCCCTCTTAGGAACGTTCATCCTCGAATGTGGAAAAACAGAATGAAACTGAGAAATGAAATCATCATACTCAAAAACTAAACGTATAAGTTGAAAACTAACGGAGTGACTGACTCCGAATTGAACTACATGCTTGAACTGAATTCATGAATCACACATACATTCTTTGACATGAAAGAAACTGGGGCACTTGAACTGAACATGAAACTGAATAGAGTACTATGGTGGAAATGATACCTCAAGATGAAACTGAGTTGGAAAGGAAAAGATGTGGGTATTTATCCATCATATCTTCTTCGGCTTCCTATATAGCTCCCTCAACATGATGGTTCCTCCATAAAACCTTGACTGAAGCTACTTCTTTGTTTCTTAGCTTCTGAACCTGACGAGCAAGTATTTCTACTGGAACCTCCTCATAATTAAGGCTACCTTCCACACCAAAACTGTCCACTGGAACAACCAGAACTGGATCACCCAAACACTTCTTTAAAAGCGATACATGAAAAACTGGATGAATTGAAGCTAATTCTGAGGACAACTCCAACTCATATGCTACCTTGCCAACCCTTTTCACAATCCAGTACGAACCAACATTACAGGGACTGAGTTTCCCTTTCTTTTCAAATCTCATCACTCCTTTCATAGGGGATACCTTCAGAAACACCCAATCATCAACTTCAAACTCAAGCTCCCTCCTCCTCACATCCTTATAGGATTTTTGGCGACTCTGAGTTGTTTTCAACCTGTCCCTTATACGTTGAACTTTCTCCATAGCCTCATGGACTAAACCTGGACCTATCAATGTAGCTTCACCAACCTCAAACCAACCAATAGGTGATCTACACCTTCACCGCATAAAGAGCCTCAAACAGAGCTATCTGAATGATAAAATGGTAGTTGTTGTTATATGAAAACTCAATGAGAGGCAAATGATCATCCCAACTACCCTTGAAATCAATCACACATTCTCTCAACATATCCTCAAGAGTATGAATGGTCCACTCCGCCTGACCATCTATATGCGGGTGAAATGTTGTGCTAAGCTTGACCTGAGTATCGAGCCCCTTTTGAAATGATCTCTAAAACTGGGAGGTAAACTGAGTACCTCTATATGATATGATGGACAATGGTTCTCCATACAATAGAACTAACTCCCGAATATATAACTTAGCATAATCCTTCACTGAGTCATTAGTTTTGACTGGCAGGAAATGAGCTGCCTTAGTCAACCTATCTATAACCACCCAAATAGAGTCATACCATCGACAATTGCGAGGCAACCCTATAATGAAGTCCATATTGATCTCATCCCACTTCCAAGTAGGTATACTAATTTCTTGAAGCACACTTCCAGGTCTTTGATGTTCCACTTTCACCTGTTAACAATTCGGACACTTTTCCACAAATTCTTCTATGTCCTTCTTCATGCCACTCCACCAATAGACTTCCCATAGGTCACTGTACATCTTGGTGGAACCTGGATGTATAGAATATCTAGAACCATGAGCCTCATGCAATATCTAATCTCTCAAATCATCAACACTCGGAACACACAAGCGACCCTGATATCAAAGCACACCATCTCCCCCTTTGGAGAAGACTTCTACCTTCTTTTTTCTGAACAGCCTCCTTCAATTTTACCAAAATAGGATCCTCGTCCTGCCTAGCTTTAACTTCGGTCACTAAGGATGATTCTGACCCATTTTGAACAATGACACCACCATCTGTCGAGTCAAAAAGATGGACTCCTAGCCGTGCAAGCCAATGTACATCCTTCACTAGTTCTTTCCTTTCTTCATCTATATGGGACATACTAAGCCTGCTAAGAGCGTCGTCCACCACATTAGGATTTCCTGGATGATAGAGAACACTCATGTCATAGTCCTTCAATAACTCCAACCACCTCCTTTGGCGTAGATTCAGATCCTTCTGGGTAAACACATATTGTAGGATTTTGTGGTCCATAAACACATCTATATGGACCCCGTACAGATAGTGTCTCCAAATCTTCAGGGCAAATACTACCGCTGCCAACTCGAGGTCATGAGTCAGATAGTTCTTTTCATGGACCTTCAGCTACTTAGAAGAATAGGCTATAACTTTACCATGCTGCATCAATACACAACCAAGGCCAATCCTCGAGGCATCACAATTTACCATAAACCCCTCAGTATTGTCAGGTAGGGTCAACACTGGTGTCGAGGTGAGTTGAGTCTTCAACTCTCGAAAGTTCTTCTCACAAGCCTCCGACCATTAAAACTTCACTTTCTTCTGGGTCGATTTGGTTAACGGTATTGCAATAGATAAACACCTTCCAACAAACCTTCGATAGTAACCAGCTAAGCCTATGAAACTCCTGATATCCAAAGGACTAAATGGTCTGAGCCAATTCTTCACCACTTCTATCTTTTAGAGTCCACTTGTACACCCTCACTTGACACCACATGACCCAAAAATGCTACTGAGTTCAACCAAAATTTTCATTTACTGAATTTAGCATACAACTGGCGATCCTTAAGAGTCTGTAGTACCACCCTCAAATGAGCGGTATGCTCCTCCTCACTTTGAGAGTAGATAAGGATGTCATCTATGAACACAATCATGAACATATCCAAGTATGGCTTGAACACCCTGTTCATAAAATCCATAAAAGATGCAGGAGCATTCGTTAGTCCAAAAGACTTAACTACAAACTCATAGTGACCATACCGAGTCCTGAAGGTTGTCTTCGGAATATCACTCTCTCTAACTCTAAGCTAATGATACTCAGATCTGAGGTTTATCTTTGAAAAGCACTTAGCACCCTGAAGCTAGTCAAGCAAATCATCAATCTTGGGGATAGGATACCTGTTCTTCATGGTACTTTTTTCAATTGTCGATAATCAATGCACATACAAAGAGAACCATCTTCTTGCAGACAAAGAAAACTGGCTCACCCCACGGGGATTTGCTTGTTCTAATGAAACCCTTATCTAGAAGATCCTTCAACAGCTCCTTCAACTCCTTTAGCTCAGCTAGAGCCAGTCTGTGAGGAATAAATATAGGCTGCATATCGGGAAGAAGGTCAATATCAAAATTGATCTCCTGCTTGGGAGGAACTCTAGGTAAATCATCTGGAAACACCACTGGATACTCACACACTACAAGAACTGACTGGATAGTCGCGGTTTAGGCTAGATGGTACACGCAACTTTTAGAAATCATTCTTCAGACCTTAAGGTAGGAAATGAAGTGACATACAGACACAACTGAACTACCCTCCCACTCTAAGACTGGTTCACCCGGAAATCTGAACTCTACTTCACGGGTTCTACAATTGACTGAGGCATAGCATGCATGTAGCCAATCCATGCCGTAGATAACATCAAAATCGGTCATGGCTAACTCTACTAAATCTACTGAGCTGACTTTCTGAAGGACTGTGACAGGGAAATTTCTATATACCCGTCGAGCCATAATTGAATCACCGACATGAGTAGAGACTGAGGAGGGTTCTAATAAGATTTCGGTACTGACTCCAAAACTAGCAACATAGGGCATCACAAAAGACAAAGTATCCCCTGGATCTAACAATGCATATATATCAAGGTGGAATACTCATAGCATACCAGTGACTACATTTGAGGAGACCTCTTTCTCCTAATGAGATGCTAGGGCATAGAATCTATTTTGACACTGACCACCACCTGCACTAGTAGATGCCCCTTGTTGAGCTAGGCGTGCTGGTGGAGCTGTTGAACTAGAAGCTGGGATTTGGCCCGTATTATGGCCCAGTCTGGCTGTTGGGTAATCCCTCAGCATATGTCCGGGCTTCCCACACCCAAAACAAGTACCTGAACCTACTAACCACTATCCCAAATGTCTCCAGCAACATCTGTTACACTCTATAACTCTATTCTCTGCGGGTCTGCTACCCTGACCTCTAGAGCCTAATGCTCGTCCCCTCTGATCGCGCCTTGATCTGGATGGCACACTCATACTTGAAGGCGTTGGGCTGAAGATTCTGGTGGGACTGCTGACAGTGCCCATTAGGACTCTGTTTGGAGAATCCTATACGATCAGTCCTGGCCCTCTTGGCCTCTCACTCCTGCTCACTCACCTGTACCGCCTCCATCTGCTGGGCATATAGAACTATCTGAGAAAAGTCAATTTCTTGATGAAGAATCGCGGTCGGGAAATCCTTGACCAAGTAGTCTTCTATCCCATGCACGAACCGGCTCACTCGGTCTCTCTGATCTGCCACCATCTCAGGTGCATACTTGGATAGACAAGTGAACTCCAAGGAATTCTCCCCAACTGTCATCTTCCCCTGCTTTAGGTTCACAAACTTGATTGCTTTAATCTCCTTCATCTCATGAGGGAAGAACTGATATAGAAATGCGGCATGAAACTCATCCCAACCAATAGGGCCTGCTCCAACTGCCCTGCCATCCTTTTATTGCTTGAACCAGATGTGCACAACCCCTTTCAACTTATACGAGGCTAGGTCGGCCCACTCCTCTCCCGACACCCCCATGATCTGGGTGATCTTTATAACCTCATCAATAAACTCATGTTGATCCTCATCCACCTTTGATCCAAGAAACTCTGGAGGGTTCATCCTCAGAAAATCTCTGACTTGTGTCTCCGCTGCATTCCGGTTCTAAGGGAAATACGCTATAATCTGTTGGTTGACTTGGGCGGTTAAGGCCTGAGCTCGCATCTATATAGCTACCTTGAACTCTACATAGGTAATCTTCTTAGGTACATGCTCTTCATGGGCTAGTGGGGCCTGCTGGTGCCCATCTCCATTGCCATTCTCATGGTTTTTTCTGTTCCCATTTCTTTTTCCGTTAACTTTGTGAGAAGGCATGATTCTGCAAATGCGTATAGCACGAATTAGAAAGATAGAGAGACATTCATCGCACGACTTGGATCATGAAAGAAGGAAACATTTCCTAAAACACCTCGTAGCCTCTTCGTCATAAGTGTGGCATGCTTCGCACCCATGAAAAAGACTATACTTAACGCGACTTTCAAACACCCTAGGGATCTTCAAAACCTAATGCTCTGACTTGGTCACGACCCGAACATCGGCCTGGATCGAGACACGGGACAAAGAACCCCGAGAGGCTCCAAGTTGACCCATGGCATGAACATGACATCTAACTCAATCATAATAAAGTGGAAGATCAACATACTTAACATAGCGGAAGTTTGATAATCTCATAAATCAGAATACATAACTCAAGTCCGAAACTAATTACATTTTATGTCTAAAAAACTTCTACTATTGACGAGTTGATGGGACAAGACCCCAACTAACTCACTAAAGTCTGAAATTGAAAGTACTAGATACAATTGAGAAGAAGGGCCCTCGAAAGATGAGGACTCACCAACTCTGGCCGATAAGTGTTAATGCTGCAGGTTTGGCTATTGACGGGACTAAGCCTGAATATCCAAGCCTGTATCATGGAATGATACAACATAGAGTATGTGGTCAGTATGTTAGATATATAAAGTATGTAAGGTAAGTAAAACCTCTAAGTAAGTAAAATCATAAACCATGCCTATCATAAAATATAATCAAGATAAGATTCTGAGAGTAGGGCTTGCATGTTATTTTCTGAAATCATGATCTGAACATAACTGAATATCATAACTGAATCTAATGACCCAAAGATTAAAATAGATAATAATAAATAAAACTTAACATTGGGTCAAACCTACTGAAAACATAATAACATGACCGATGAACATGCATAACTGAAATCATGAGGAACAATGGGAGACTCGTCATATAACCGACATTACCACGATAAAACTTACTGGTACCAACTATCACACTCAAGTGGGCAGAGCCATCCAAAGCTTTGCCAGCTAAGGACGCTACCATGATATCAATATCAAGCTAAAGCCCCTTGGGGGCTAGGGAAACTCACAAGGGAGGTCCCAAATAATTTGAACATACCTACATTGGCGCGTAGTTCTGAGGTATAAGTTTGACTGACCCTTAGCCTACCCGGTGCTAGACACTACTCCCAAAAGCATGCATATTCTCTCCATCATTTTCAACGAAGTTGAACCATCGTCTAGTGACGAAGCTGACTCATGACATACATGTATAAATTTGAATTCATAACATGAGGAGCCTCGGGCTCAAACCATACCACAAGCTGAAAACAGTGAGTGTCCAGACTCCAAAATCCATGTGGTAAGATAATACATGATGTTTAGATAAATCATGAAACAAACTTGATCATATGGGCTTTCCCAATACTTAACATGCTTGACATAGACTTGATCATTCGAAAACATGAACATAGACATGGGTAATTCAAAATCATTCTTTCATCATATACATCTCATCATACTTGAATACATATATCGTAGATCTCAACTTTCATAAACTTTCTTGGATGGGCATCGTAATTTTATAAAACTTGAAAATATAATTCATATTTGAAAATATTGTAAAACATGCCCATTAGTCATAATTCAACATTAGAAATATGCTTAGATCATACCCACGATTGAAACTTGGAGAATTCAAATGTTGGTTTAAAACCCTATAGATTCATCAACAACAATTTCATGAATTGAAGAGGAATTGGGCATGGGTGTGGATGGATACACCCATTCATAGCCTTATATACCTATAGAAATATGATTTCACAACTTCCTTGATTGCCCAATGGGAATTTGAGGAAGAACTTGATGAATCTAGGCTTGATCACCCTTAGGAGCTTCTAGACTTGAATGCATGGAAGTGAATGGGCCTAGAATGAACTTTCCCCTCTTAAAACACACTATTCTGAGCTTAAAACGACGTAGTTTAGGCCTTAGGAACTTAGAAATTACGGAAAATCCCTTAATAAATTCGCAGAAAAATACTCACTACCAGTCCCCACGAGGGACTGGATGACTTGTGCCCCATCACCATGACTCATGGTCCTCCTCTCATTGCCTGCACTGGAAATTGTCAGCACTGGTCACCAAAAGGGACACCACAACTCATGGTGTGCTCGACGACTCGTGGTGACTGGTCGTTAGGTGCACTGCCCAAATCCTTCATCCTTCATTCAACCCTTTACCACGGACCACCTTACGACTTGTGGTGGTAACCACGACTCGTGGTCCCACCCGTGGTCAGCCTCAAATTCCAAAACTCAACCAAGTACAACCTTCTCCCCACGAGTCACTCAATAACTCATGGCACACAACGGGTCACTGGATTACTCGTCCTGTGACCTGATCTAGAAAATCATGTTTTCTTTGTTTCAACTCCTAGGTCTGACCTTAGGTTTTTCAGGGTAATTCCTCTTACTCATGATATACACGTTTGCATAAATATGCCTATATGCCGAGTGAATGGTCAAAGGAATGGAAATGGAAATAGCCATGACAATGGAAAATTGGAGATAGGCATCAGCAATCCCCGCCAGCACCAATGGATCCTTTGCCCGAGAAAGTCACTTATGCCTAGTTTAGAGCAGTATTTTAGATGTTGGCATAGGCCATGACTGCTCCAATCAACCAGCAGGTAGTGGCCCATCTTCTCCATAATGGGAACGTAGTAACTGTGTGAGTTCAAGACTTTCTTAGGATGAACCAACCTGAGTTTCTTGGGTTGATGGTAGATGAGGAGCCACATGAGTTCCTTGAGGAGGTGCATAAGATCACCCATGTTATGGGGGTGATGGGAGAGGATAGTGTAGTTTTAGCCTCCTATCATCTGAAGGGGGTAACTTATAGATGGTTTTTCCAGTGGAAGGATAGCAGGGGAATTGGAGCAGTTCCCGTTGGTTGGGATGAGTTCATGACTGCTTTCTTGGACAAGTTCTTCAGTAGAGAGTTGAGGGAGGAAAAGGTGGCAGAGTTCATCAACTTGAATAGAACCACAGGAAAGTTCAATAGTATACCTTAGAGTTTACCCGATTTTCTAAGTATGCACCGGAGGTGGTCTCTAATCTTAGGGCTCACGTGAATAAGTTTGTGAATGGGGTAGCAGATTCCTTGGTCAAGGAGTGCCAGACCACCATATTGATCAATGACATAGATTTATCGCGGTTTGACATATACGCCCAGCAGATAGAGGTGGATCAGATGAAGGAGAAGGAGAGAGAGGCCAAGAAGGCTAGGACAGGGACAGTTCCAGTATAGGTCTAGTGGTGGAAATCACCCTCAGTCCCACTAGAGGTCGTCAGCTCCAGCTCCATCATCAGCCAGTGTTCCATCCAGACCTAAGCATGATCAGAGGGGTAAAGCATCAGGCTCTAGAGGTTAGGGAAGTAGAGCCAAACATTCCAACTTGTGTGAGACATGGTAGGAGGCACACCGGAGAATTATTAATGGGTTCAGGCCCGTGCTTCAAGTGTAGGAAGCCTAGAAACATGCTCAAAGACTGTCCCTTCAGCTAGATAGGGACATAGTATAGGCCGTAATACAATCACCCATTCAGTAGTTCCGCCATCACATTCAGCTCAGCAGGGTGCATCTACTAGTGCAAGTGGCGGCCAGCGTCAGAATAGATTTTATGCAGTATTATCTCGTTAGGAGTAGGAGATCTCTCCCGGTGTGGTCAGTGGTATGTTATGAGTATCCCATCCTAATGTGAATGCATTGTTAGATCTAGAGGCTACCTTATCTTTTGTGACTCCTTATGTTGCTATTAGTTTCAGAGTCAGTCCCGAAATCCTTTCAGAACCCTTCTCAGTCTCTACTCTAGTCGGTGACTCAATTATAGCTCGACGATTATACAGAAATGTCTTATCGCAGTCCTTCAAAAAGTTACCCCTGCCAACCTAGTGGAGTTAGACATAACCAATTTTGATTTGTTTTTGGTATGGAGTGGTTACATGCATGTTATGCCTTACTGAATTGTAGAACCTGTATGGTAGAGTTCCAATTTTCAGGTGAGCCAATCCTAGAATGGAAAGGTAGTTCATCTATGCCTATAGGTTGCTCTGTTTCCTATCTCAAAGCTAGGAAGATGATTTGTAAGGGTTGTATGTATCATCTAGTTCGGTTTAAGGATGCTACATCTGAGAACCCGACTCTTTAGACAGTTCCTATAGTATTTGAGTATCCAGAGATTTTTCCAGATGATCTACTGAGAGTCCTTCCTGAGAAAGAGATTGACTTCAGTATTGACCTTCTCCCCGATACGCAGCCTATATCCATTCCTCCTCATAGAATGGATCAACCCAAGCTAAAGGAGTTGAAAGAGCAATTGAAAGATCTCTAGAGTAGGGTTTCATTAGGCCTAGTAAATTCCCATGGGGTGCTCCAATTCACTTTGTTCGTAAGAAGGATGATTCCCTTAGGATATGCATTGATAATCGGTAGTTGAACAAGGTCACAATAAATAATAAGTATCCCCTCCCTAGGATTGATGACTTGTTTGACCAATTTCAAGGTGCTAAGTGCTTCTCAAAAATAGACCTCAGATCCGTCTATCATCAGCTCAATGTTAGAGACAGTGACATTCCAAAGACAACATTCAAGACTCGACATGGTCACTACAAGTTTGTAGTTATGTCTTTGGACTCACGAATGCTCCTGCAGATTTTATGAATTTGATGAACAAGGTGTTCAAGAAGTATTTGGACATGTTAATGTAACATCCCGAAAGTTTCTAAGATCAGATTCCAGACTTAAAGAAAGAATTTAGACATAAAGTGAACATTTTGCCACAAAACGAGTCGTGGTACGACTCGTTGGGTGGCCCCATGGGTCGTGGTCAGACCCGTGAGGAGCATTCAATAGGTTCAGCATAGTTTAGTGACCACGGATGTCCCAACAAGTCGTTAGGTAGACAATGACTCATTAAGTCGGCCGTTGGGTAAATGTTGGAGATTAATAGTGACGTCCTGAGGCAGTGAAACCACGTAAGAAGGGATGAGTCGTCGTGCACCTGACGACTTATCAAGTAACACGTGGGGAGAGAAGATTATTAAAAGGAAATTCAACCAGTGTACTCCACGACTTGGCTCCACGAGTCGTGTCCTACCCCACGACTCATGGAGTTCCTCGTGGAGACTGGCAGAGTGGATTTTCCTTCATTTTTAGGGGTGTTTTTTTAAAATCCTACACTTCTAACCCCTAAACTACGTCATTTTGAGTATGGTATGGGAATCTTTTAAGGGGATAACTAGCCTCAACCCTTATTCTATCAAAAATCACTCTCAAACTCTTCTTTCCCCTTTCTCTCAAGACTCAAGGATTCAACAAGGGTTTCCTCAAGGCTTCAAGGTGCAAGTTCAAGTGGGATTTCTCTTAATCAGGTATGTGGGTTTTTCAACAAGGATATTCTTCCATACTTGTGCCCCAAGCATTTTATTTAAAAACTCGATCCCCTTGTTCTAGAAACGAATGACATAGGGTCTCGATTTATGGATGATTTCTTCTATGTCTTCTATGGATTCTAAGACCCATTAGAGTTAAAATTCATTTATGCTTATGGGATTGTTGTAATATCTTGAATTATGTGCTTAATGGTGAAAATGCATGATTATAGAATTTTCTTCATGAGATAGCTTAAAACGTTGATTGGGATTTCGTTATTGTTCACTTGATTATATCAAGAACTGTATCCATGTCTAAAATATGTGAAGATCATAAAAATTTCCTTGAAAACTAGAGTACATGTTTTGATAGATATGTTGAGATGAGATTGAAACTTATGGGCTTGATTAATGGGAAGTATGTGTATGTTTTATTTATGTTTTCTATGTAAATGTTCTAGGTATGAGGTGAATCTATGATAACGGTATAATTATCGAATCTTCTTCACAAATGGGAGCAATTTTCGAAATGGTTCCATGAAATAAATATATGTTTCTACAATGATCCCATTGTACATGTTAAAGGTATGAGTTGATTATATGGGTTTTCTGTAAATTTAGAATATATGAATCAATGTATACATGTTAAGTGTGAATTGGACCTACAGATCCTACATGACTTTGTGTTATACATTATATGTTACGAACTTAAAAATTAAATGTTGTGGAGGCGTGTAAAATATGATCTGAATCTATAGATGGCCGTGAATGTAAAGTGTGTGGATTAAATGATGATATGGTATCTTGACGATATGAATTATGATCATAGAGCATGAGAATAGTCCTCCAGACTTTTTGGGTCTTTGTTAGTGGAAAATAACCCTAATCTTTGCTAAATGAATGCAGTATGATGGAATCTGTAAATGCTCATGTTTCTGATTAGCTGCAGTAGCCTAGACTAGATGAATAATGTCATAACGGTAATCCTTATGTTCTAGTACAATCAGGGGCTCTCTATAGCTGAGAATATTTTCCTTAGTCATTCAGGGATTCTCCATAGTCGAGAATGTTTCCCTTAGTCAGTCAGGGACTCTCTATAGCTGATAATCTTTCCATTAGTCAGTTAGGGATTCTCCATAGCCGAGAATGTTTTCCTTAGTCAGTCAGAGACTCTCTATAGCCGAGAATGTTTCCCTTAGTCAGTCAGGAACTCTCCATAGCCGAGAATGTTTCCCTTAGTCAGTCAGGGATCCTCCATAACCAAGAATATTTACCTTAGTCAGTCAGGGACTCTCCATAGCTGAGAACGTTTCCCCTAGTTCAGTTGGGACTCTCCATAGCATAGAATGACTCCCTTAGTTCGTGTTATCAGTTTGGTTTAGTTTGTATAGATCAAACTTTAATTTAAAATAGATATAGAATAATGCAATATTAGTTATTAGCAGACATCCAGAACAGTGTATGATGTTAGCTTCAGTTTCAACCCCTCATTATATGTTCAGTACCTGACCCTTATGCATGAGTTTGATGATGCTTCAGAATATGAGTTTCAAATACAAGATTCATGTTGATATGTGTATGTGACTTAGAAGAAGGTTGTTGCATTCTAAATAAGTTATATATCGATGTACTTAGTTTATTTCCTTCTTGAATACTTGTATGTTTAGTTTGTTTACGTTCCCCCGCATGCTCAATACATTCCAAGTATTGACCACATACTTTGTGTGCTATATTATTTTATCATATAGATTCAGTTATCTAGACTCGGCCCAGCGGGTAGACACGCTCCTTCTTCCATCTCAGCAGATTGTGGTTAGTCCTCATATCTCGAGGACGAGATTGATGTTTCTTATTTCATTTATATTTCAGTTTTTAGACTTTGGAAGTTAGCTGGGGACCTGTCCCAGCAATTCATCAGTTTAGTAGAGGCTATAAGACATGTGAAATCAGATTCAGTCTATGTATTAAAGTTTTGTTAGATTATGTCTTTAAGTTTTAAATTTGACTCCTTACAGTTAGCTTCCGCTCAGTTATGTTTATGCTAGCTTTTTATATTGATAAGTGTTATTCTACAATTATGCCATGGGTTGATTTTCAGCCTCTCGGGGTTCCTTGTCCCGTGTTACAGCTAGGGTGTAAACTCGGGTCATAAAAGTTCGTGATTGTCTTCATAGATGATATTCTCATATACTTTCAGAGCGAGAAAGAGCATGCTACTCATTTGAGGATTGTGCTACAAACTCTCAAGGATCACCAACTATTTGCTAAATTTAGCAAGTGCAATTTTTGGTTGAACTCGATAGTATTTTTGGGTCATGTGGTGTCTAGCGAGAGTGTGCAGGTGGACTCTCAAAAGATATAGCCTGTGAAGAATTGTCCTATATTAGGAGCTTTTTGGGTTTAGCTGGCTACTACAGGATGTTCGTTGAGGGATTTTCATCCATTGCAGCACTGTTGACAAAGTTGACCCGGAATAAGGTCAAATTTCAGTGGTCGGATGCTTGTGAGAATAATTTTCAGGAGTTAAAGACTTGACTCACTTCGGCTACAGTATTAACCTTACAGAGGGTATGAATGCTTTTTTGTGTATCGTGATGCCTCTAGAGTTGATCTTGGTGGTGTATTGATGCAGCATGGTAAGGTCATTGCATATGCCTCTAGATAGCTTAAGACTCATAAGAAGAACTACCCAAGGCATGACCTAGAGTTGGCAGCATGGTGTTTGCATTGAAGATTTGGAGACATTACTTGTATGGGGTGCATGTGGATTTGTTCACGGACCAAAAGAGCCTTCAATATGTGTTTACTCAAAATAACCTAAATTTGCGGCAAAGGAGATGGATAGAACTTCTCAAAGACTATGACATGAGTGTCTTTTATCATCCGAGCAAGGCCAATGTAGTGGCAGATGCTCTTAATAGGCTATTCATGGAGAGTGTGCCTCATGTGGAGGACGGGAGGAAGGAATTGGTGAAGGATGTTCATAGACTTACTTGTTTTGGGGTTCACCTTATAGATTTAGCGGATGATGGTGTGATTGTTTAGAATGGGTCAAAATCTTCACTGGTGACTGAGATCAAGGCTAAGCTAGATGAGGATCCCTCAAGTTAAAAGTTGGATTACCATTTTGCCCTTCAATTTAAAACTATTTCAACAATATTTTATATACTAAGAAGTAAATATACATTATAATAAATATTATTTGACTATTAAATTAGAAATCTATAATTGTCATAATAGAGAATTATTATTTTCATTTAATTTACGTTATTTCACTTTATTAAAATTTAATTATAATTATTTATCATCATCTTCATCAAAATGTTAAAAAACTCAAGTCGCAAATATCATGGTGGTTTCTTTCATTTAATATTTTTTGTTATTTTATTTAAAGATTTATATTTATGTTTTCTACTAAAATATCTTTTTGAAATATTTGGTTGAAGGTAAAAATATTATTTAATATTTAATGGGTATTTTAATCATTTTATTTTTATTTCATTACTTTTCACGTTTATAATTTAATAACTGTATGAAAATATGAATATTATAAACTTCTCTTTTTTAAAAAAAAATAGTCAAATATCTTTTAGTTGGGTTGGTATTCACTTATCTATCTATCTATCTATCTATCTATATATATATATATATATATATATATATATATATATATATATAGAGAGAGAGAAAGTGAAGAGATTTTCTTTATTATTTGGTACAATAAAAAATCTTATAGAGTATTGTTTAAATGTAGGAAAAATAGTCATTCAATATTTGATGGACTAATATGTGGTACTCTCCACTTTTAGTATAATACGATAAAGATATGATTCAAATATTATTATTTAATTAGATATTTAATTTAGTTTTAATTAAATAAATAATAAAATATTATTATTTAATTAAATATTTAAATATGATATGAAATTTTTCAAATACAAAAATAAATAGACAAGAAACAAAATTGTAAAGTAAAAAAATTATTGTAAAAAAAATATAAAATTAATTTCAATAATATTTTATGTACTAAAAAATATATATACATCACAATAAATATTATTAGAATATTAAAATTAAATAATAAATTTAAATGTCATAATAGAAGAATCCAATAGTTTCATTTAATTTATGTTATTTCTTTATTCAAACTGAATTATAATTATTTCTCGTCATCTTCAACAGAATGTGAAAAACTCAAAATATAATATCATAGTTGTTTATTTTCATATATACATATATGCAAATATATTGTTATTTTATTTAAAGATTTGTATCTATGTTTCTACTAAAATATTTTGAAATACTATTTGGTTTAAAAAGTAAAAAATATTATTTAATATTTGATGGATATTTTAGTTATTTAGTCTTTATTTCGTGACTTTTTACTTTTATAATTTAATAATTGTATTGAAATATGAATATTATAAGTCATTATTTAATTCTCTTTTTTTAAAAAAAAATAGTTAAATATCTTTTAATTTAGTTAGTATTAATTTCACCTTTATATATATATATATATAATGAGATTTTCTTATTATTTGGTACAATAAGAAATATTATTAAGTATTGTTTAAATGTAAGGCAAAGCTGTTCAATATTTGATGAATTGATATGTGAGACTTCTCACATTTAGTATAATATTATATGGTATGATACAAATATTATTATTTAATTTAATTTTGATTCAATAAATAATAAAATATTATTATTTAATTAAATATTTAAATATGATATGATATGATTTAAATATTATTATATTAATATATTAAAAAATTAAAAAAGGAAATAATGATGTGATTATTTAAAAGTTGAAATTTTTTAAATATTTAATTTAATTTTGATTCAATGAATGATAAAATATTATAATTTCAATTAGATATTTTTATTATATTTGGTATTATAGGGGAAAAGTGATTATAAGTGGGAAGTCCTCAAGTTAAAAGTTGGATTACCATTTTCCCTTCAATCTAAATCTATTTCAATAATATTTTATGTAATGTTCCAAAAAGAATTCTTAAAATTATAAATTTTAATAAATATTATTAGATTATTAAATTAAATTAAAAATATTTTTAATTTTTTTAATTTTTTTAATTTTTTTAATTTTTTTAATTTTTTTAATTTTTTTAATTTTTTTAATTTTTTTAATTTTTTTAATTTTTTTAATTTTTTTAATTTTTTTAATTTTTTTAATTTTTTTAATTTTTTTATATATATATATATATATATATATATATATATATATATATATATATATAAAATATTTTATTTTTTTTATTTTTTTTATTTTTTTTATTTTTTTTATTTTTTTTATTTTTTTTATTTTTTTTATTTTTTTTATTTTTTTTATTTTTTTTATTTTTTTTATTTTTTTTATTTTTTTTATTTTTTTTAGTTTTTTTATTTTGTTAAAATATTAAATTGTATAGAAAAAATATAATTGTTTCTTAAAAAAAAATTGTTAAATATCTTTTAGTTTAATGAGTTATTATTCACCTTTAATATATATATACACACACAAACACAAAAAAATGAGATTTCTTACTGTTTAGTACAATAAAAAATATTATCAGAGTATTGTTTAAATGTAGAAAAAATAATCATTGGTATTTGATGGACTGATATGTGGGACTTCTCGCACAGGTGTAATATTATATGATATGATTCATATATTATTATTTAATTAGAAATTTAGTTTAATTTTAATTCAATAAATAATAAAATATTATTATTTAATTAAATATCTAAATATGATATGATATGATTTAAATATTATTACTATATTAATAGATATTTGAAGTTTTAGTTTTGATTCAATGAATAAAAATATTATCATTTTGTTAGATATTTAATTTGGTTTGATTCAATGAATGGTAAACTATTGTTATTTAATTAGATATTTTATTATATTTTTACTTTATTGTAGAGCAAAATATTAATCCAACTTTTGAGATAGGGGCTTCCCACTTTTAGTATAATGATGATATCTAGCTTCAACAAGAATTAAAAGAGAATATTATTTTCTCGTTTCTATAATAAATTTATATTACGGACCATTTGACAAAATATTTTCATATAAATAGCAATTATATAAGCAACTAATATAATTTATTTGGGTGCATATCAAAAAGTAATATCTTGAATTTCTGTCAATTTTGTTTGATTATAAATTATATTTATCATCTGTCAACAACAATATATCGTTTCTACATGTATCATCTAACGAATCTACACAAGCTTACATGGTACACGTGAATGCATGTATCGAGGACAAATGCATAATAATCGAGTTCAATTTATATCAACACAAGCTAAAAAAATAACATTTTTTCACAATTCTTTTTTGATCTAACAAAAATTTTACTTGGGATTCGATTTAACATTTGCTAGTCTAATTAACCGGGTGAGACAATGGTTGCCTCGTCTTTAATTGTTTTAAGATTCTTGCTTGCTTTTTTCTTTTCTTTTTTTCTCTTTTTTTCGTCATATAGAAACCAATACTTTGGCATTATGGGCTTGTCCACTTCATCCATTTGGACTACCACATTAATATAATCCTTTTTTACTCTTTTACTTTTCAGACTACACACACATACATACGTGTGTGTATATGTGTGTGTATATATGTGTATACAAATGAATTATTACTTACACCCCCTTCTTACCCATATCACATAATACTGATGTATTTTCAAAATACTTGATTTAGACCGTGTGAGACTTTATACTCTTCATACACATTAATTTATCATTAAGCCCATAATTGTGAAAATGTAAGCTTAGAAAACTTACCGGACTTTACATCCTTAGATAGAAGGGGAGAAGAGGAGCACGTGGTAGGTTGGTAGGTAGTTGTGTATTCTTGCGTTTTCGTTCTCATTAGGGGCTTGGTATTGCTTATATAATTGTTTGTTCTTAAATTTATGTTACTATTTGTTGTTTCTCATATCTCGATTAGTGTATTATTGTGTGTAGTTTTGCACTATTTCTATTGCTGCAGTTTTTAAGAAATTATTATTATTATTATTATTATTATTATTATTATTATTATTATTATTATTATTGTTGTTGTTGTTGTTGTTGTTGTTGTTTATTGTTGTTGTTGTTGTTATTGTTATTATTACTACTTTAATTTTGTTTATTTCCTTATTTTTAATTTTTTTTTTAAAGTCGGGTGCATCGAAAACAACCTCTCTACCTCGAAGATAGGAGTAAGGTCTATGTACAGTGTACCTCCCTAGACCCCACATTGTGGGATTACACAAGGTGGTTGTGTTTGTTGTTATTGTTGTGTGTGTGTGTGTATAGGTCCATAATATCTACTATGATGCAGGCCGCATGCGTGGCACATTGCAGTAGGCCAATCCTCTGTCCTTAATTTTTATCTATTGTTCGATTCTCTACATGTAATCTTGACCCTTGTGCTTTCCTCTACGTACAATCCATAGTTATAAAAGTAGACTTGTACATTTGAAATCTAACAATATAATTGATCTAAACATATGGGACATTACAACATGAGTCTGAGGTGGTAGGTACATGTCAATCTTAAAGTTTTTAATAAGAGGACCATTAGATCATTAGTTCATAGGGTGCCAAAGTGTTGAAGAAAGCCAGCGTAGTGTAGTTTCTACATGTTCAATTTGAAGGGTATTTTGATTATGATTTAGAGAAAATGGACAATTGAATCTCACCATCAAGATCACTTAAGCAAGAGGTCAGTCTAGGTCTCATGGAGTTCTGAGGAGATGGGGCCATCACATAAGCTTCCTGTTTGAGCTAGTTAACAAGTTCCTACTTTCTCGAACATAAAGGAGATGTGATGCCTCATATTGCAACTTGGGACTAATTGAAATTCTTTATACAAACTATAAAGTTAACATACTCTCATTGATGATCAAGCATATGATGTGGGTCTTGAATCTTGAAAGAAGAGCTCATTGACCTGCATATATGTTCTTACTTACAAAAGTCTTTGAAGCACACCAGGTTCCCCTTAATTATGGAAAATTTGTGTTGAAAAAGACATTGACAAGGAAGTTGGTGGAGTGTGACTTTCTAGGAACATAACAAAGGTTTTCAAAGGAAAGAGCTTCATTACTCGATTGTTGCTTGTTCTGTAAATTTCCAATGCTCATGTTGTCTCTTTGAAAGGTGAAAGTATTCAGTTGAAGGTTAATTTAGAACTCGCTGATGAAATTTACCATCTTAAGGAGAATATTCTACAGGAACAACTGGTTCACAATGGTCGGATCGACAAACTCCTTACTCTAGTGGAAAAACACACTACATCCTTGTCCTCTCTTCCTTAGGTTTTCTTTTTCTTCGACCCTCATGTATTCAAGCGCCTCCTAGACCAATTATATATATATATATATATATATATATATATATATATATATATATATATATATCAATACTAATGTGTTTTTGAGTATTTCTATGAAATGATATGGTTTTTTTCAAGGCCCTGAGGATTAAAAATGGTACATATCTTGCTTATTTAGTTCTCTTTGAAATTGTCTTAACTGTGCAAAATGCTAGATGGCTAATATCCTTAGTTCAAATCTGACATATTGTATGAAATGTACTGAAGACTGTTTCTATGAAGTAATATGTTCTGTTTCTTTTAATTGTTGTCATTATGAAGCTTCTTTTAATAAATTAGGGTAATTGGCAGGGAGACTTAACTATAAGACCATTAAAGCAATGCATTGGGGCCCTAACTTTTGGGGACCTCATTTTCCTAAAAATATACTTCTATATATTATTTAAAAATTTGTTTGTACTTTTGAATTTGTAAATAAATTTTGGGGAGAAAAGTACAATAATTTTTTACTTTTTAATATGAGAACTGTTGTTAATTGGGGAGTGAAAATAATTTTTTTGGTAATTGTCTTCTTGGTCTACTATCTTATTGACTCATTCATATCCTAACAGCCAAAATAGGCTCACATTATTGTTCTTATATTCAAACTTTTTTATTCTCCCTTACACTATTTATTTTCTCAATATTGAACTCTCCAAACTTCTTCTAAAACTTAATGAGTTGCTATTTCTTACAAGTTACAAAAGAACAAAATTTGCTCTTTGGTTTCTTCTTCAAAATTTCAAGCATTGCAACAAACAATCATTATATTGAAGGAGTGCGCACAACATTATTTAAATATCAATATATATCAATTTATCAAATTCTTGTGCTAGGTGATGTTTTAGGAATTAGTGACACATCTTTGCTTCATTTCATAGAATTTGGCATGTATTTAGGAGTTAAATTAAGTGAAACCAGCATATTATCCTATGTTTCAAGAATTCAAGTAATGTAAAGATAAAAGGAGTTAAGGCCAGAAAAATGTCCAAAAGACGAGGCAATGTACGGAGCGTTTGTTTGATCGATGGTATACATCATCCATTGTCCAATTATAGCAACTAGTTCCTAAAAACCAAGCTAACAAGGTCCTTAAACGACAGTTTAAAGGACGGACCATCTTTCTAAGAAGATGGTCGTCAATTGAAGCGATAGACTATAGCGGAAAGTGAAATCACAAAGTACAGTGCAACGGACTAACCATCTCTCATAAAAGATGGTCCGTCGATCAATGGATGATAAGCTGGTGGATAGAAGCCAAGTTACATAGTACGAATCAAAGGATGGTCCATTCCTATGCACCTAGCACTCTGAATTTTGAATTAATTGGGCTTTTTTAAATAAAGTATAAATAATTTTTTCTTGTAATTTTTACAGGGCTTAGAGTTCATATTTTCGTAGAGAGTAGAATTAGCTGATTAGTCATAGTTTCCATAGTTGATTCTAGATCTTGGCTTTACCTTGAAGATTCCATTTCATCTGTGAATATCTTATTCAATTTTAATTTCTCTTGTTAAGCATGTCTAATTACTTCAATTCTCTTCTTTTTTCTTGCTATGGGTAACTTAAACCCAGATCTATGGTTGTGAACCTAATGATCCCAATTTGATAAAATTGAGTTTGGGCTTAGGAACATTTGATTGATTTTTTTTTTTGTAGTGTGTGATTCATGATGAGAGTCACCTAATCTTGCCCAATTACCTTTATTAGGCTTGAAAGACCAATTTTAGGTTGGGTTAATATCAATTAACAATAACTCATGGCATAACCCTTGTTTAATAGATTCTCCTAAACATAGGTTGAATTTCAATTAACAACAAGTAATTGGGTAGAAAGGCTCTCTTCAATTTAACAAGAGTGGAAGTATATTGACACATATGGTGTTATTGAAAAATACCCATGATTGCCTACGTAAATTGCTTGCATGCTCAACGTAGCTCATTTTTAATCCTTCCACATTGGGTAATTTAGGGGTATCGACCCATAATTGGGTCACATCCCAAGGAGTAAATACCTCTAATTGATTACAACCTAGCATATTGCACTCTCTAGCTATAGTTAAATTTTACTTCTCTCAATTTGATTAGACTCTAATGTTGTAATACTTTACCGATTAGTACTAGATTTTCTGGATTGACCCCAACTCCTCATTGGATTCTATATTTGTTGCGATCATTTATACCACCCGATATTGGGAGTGGATTTGAATGACAAAAAATATTATGGCACAGTACCGGGGACTACGATATAAGTCATATCTAGCCCTATCAGTCTAGTTTGCTAGTTTAGAACTATTCTTTTACCTTTTTATTTTTATTTTTTTCAATTGATACATGATCATGGCCTCTCATCCACTTGAAAACTTGGAAAACATGTTTGTGAAAGTCAACGAGAAAGTTGAATATGAAAGCGCGATTGATATTGAGCATATTCTTATGCCCATTTGCCATGTTTTTACCTATCTTTTATCTTGTTTTGAGTTCATAATCCCTAGCAAATGCATGAATTCATGTTTATATGTGTCTTGTGAGCTTACAAATATTTTTAGATGTTTTGAGCAATAAACTAAGGAAAAAGAACTCAAAAATGACCCAAGGTGTGAGGAAAGAAGAGTTCGCCAAAATTGGCCTGATGAGATGACTGGTGTGGTACGCCAACCTCCAAACTTGAGAGAAATTGCACTAAAGCTGATCCTATGGGTGGCGTGGCACGCCAGGTCCATAGATTAAAAGAAAATTTGATCAACACCTTGGTGAAATGAGTGGCGTGGCGTGCTAGGAGCATTATAGACTTAGGAAATTTTCCAATACTATGGTGCAGCCGAGTGGCATGGCGCACGAAGGCTCAGAGGCTCAGAAATTTGACTAACACCTTGGTGCATTAGCTGGCATGGCGCTCGGGCAAACTTCGGAAAATTTTGAGCCAAACCTGGTGTATTAGATGGTGCAACGCGCCAGGCCCATTCTAAGATGAATTTTGCTGATTTTGAAGCTAATTACTTGAGGAAAAAAAATGTCATTTGAGGACTTTCTTGCAAATATAAAATCTATGTCATTTTTTAGCTATATTTACATTATATTTTTGATTGTATTAATCATTGTAGCCATCTTTTGGGTGGAGAGATAAGAAGTTCATTACTTAGGTTTTTCCTTTATTTTCAGTAGTTCAAATGATGATTATGTCTTTAGTTTCCACTTGAACATGATTGGCTAAACTCCTATTCTAGGAGTTTTGGCCATAGCTAATGGTGACGTTTGATAGTTTGCTTATGCTAGTATTGATTCTTATTAAAGGTTGTTTATTCTTATTTATGTTAATTGCTTATTTGTTAGATTGATCACCTTTTGAATAAATCTGTTGGCTTTTGGTTGAGCTCAGGAGAGGGAACTAAAAGGGTTAAGAATTAAGGATAAACGGGTATTCAAAGACTCTTTTTTTGACTGAGCTCAGATAGAAGTCGTTGTTGAGATAGTAATATACCCTTCAACCTTGTTTAGTTGAATACAAATAGCCACAACAATCACCTCATGCTTCTCCTGCGACCATAAGTATATAGGCGTTAGGGTTCATGAGATAATTCTTGGATGTTCGGGAGAGTGTTAAGAAATGGGATAGTAACTTACCTTTAGCAATCTTAGGAAGAATTAATCTATCGTATTCAAGTCTTGAAAACTCAACCTGAAGCGAAAGTGCCATTACCCTAGATTCTGATCATCATTTGAATTACAAATACTTGTGAAAAGCGTTCAATTCATTAGTTAAATTTACTTTCAAAGTTTAGTAGTATAATTTCCAAAAATTTCCCATTTTTTACCCGTTTTTATTAGAATAATTGAAATAAAGTGTTAACCTTGAGCAATTAATTTAACAAGTCTCCTGAGAAGATCGATGATCGGGACTTCACTGTCCTATATTACTTGACCGTGCGCTTGGGCGACATCAAGCTTTTGGCACCATTTCTAAGGACTTGAAGATTGATTAATCATTTTTAGGTTAGGATTTTATTCAGCTATTGTATTTTACGTTTTGTTTGTTGGTTGTTGAAATTACAGGTGTTGTGTGCCTAGTGTATGCCAGCTACGAGAAGTCAGGGACCACCCTTGGCTTATTTTGATCCAGTAATTGAGAAAATCTTTCGTAAGTTAGCTATGGAGAGTAACGAGCAAGCATAGGGCAACAACTAGGAGAAAGGTTTCGGTGCTTATCTTTGCTAGGCCGAACTTGGAAAATGCTTCCAATGATCATCAAGGCGACCATCACTGAAAACTTTGAGTTCAAGGAAAGCGTGCAGTTGGTCCAAATTCTTGTCAATATTAGGGCAAACCACGAGGATCCTCAAAGACATCTGATGACATTCATGGGAGTGAGAACTTTCAATATCAGGCATGTTAGATGAGTATGTTAACCTCGTGTTGTTTACTTTCTCATTCATTGGTGAAGCAAAAGAGTGGCTTCAGAATGAGCCAGCAGGTTCCATCACCATAGGAGAGTTCTTGCCAACAAATTCATGAATAGGTTTTTTTATCCAAGGAGAACAAAGAGTTGAGAGAGATCTCTATTTTGTGCAAAAAGATATAGAGACCTTAGATCAGGCATGGAGATGATACAAAGGCTACTTGAGAGATTTCCCACACCATATGCAGCTGAAAGAGATTATTGGGCATAATTTTATAGAGGGGCTGAAACCAGAGTGAAAGATCTTACTTGATGTTACCGCACATGGACAAATTTTGTCCAAGAGCTATGATGAGATATAGGCTCTTTTGGATCTCATGTTGGTAGGGAGTCAAGATTATCAGGACTCAAGTAGAGGGTTCACAGCAGCCAAGCTGCTAGGAAAGCTCGAGGTAAATGATGTAGCAGCAATTCAAGCGAGATATCGGCCCGGTGATGAATGTGATCAACAAGCTTGTGATCACACTAGAAGGAAGCCAGGTTCAGCAGGTTCTGGTACAGGCACCACCACCATCATGTGAGGTGTGTGGAGAAAGGTCACACTGTCGAGACTTTCCACTAAATTCAATGTCCGTTTATTTTATAGGGCAACAAGGTCATGGTGGATGTTTTGCAGGTAACAATTACAGCCAGGGGTATAAGAATGCAACAAATCCCTCATGAGTAAGAAAATCAGAGACTTCTAGAACCCCCGAGGGAGCAAACTATCTAACACCTCAAGGCCAGCGGCGGGTTCACTAGAAGACGATAAAGCAGTGGATGGTTCAGCAGATTTAGGTGGTTAATGAGATGCGAAAGTCCATCCACGAGCTGGAAAGACAGATAGGGCAATTGTCCCTTTAGTATACTAATAGAGCACAAGGGGCACTTTCGAGTAACACCGAAAAGAACCCTATGGAAAATGTGAGCGCAATTTCTTTGCATAGTAGAAAGGAGCTGAGTATTAAGGTGATCCCCGAGAGAAAGAAAGTTTATGCAGAGCAGGTTGTAACTGTAGAACTAATCACATAGGTTCATCCAAATGACTGATTCATCCCTATTGGATGACTACACTCAATCACCGGATTAGGTCTCTTGAGTGTTTTTCACTTTAACCGTTACCAATTTGTTCCAAGTGACTATCCTGCGACCGCAGCTCAAGTTATTCAATGAATCATAAAGTTCAAGGCTTTTTGTTCTTCTCTACTACATCTCTACTTCTCTAGGTTCAGTAGAGAATTAGGGCAAGTCTAATGATGTGCTCGATTAAGAAGCATTTAAAGATGAAGTGTAGACAATCAAAGTATAGTCATCTATTAAATTAAACTAATTCATATCAATGTTGCAAGAAAAAATAAAGAGAATATTTTTGAGGGAATCACGATTTATATAAAATAAAATATGGATTTGCAAACTAAAAACAGGGGCAAAGTATAGGAAAGACCAAAGGAGAGACTACTAGGGGTGTGATATTGATAGGGGCTTCAATAGGATGGAATTGTTAATTGCTCATATCTTTACTCAATAATTGTAATTAGAGTTTGCGGATAAAGGCAATATCTTAAAAATTTCTCAAGCAAATTCGATGTATTATACCTCAGGTTTCTCAAATCCGAGGTACCTCTTACAACAAACAAATCAACTTGGTATGGATTCACTATTTCTAGCTCCAATCCTTAATGATATGTAATAATGGGTTTTGGCTATGTCTAGCGCAACCCCAAAAATTACCACCCAAGTACCCATTAGTATTTCTCCACCCATACCTTAATTTCCTTTTTCAAGAAAAATAAAAGTAAGGAAATGCAACCCAAATTTGAAACTATGAGTTGATCTCGGGCAAAATGCTATGCCCGAGTGATGCTATATCTTAATTTAGTCTTGTTTAGCTAATTAATTATATACATTTTCATGTGATTTTATGTAAATGTGAATACATGTACTAACCAACATGATTGGTCTTGTTTGCTTAGGTTTTAATGAATTTGAGGAACTAATCATAAGTTGGTGAAATGAGAATGGAGTCGGAAGCAATGTCTGTCGGCAAAGAGCATGCCTTGGCAAGGCTGGCGCGCCAAGCAGCGTCACATGCGCATGCTACGCCTGCGCCATGCCCACGCCCATGCCAGGCGCGTGAGAGAGCGGCATGCAGGCAGGCAGAGCTGTGCACCAGCGCCGTGCCACGCCGAGCTAGCTACGCTAGCAACATGCAATCCTTGCCAGCATGAGCAGCGTGTGCCGGCCAGCTGCCCTCGGCATTGGCATTCTGAGGCAATTTCGAGAGAGCCTCGCGTTACCTCCGATGTCACGGAGGCAGTGCTCCACCCGATACACTCCGTGACACGGAGCCATTCCACGACAGGCTAAATTTTTCACGATTCTCATTTACTATAAATTGGACCCTTAGCTCCTAAAATTCACTTTGTCACGATTTTATTAACGGAAAACCACCTAGGAGTGAACGGAGAAGTGGGAGAACTCAGCTAGGGTTTGTAAAATTCCTTCTCTTCTACAATTCTTGTAAGTATGTTAGTTTAATTTTCTTTCCTTGTAATTTTACGAACATGAATGGCTAGAGCAACCCTTCCTCTAGGAGTTGAAGCCATGAGAGTTCTGATTGTGTTTTTACGAATTTGTGTTGGAATTAAGTTATTGATTGTTATTATCGTCTTGCATTCTAGATTATTGGTTGTTTTATGATTGATCACCATGAAACATACACGTTAACTTGGGCATATGCTTGAGAAAGCATTTACCTAGGTCAGAACATGAGAATGTAAGGAGTATGATTGTATCTCACGGTATAATTTGTGTTAGGATAGAAATATACCTAATGCCTTGCTTAGTTGTCATGGGATGAGTTAGAGACCAACTCAGAACTATCACATCACTGAAAAGTAGTTGTGAGGCTAAGTTGAGTAGAATGATTAGGTGTACGAGTCCCTAATCATATCCACGTAAACCACATCCATGTAATTAATTGCCCACGAACTAGAATTAGCATCCTCGCTCTCAACAAAGTAGTGAGGCTAGTTTGTCGTGTTTAGAGGAGGTTGAGGCCATGAACATGCAATTCTAATTATGTGAGGCGACAATTCTAATTATGTGAGACGACAATTGATAGTTTCATACTTAAACCATTGCAAATCGTAATAGCGCATGATTATCCGGTTTTAACTCTATGTTGCTCCTAGAGTGAATTCAGAATATTTCGTTGACCAAAATTAGACTTAATTATACCTTCTCGAAAACTTCTATAATCAACATTTTTGGTATTTAATATCACACTTGAACTTGATAGTTAGCGGAATGGGTCCAGTCCCTGTGGGTTCGACATTCCGGTTCATAAAAAGAGCCACTATATTACTTGCACGACCTGTACGCTTGCGGTAGCGGCACGCGTCGCGTCATGTTTTTGGCGCCATTGCCGGGGAAATAGTCGTCATGAGTATTCAACTTAAAATTCAGATAAAAAACTAAAATCATACTAATTTAGTAAATCTAAGATCAAATATGCAATACCCAACCCAAATCAACCCCAATCATTCACACACTCCTAGCAAAGAATTTAGCTACTCATGTAAGTAAAGTAAGACATTGCATTAAACAACAATTCAATATCCATTCACAAACTTAAGTAAGAAAAATTCAAGCCAGGTTTGAGCTCTAATGGAGTTTTCTACCTTCTCGATGAAGAAGATGAGTCTTTCTCTTTCTACTTCTCTCTACTTTCAATACAAGCCAAAGAAATAGAATAATCAATAATTTCTAGAATGGAATTTTCAGTTCCTTTATGAGATGTACGAATATAGGGTACAAATTTGCTCCTCTTTTTTTGTGCTTGACGTTTTTACCCCTTGCTGACGAGCGACATTTGTGATTCACCAGTGATTTGGAGGTGCAGGTTCATGAAATGCCGGTCAGTCCTAGCTGGAGGACAGTGATATTTTTGGGTGCTTCGGCGCTAGCACCAACTGTTTATCGGTGCTAATCCGCGGACCATCGGTCGTCACAGCTGATGGAAGTAAGTTCTTTAGTACTTCGGCATTGCTGATTTGCAGTCCGCCGATCTCCATCCTTTCTCCGCACAGTAGATGACTGCGGCTGACCAGCGTTTTGCGGTGTCCTCTAGTGGAGCACCGGTCCTCAACTCTCTGTTCATGTTTTTTTGCTCATTTTCATGTTTCTCTCTATTCAAGTTAAGTACCGGCAAAGATCAAGGAGAAAAGGCATAAAATCCACCTAATTGACTTTAAAACTAAGCAAAAACTCATGTTTAAGAGCCTAGTGAGTTGGTAAATTACCAACTCATCAAACCCCCAAACTTGAACCACTGCTTGTCCTCAAGTAATGAAATTCTTTTCATTTGAGAAAATGGATAGCATGTCAATATGAAGTTATGCATCAAGGACCAACGAGCCTAAGACAACCCAAAATGCTCACCAACTCAAGGAAAAAGAGTAACGACTCCCCCTAAAGTGTGAGAAAGTTTCAAGAGGTAACCACAATGAATAGACTTTCTTCATAACTGCTTTCAGTTTTGAAGAAAAGGGCATGATTTATCCAATCAAACACATATAGCATCTCAAATAATAATCATTTCGTATTCAAAGCTTGAATTAAAGCTCACAATGCTCATGCCTCAATCACATTTTTATATCAATGCAAGCATGTCCTCAAAGGGAGTCATGCCACTCAGTACAATAGAGAATCCCCTTTTTTTATCATAAAACAATGCACACAAAAGGGATTATAGAATAAGATGATCACACTCACTCTCACAAAAGAATTCTCCATGCATACAATTTGACCCATAGGCTTGTCCTTCGTGTAACTTGCCACTAATGTAGAGGAACAACACTCAAAATTAATTAGGACTTGTAGGTCATGATGTAGGCTAGGGGTGAGAGTAGGAAAAATATTTACTCTAGTGACTAGAACCTCCCTAATGCCTTTTTGTGAATACTTTTAACTTCCCATCAAACTTTTTAGATCACTCCGTCTTATTTCTCCTTTTTTGTCATTTTCATCTTTTATTTCTCAGGGGCCATCCTTGTAACTCCTTTGGCTCTCACATTAGGCCTCATATAAGAAAGAGGTAACACTACTGCATCATTCTTTTTCTCTTTTGATGATTCAAGGTTTCTCAACCCATCATTTCATTCATTTTTATCACAATTTGGTGCTACCTCACATTTAAGCTCATCACACTTTATCCCTTCTTGTAAACCCCCCAAACATAGGCTTTTTTCCCTCTTTTCCATTAATTTCCCTATCTCTCCCTATCTCTTGGGCTTCAAGCCCCCATTATTTTTATTCATTCATCACTAACAATTAGGGATGATAGGTGCGAAAGAAGAGGATTACGAAGGGACATTGGGCTTGTAATATGGTTTCCAAGAATAAACAGTCCACAGGCTCAACATTGGCTAGCAAGGGAAGACGTTTCTCGAGGTTATTTTGGGTGAAGTTACTAATAAATAGAAAGCCTAAAATCATGTTCTAAGTGTATCTACATCTAGGATTTCTCCTTGAGTCACACTTAGGGCAAGTTCTAAACAAGCAAAGATGCATGAGACTGATTCAAACAACCTGACCACACAAGGAATCACACCCAAAGAGTTCACACAAGTCATTATTATCACAAGATTTTTATTCAAGACAATATAGTATGCAAATCCACAAGCCAAACAGGGAATATGCAATGTATGAAAAGAAAGTGCTACATTTCCTATTTCAAATGCCCATTTTTATTCAAATTCAGTTTTCATGCCACACAAAAATGTTGGTGGTACCTCTCAAAAACAGTTTCACAAAAGACTCAAAGAAAACATGCATTTTCCCTTAAGAAAGTCGCCTCACAATTTATCATTGGGAAATGTCACCCGGTTCGACAATAAAAAGAAAAGAAAAAGAAATTGCTCCTTGAGAAAGAGTCATGGTATAAAAAAAACCTTGGAGCTTATTTATTATCTACTATTCACAAAGGCGAGAATCAAACTTGGGTCATGATCTTTTGGCAATTAAAGAAAACAAAGACCCGCTCAATAGCACTAACAATCCAAAGAGATTTTTTTTATATTCATCCATTTCGAGCTCGATAAAGGCTAAATAACCATCCAAAAATCTCAAACATCAGCCCGACAAGGGCAACATCAAACATTGTTAAAAATAGCCTGACAAAGGCTCACAAATTATCATAATTCAAAAATAAAATCTCGACAAGGGACACATCAATTAATCAACAAAACAAATGACCACCATAAAAGAAACACTCATGCTACCCCCAACTTAAACAATACATTGTCCCCAATATATTCATACAAAACAAAGAGGGTGAGAACATCCCTGAAGTGGTCATTCATCATCATTGTCATCATCTTCAGCTTCAGCCTCCCCATCCTGGCCTTCATCTCCTAGGTCCTCCTCCTCATTCCCCAAGCCCTCAAACAGGTCATCAATGGGTCCTTGGACTATAGAAGGGAAGCCATCGCTGCATTAAGTACGCTCGTATCGGGCACCGTTATTGATGTCCGATCTTTCCACTCCCTTACCTCAGCTATGAAAGAGGTGATAGCCCCCTCCACGACATATACCCATGGGCATAGCTTAGTCAGGCTATATACATTGACTTAATCTCCTTTTTTATCATGTTAGCGATCAAGACAAGGAGACTCTTAGCCAATTTTTGAAGTTGGCTCCCATGGGAGTGTGTCATCTCCACCAGTTTGGGCAGGCTACTTGGCTGGGACGATGTGGGAGGAGGTGAGGCTCCCATGGTAGGTGCTTCTCTGGAAGCTTGGCCTGATGCCTCAGGATGTGGCATGCTGAGATTGGGGGCCATTGAGACATGATCTGACCTATGAGAGAAGGACTCCTCTAGGGCTTCGAAGGCCTGCAACTACTTTCTCTTGCTCTTGATAGAATTTGCATCCCTTTTTTTGTCCATAGTAATGACACCGGCAGCGGAGCTTGGGGCTTCATCAGGGAAAAGTGGCGCTCTGACTTGAAGGAAATGTTGGGATATAAGAACCAGTGTAGGGCATTGAAGTTCCATCTTGCCTTGCTTTTCTCTTCATCTAAACAACCATAACTTCTCCAAAATTTATGGGGACCCCTGTTATGATGCATGTGATGAGGATGTCTGCTTTGAAGCTTACCCTTTTCTCATTCTTTGAGGGTATAATCTGACCACAACTGAAATCTAACCACATCTTGGCTTCAAACTTAAGATCATGCCGAGATATCTCGCCACCCATCGAGGCCAAAAAAGAGTGTTTGCGATAATGACGAGAGCTATCCACCCGAACTGGTTCTCTTTATCAGCACTTCTAGCAGCATACTCAAAACCAGTGTCAATCTCAGCCTCCCAGAATAAGAAATTGATGGTCGCTGAGGTTATGTCCATTTCTACACCCCTCACCATGACAGAAGGAAGGCAGGAGAATTCATCAACCTTGCCTCGGTGTTGCATGCTCTCTTGCCTAGCCTGGTATGGGGTGTAAAATTTGGCACTAGGCTGTAGTAGAAGTCGGGCAGAGGTTTGGCGAAGACATGCCATTGGTGGTCAGTGAATTACGCGGTGATGTTGGGTAAATCACCCCGCAGCTTCGCCAAATCAAAGTGCTTTTCTACAATGATTGAGCGCCCTTTGCAAATGGTATAGTGCCCCTCCATGTCAAGCATGCGGAATATTATGGCCTCTCGGGTGTTAGGGGCTGGGGTTGCCCTTGCTTTCCCTTTTCACATGCCTTTTGAAGCAGCTGGTGCTTTGCCCTTGCTTGATTTCTTGGATGAAGACATACTTTGCAAAATCATGCTAGTGCTATACAACCATACTTGTTTTTTTGTATTTTTTCCAAAAGAAAATAAAAAAAATAAGAACTGACATCTATCCTAAACTAAGGCAAGGAATTATAACAATTGGATGGAAAAAAGGTAGAAGAGTTCAGATTTTAAGCATTAGTAGTACCTGTGGGCCACCGACGAAACACAAATGAAGATCCACGAACTGCCAGTTAGCCGCTAGACAGAAAAAGAATGTTGGGGACATAGGGGTTGACCGGTGACACACCGGCATTCCGCTGGTCTTGAATCATGAAATTCTAGTGTAATGTAGGGGGTAGTGGCTTGAAGCCTTGAACCCTGGCCTGTGTCTCATCCAGCGTTTCGCCGAGCCTAATCGACAGTTTACCAGTTGACACCTGTCAGTGGAATTCATCCCAAACTCAGTGAAATCAACAAACATTCAAGTGCAAGACTCACTCACTCAACATAAAAACAACCAAACAAGTAAAAGTGATAATTTACCCTTAAGAAAGAAGTCACCCCATCTATCATTAGGCAAATTGTACATTTTAAGCACACATGGGGCTACTCAGACTTCACCCCCAACTAAAATCAAACACACTATGAAGCAATCATTTTTCCAAAACCAGACCCACATTGTCATTCATTAATATATCACATCCCCACATGCCCACTAGATGAATAATACAAAATCATTAACAAGTATAATCATGGGGTTAATGGGGAATCATGAGTAGGGAAACTTAGATTTTCACATAAAGTTAATTCATATGTTTGAACAATAATCAAAATCATAATAAAAGTCACATACCAAATGGACTTGAGGTCAAGGAGAGGAGAAAGATCAACGCTTGAACAATGGAGTTCCACAAAAATTTTCTTGCCTTAATGTATGGAGAATATGAGTAAGTAGTGATAAAATGAGAAGAATGCAGTGTGGGATTTATAGGAGAGAAGAAATGGGATTGATTGGTTGGTGAAAAGGTGGGTTTAATGGCGGAAAGGTAGTTCATAGGGAAGTTAAAAAGGTGTAATGGGGAAATAGGAAAGTGAAAGAAAGGGTTTATGGGGATTTGGAGGGGTTTTGGCCAGTATTTTCAAATACCCAGATCGGGTTCGATCCATGGAGCAGTCAAAATTTTTGAAAGATGGACTTACCTGCACCCGCTCTTGACCGGTGGTTCGCTGGATCTAATATTGGTGCCCATTACCCTTTCAGTTCACTATTAATCAACCGACGGTTTGCGGATTGGCACTGACGATTCTCTGGTTGGATTACCGAGCAAACCTCAACTTCCAGGTATACTGGCGTAAACCAGTGTTGCATCGACAGTTTGCGGATTGGTATTGGCATTCCACGGGCAAGGTCGGTGGTTTTCTTTCTAATTCTCCACTTCTCTGCCTTGCACATGCGATAGGGTGGCACCTTGCGTTTTTGCACCGGCATTTTGCCGATCTGGCGCCCATCCTGCCTTGTTCTTCTTTTCTTTTTTTACATCTAATCTACCTACAAAATCAAAAACAAAAAAAAATCAAAATGCTCAAGATAAAAATGCTTGGGTTGCCTCCCAAGAAGCGCTTTAGTTAACATCGTGGCACGGAGAACACCTTCCCAATCTCTACTACTCTGGAGAGTCACCCTCTGATTCACTCTCAACATCAATAGATTCATAATGCTCATCCTCATCATCGAGTATTGCCATAACCTTACACTCATCCAGGGGCTTGATAGGCTGACATACATTGAAGGTGACCTCATCACTACCTACTCAGAACTTAAGCTCCCTAAGCTCCACATCAATTAAATCCCTTCCCGTTGCTAGTAGAGGTCGTCCCAAGATAATTGGCACCTCAATGTCCATCTCACAATCCAACACAATGAAATCAGCTGGGAGTATGAATTTATCCAACTTCACAAGAATATCAACTAGCACTCTAACGGGTCATTTGATTGACCTATCCGCCATCAACAGCCTCATATAGGTGGATTTGGGTCTTCCTAACCCAAGTTTCTTTAATATCATGAAAGGCATGAGATTGACACTAGAACCGAGGTCACACAGAGCCTTTTTTACATGCACAAGCAAATTGTGCAAGGAATGATGAATTCCCCAAGGTCTTCACATTTTGGAGAAAGGTGATAATCATCACATCACTATAATGATGGATCACCTCATCAGTGCCTGTATCCACAACCTTCTTTTTCTTCAAGAGTTTCTTTATAAATTTTGCGTATCCTGACATTTGGACTAAAGCATCCACAAGCAGTATATTGATGGATAATTTGCTGAACATATCTAAAAAAAATTTAAATTGATTACCCTCCTTCTTTTTGGCCAACCGCTGTGAATATGGTGGGGAAACTCTTACTTCATGGTCCTTGTCATTAGGGGCCTTCATGCACGCATTCACATGCACATTATTCGAGGGAGTCATATCAACATCTTTCCCTTCCACATAATCACTAACACTTGGTGCTTTTGGCACCTTATCTAACACATCATCATCAATTGTATTCGAGGTATCAACATCCTTGGGCTTCACTCCCGCATTCTTCAATACCTTACAATTCCTATTCATGATTGCCATACAATGGCCATCTTTCTTGGATTCAAAACATTATCACTAGTAAGTGCACCTTTCATGTGGGGGTTCATTTGTGTAGACGAATGTTTCATTTACGCTCGAGGTGTTTGATTGAAGCCGAGTGGGAGATCATGGTTTGAGGGAGGTTAGACACCTCCCCTTTTAACTCTCTAACCCCACTATCAGTGGATTCTACTTTCTTCAACACTCGGGACAGCATGTCCTCAATCTTTGAGCTTCTTACATCACTCACCCCAAGCTGTCCTTGAGATGCTTCTGCTTTTGGATGAGGTACATATGGGTTAGAACTTTTGTGATATCTCTCTCCTTCGCGATTTTTCTCTCTATTCCCCCATCGATCATTTCTCTTCCCCGTCCAGGATTCTCATGATTTCTCCAACCTTGATTCTCCTCCCTTGGGCGCCAAGGTGCTTGATTGGCACCTTGATACCCAAGGTGAGAAAACCCCAATCGGCCTAACATGTATTGACACTCCTCCTCGTATCTCGGGGCTGAAGTGTCATCATCAAATTGAGCTTGGCTTTGAGCACTTACAACATTCATACTCTTCATACCAACTCCCATCACATGTTTTGTCATCAACTCTAGTTGGGTCATCATTTTGGCAAGAGTTTCATATCTAGCCTCATCTCTCTTTCTCAATTTCACATTAAAAATAGTTGGGGCAACACCACTAGAAGATACCTTTTCTTCTATAGTGTTCCATGCTCGGTTGGTTTTCATCATTTTATCAAGTAATGCCATGGCTAATGATAATGCTCAAACTCACACTCCTGACAAAGTATGAAGCGGACATTGTCAATAAAGAACCAAACAAAGGTTTGGGTCAAACCTACAAGGAATATGGTAAGAACTAGACTAATGCCGGTATTTAGGCTTTTTGGTATGTTATCTCCAAATTGAGGGGTTTATAAAAAACCAATTGTAAAACAAGAATGAAAATCAGTTATTGTTAATCAAGATATGCAATTAACTAGGGTAAGTATTCGCTATGGGTTCATACCTACTTCGGGTTTACACTCATGATCTATCCCAATGCTTACTTGTAGAACTGATAACTAGGTTCATCCAAATAACTGGTTCGTCCCTATTGGATGACTATACCCAATCACCAGGTTAGGTCTCATGAGCGATTTCCATTGAATCGTTATCAACTTGTTCCAAAATAATTATCCTGCAACCGTAGCTCAAGTTATACAATGATCATAAAAATCAAGGCTTTGTTGTAATTCTCTTTTCCTAATCTCTACTTCTCTAGGTTCAAGCAAGTAAAGAATTCCAGCAAGTCCTAACGTTGCGCTTCATTAAGAAATGTTAAAGATGAAGAGAATACAATACAAGTGTTTAACATTGATTTTGTATCACTTTGTGTAACCCTAGTTCATTAATCCATCATGGTTCCCATAACCCTAGTTGTGGAGGTTTTAGCCTCTCATGATTGTAAGATTATGATTAGTTTTAGCCTCTCATGATTGTAAGATTATGATTAGTTTTATCCTCTCATGATTGTAAGATTATGATTAATATTCATAGATAAACACATAATTAAATAATTACAACGATGATTGAAAGAAAATCTTCTTTGCATATTGCAAGAAAAGATGATGAAAAAATTCAAGAACAATTGATAAAATTCAAGTTATAGTCTCAAGAATTGCTCTCCAATATTGTCAAAAACTAATTACAAACTGATAATAATTGACCTCTAACTGCTTCCAACAACTTCTGACTAAATCTAAACTAAAAGAAACCTAAATTTTTTTATATTGATAATAAAATCCTTTTCCTAAGTTAACAGAGAAATATCCAAATTTGGTGCCGACACTTCCTGCGACTCCTCATACAATCCATAATAGGATTGTACGGGTCGTGCCTTGTCTCTTACGTCCCTTGGCTTCTGCAGAATTTGCTAAATGTTTGCTCTGGTACGACTCGTAACATGATCCCACGATCTTACAATCAAGTCATGGTTTGGCTCTGAGAAATTTGGCATCTTCTGAAGATTTCTATGAATATCTTGGTACACCTTGTACCTTGCTTCTACGACTCATGACGGCTTGCCGTATCATGAGATCTGCCAAGTCCCAAAAATCACTAAAGTTCTTCGCAGCTCCTGGTACGGGTCATAGATAGAGTAACGATTCATAAGTACTACCCGTATCAGGACTCTTCAACTGTGCAAACTTCTCTGAAGTATTCTACGACTAGAGTTACAACTCGTACCAGGATGGTACGGCTTGTATTGAGAGTCGTACTTTGCCTTTTTCCTTGTAACAATCTTCTAGGCTTTTCCATGAGTCTTAGTATGGCTCATACAATCTTGGTAAGACTCGTACTATGATTAGTACTTGGCCTCTTTTATGCACTTTTCTACATCTTTTGCACATTTTCATCCCAACACTTATTTTCCTTAAAAACAAAGTAAAGAACCTCGTGTCTATATAAACAAACCTAAGTCCATGTTATTTTCTCAATTTTAAGCGTCGAAAGTAAACTCACAGCACATCAACACCCTCAACTTAAGACTTTTGCATGTCCTCAAGGAAAGAAAGAAAAACTAAAAATGATGCTTAACTAGAAAATAAACCTTGGATACTACAGCCAACACTAATCAAAACTTGCATTATGAACACAAACAACTTTTGACTTTTCTCCATATAAACCAAATCAGCTATGCACATCAAGTGGCCACGAACCATGATAATCAAGGATCATGATGTTTCATCTAGTTATTAGCAGAGAATTAAGTTATTACCAATGTTTTTCACACAGACAACTGGCAGAATAAAACACAAACTATGTACCCTCACTGCAAATGGAGCCCCCAACTCACAGATATATGAAATATGAAACTTGGGATTAAAATAAGTAAGATTCTCACTCTCACAAGGAAGTTCCAAATACTGCACATCATAGTCTTGCCCTTATTTTCTCTACTTTGGCTTTTTGGACAGTCAGGATAGGATTACTATAGTACTTTATTCGGCTTGTAGTGTAGGCTTCGGGTTGGGTATGGTAAAAATGGAATTTTAGTGACTAAACCCTCCTTGGCACTACATACTTGTGGCTCCACTTTACACCCTTTTACACTATTTTCCACTTTTTCAATTTTTTCCCCTTTTCTCCACTTTTATGCAATGTATGGGTGTGGTGTGTTTTCAACTTTTTTATTCATTTTTTTCTTGTGTTTTCTTTTCAATTTTTTCATCTCTTTTTTTTTTCTTGTCACACCACACCTCATTTTAAACCATTTTTCCTTTCTTTTCCTTTTTCACCTCCCCATAATCTATGCACCCCTACTGCAGCCACCTTTAACTTAGGCTTTTTTCTTTGGTTGAGGTTCACAGTGTCCTAGGAGGGACCAGGGCCAAACAGTTTTATTATAAAAAATGGGTGAAGTTAATCGGTTAATCAAAGAAAAATGGTTAATTTAAGGCTCAAAATCAGGATCAAGGGAATCATATCATTTTTATAGGGCAATCTAAGCAAAAATGGGATAAACAAAAAAAGGCCTATGATCCTTTCCTAACCAACCATCCTAAAACCTATGTAAAGATCAACTGGGCAAGTTCTAGATCATCTATTCAGTATTGAACTAAGTATTGATCCTCACTCATTGAACATGTTTTGCATTCATTCTACCTATCTAATTCATACATGGCTAACTATAACTACTCATGCTAATACACTAAATGACACAAAAAGATCCACAGAAATAATTCTTTGCAATCAACAAGTACAACTAACATCAAAAATTTTTTAAACAGGGTCACTTTTCAAAACTAGTACATTTGATTGGCTGAGTAATCCTAAGCTACTTTCAAATTAAATAAAAACATCCTAAACATGTCGGTTCTACTATATATAAATCCCGAGGGAAAAGAAACACAGTAAGAAAAATCCTCGAATGAATCAAAAATCTCAAAAGTTACAAGTACACCCCCTCCCCTTTTGAAAAACATGCTTCGTCCCCGAAGAATAGAATATAAAAGCATACTGGAAAGGGACATACCCGTGGCTACTTAGACTTCACCTTCCATGGATTGCCTCCCATGCAACACCTGAATTAACGTCGGGGCACGACGTAACTTTCATGATTCTTCAGGCGTCATCAAGGTACACCGCATCAATTCCTCTTATCTCCTCGGTGTCTCCCAGATACAACTTTATCATTTTCCAATTCACCTTGAACCTCTTACCATCTTTATTTTAAAATTGTGCACCATATGGGGACACATTCACCACTCTATACGGTCCCATCCACCTAGATTTCAATTTTTCGGGATGCAGATAGACCCTGAATTGAACAATAAGACCAAATCACCAGTGTTGAACTCCCTCTTTGCAATCTTCCTATCATAGATCTTCATTGTTACTTTATAAATGGTTGCACTCTCATAAGATCGAAGCTGAAATTCATCTAACTTATTGAGTTGGTCGAGTCTCAACTTGGTTGCTTCATTCCAATCTAAGTTTAGCTTTTTCAGAGCCCATAATGCCTTATGCTCTAACTCTACCGACAGACGACATGACTTTTAGAGTAGCTAATATGGAGATGAGCCAATGGGGTCTTATAAGTTGTTCGATATGCCCACAGCGCATCATCGAGCTTCCTAAACCAATTTGTTCGATTGGTATTTGTTGTTTAGGCCAAAATAGTCTTTATCTACCTATTAGACACTTCTACCTGCCCACTTAATTGAGAATGGTAAGGTGTTGCCACCTTATTCTTTAGGCCATATTTTTCTAGCAGAGTTCTAAAGAGGCGGTTACAAATGTGATCCACCATCACTAATGATTTCTTTGGGAGTACCAAACCTAACGAATATGTGCTTCTGCAAAAATGTTGCGACACTTTTTCCTTCATTGTTAGGTAGTGCAATAGTCTCTACCCATTTGGAGACATAGTCCACTACCACCAAGATGTATTTCATCCCATATGAGCTAACAAATGGGCCCATGAAGTCAATACCCCATACATCAAATAACTCAACTTCCAGGATAGAGGTTAATGCTAACTCATGCTTACGTGTAATGCCACATTTTCTTTAGTACTGATCATATGCCTTGGAATAATCATAATCTTGGTGAATAGAGGGCCAGTAATACCCACATTGCAGAATTTTATGCGCAGTACCATTATGATGACCCCCAACTGGGAATGAGTGGTAACCCTCTAGAATTCTTAACATCTCTACCTGTGGCACACGCCTTAGAATCAACCCATTAGCACAAACGCGAAATATGTATGGTTCATCCCAGTAATACCTCTGAGCATTAAACAAGAACTTCTTCCTTTGATGTGGTGTCATTTCTACTGAGATCATGTCGCTGACCAAATAATTTGCATAGTCAGCGAACCAAGGGATTAGTTCTTGAGATGCAGCTAATACCTGTTCATCTGGGAAATCATCATCGATATCAATCTCCTCTTTTACTCTAGCATCATATTCCAGTCTAGACAAGTGATCGGCTATCTGATTTTCTATTCCTTTTTGGTCTTTTACCTCAAACTCGAATTCATGGAGCAACAACACCCATCTGATTAACCTGGGTTTAACATCCTTTTAGACATTAGGTACCTCAAAGCAGCATGGTATGTATGGGAAATTACCTTAGTTCCAAGCAAGTATGCCTGAAACTTTTCAAATGCAAAAGATCACTGCTAGCAGCTCCCGTTCAATGAATGTGTAGTTCTTTTGGGCTATATTGAGTGTTTTACTAGCATAATAGATGGGGTGAAAAATCATCGCTCTCCGTTGGCCCAAGACAGCACCGAGGGCCACCCCACTAGCATCACACATTACCTCAAATAGAAGAGACCAATCTGGAGCTATAATAATAGGAGCAGTGATGAGTTTCTCCTTCAGGCACTCAAAGGCCTTCAGACATGCCTCATCAAATATGAACTTCACCTCCTTCTCGAGCAGTTTGCACAATGGTTGTGTAATCTTTGTAAAGTCCTTGATGAACCTCCTGTAGAATCATGCATGCCCTAAAAAGCTTCTGACCCCTTTTATAGAATTAGGCCGTGGTAACCCTTTTATTATTCTAATTTTAGCCTTATCCACCTCTATCCCCTTTCTAGATATTTTTTGGCCCAGCACTATTTCTTCTTTGACCATGAAGTGACATTTCTCCCAATTTAGGACTAGATTAGTTTCTTTGTATCTGTTTAACACTTTTCCCAAATGCTTGAGGCAAGATTCAAATGATTCATCCACAACTGAGAAGTCATCCATAAATACCTCGATGGTATCCTATACCATATCTGAGAATATCAACATCATACAACGCTGGAATGTGGCTGGTGCATTGCACAACCCAAAGGGAATTCTCCTGAAAGAAAATTTTCCACACGGGCAAGTGAAGGTGGTCTTCTCTTGGTCTTCTGGGGCTATAGAGATTTGATTGTACCCTGAGTAACCATCAAGAAAACAATACCAGCCTCTACCTGCCAACCTATCAAGCATCTGATCCATGAATGGCATTGGAAAATGGTCCTTATAGGTCCAGTGGTTGAGTTTTCAGTAATTCATACATACACGCCAACCTGTGACTAGTCTTGTCAGTATCAACTCATTTTTATCATTGGGCACCAATGTGATCCCATCTTTTTTTGGCACACATTGTACCATACTTAACCACTTGCTATTCGTAATGGGGTAAATTACACCAGCGTCTAGCCACTTGATAATCTCCTTCTTCACTACNCCAGCGTCTAGCCACTTGATAATCTCCTTCTTCACTACTTCTTGCATCGGTGGGTTCAATTGTCGCTGATGCTCTATGCTTGGTGCACACTTCGGCTCAAGCTAGATTTTAAGAGTGCATATGCCTGGAGGGAACCCGATGATGTCAGCTATGGTCCATACAATTGTCTTTTTGTGCCTTTTCAATACTATGACCAAAGCTTCTACTTGCCTGTTTGTAAAGTCGGCTGCAATAATTACTAGAAAAGTTTTGTTTTCCCTGAAGAAAGCATATTTTAGGTGGGAAGGTAATGCCTTAAGTTCCAGCACTGGCGGCACCTCCAGTGATGGTTTTGCTGGAGGAGTTAAACAGTTCTTTAAGTCAAGGTCTAACTTCTTTGGTCTGAAGTTATACGACCCCATCCCTTATAGAGAATGTACCAGTTTTGTGTACCCTGATACTTCATCTCCATCATAATTCATCAAGAAGGTTACTAGTGTATCAATATTCATCATCTCTCCCATGGACACTTGCATCCTCTTTTCTTCCATTTGAGTGCTCACAGATGTATCTTCCTTGTTGTAACTTGAATGAATCACAGAAGAAAAAAAAGAAAACGCAAATGAAGAAATAACAACTAAAAGGTAAACACAAGCAATTAATGTAATCTTAGCCGTATTCCCCGGCAATGGGACCACTTTTTGATAATGCTCAATTTCACACTCCTGAAAAAGTATGAAGTGTAAGTTGTCAATAAAGAACCCAACAAATATTGGGGTCGAACCCACAGGGATTATGGCAAGAACTAGATTAATGCCGGTATTTAAGCTTATTGGTATGTTATCTTCATATTGGGGGTTTGTAGAAAAAACACTTGTAAAAAATGAGTGAAAATCAGTTGTTGTTATTAAGATATGAAATTAAAAAGAGTAAGTGTTCCCCATGGGTTCATAAATACTTCGGGTTTACACTCATGATCTATCCCAATGCTTACTTGTAGAACTGATAACTAGGGTTCATACAAATGATTGGTTCATCCCTATTGGATGACTATACTCAATCACCGGGTTAGGTCTCATGAGCGATTTCCACTGAACCATTATCAACTTTTTCCAAATTAACTATCTTGCGACCGTAGCTCAAGTTATACAATTATCGTAAAAATTAAGGCTTTGTTGTAATTTTTTTTCCTAATCTCTACTTCTCTAGGTTCAAGCAAGTAAAGAATTCCAGCAAGTCTTAATGTTGCTCTTTGTTAAGAAACGTTAAAGATGAAGATAATACAATACAAGTATTTAATATTGGTTTTGAATTACTTTGTGTAACCCTAGTTCATTAATCCACCATGATTCCCACAACCCTATAATGGAGGTTTTAGCATCTCATGATTGTAAGATTATGATTAGTATTCGTAGATAAACACATAATTAAATACTTACAGCGATGATTTAAATAAAAGCCACTTTGAAAGTTGCAAGAAAAGATGATGAAAAAATTTAAGAACAATTGAAAAAATTTAAGTATGGTCTCAAGAATTGCTCTCCAATATTGTCAAAAACTAATTACAAACTGATAATAATCGACCTCTAACTACTTCTAACAACTTATAACTAAATCTAAACTAAAATAAACCAAAAACTTATTTATATAGATAATAAAATCCTTTTCCTAAGTTAACAGAGAAATATCCAAATCTGGTACCGACACTTCCTACGAGTCCTCATACGATCTGTAACAAGATTATACGGGTCGTGCCTTGTCTAGTACATCCCTTGGATTCTGCAGAATTTGCTAAGTTTTGACTCTGGTATGACTCTTAACATGATCCCATGAGTCATACAATTAATTCATGGTTTGGCTCTGAGAACTTGGGCATCTTCTGAAGATTTCTATGAATGTCTTAGTACACCTCGTACCTTGCTCCTATGACTTGTAATTTCTTGTAGTATCATGAGATCTTCCAAGTCCCAAAAATCACTGAAGTTCTTCAGGGCTCTTGGTATGGGTCGTAGTTAGAAGTTACAATCCGTAAGTTCCACCCGAATCAGTAGACTTCAAGTATGCAAATTTCTCTTAAATATTCTATGACTCAAGTTAAGGCTCATACCAGCATGGTACGGCTCGTACTGAGAGTCATACTTTGCCTTTGCCTTATACCAATCTTTTGGGCTTTGCCACAAGTCTTAGTACAGCTCGTACTGAGATCAGTACTTGGCCTCTTTTCTATACTTTTCTGCATCTTTTGCACATTTTCACTCCAACACCTATTTTCCATGAAAACAAAGTAAAAGCACCTCATATCCATATAAACATACCTAAGTACATGGTATATTCCCAGTTTTAAACATCGAAAGTATTGTAAACTCATAGCACATCAACTATTCCATACGGCTGATCCATGATGTATCCCCCAGCCAAATTATTTGCTACATACTTATTGATATAATCCAATGATCAATATAAGCTTTGAAGTAGAACCCATCAGGTAAGCCATGGTTTGGACAAATGGCTACCTTTTTCTTAAACCTCAACCACGCTTCATGGAGTTGTTCCCCTACTAGTTTTCAGAAATTAGTAATGTCATACCTCAGTAGAAATATCATCGAGGGAGGAAAGAACATATCCAAAAATACTTCTGTGAGTTCATCCTAAGAGGTAATAGACCCGGGATGCAACTCCTCCAACTATGCAGTTGCTTTCCCCGTGAGTGAAAATGGGAAGAGTTTCAATTTAATTGACTCTTGATTGATATTGTAAAGTTGAAGAGCTGACAAATATCCAAGAAGTTTTGGAGATTCCTATTTGCATCCTCACTAGGCATTCCTCTGAAGAGTCCCTTCATTTGAAGTAAGTGCAACATTGTATTTTTCACATGAAAAATCACATTCCCTACCATAGGAGGTAGGCAAATTGCACCTCCTACATTGGGCATCACGAGGTCATCATCCTCATAATCCATATGTCCGTCCACTGAACCATCTCCTTCTAGTGAATGCTGGCTCATATCAATTTCAACCTAGAAGTCACCAACCACAATTGTAAAGTCAAACCAATTAAGATGCAAGATTAATTAAAAATAACAATAATTAGAGGTTATCAAACTACATTCCCCGGCAAGGGTGCCATTTTTGATAAAGTCCCAAATGCACTCTTCTTTTTGAAAGAGAATACACGATCGTTGTTCAAAACAAATAACCGAACGGGTGTCGGGGTCGAATCCCATAAGGAATATCAGCTGATCACATAATAGTCGTCTATTAAATTGAACTAATTCGCACCAATTTTGTAAGAAAAATAAGAGAAATTTAGGGGAATCACAATTTATAAAATAAAAATGGATTTGCACAGTAAAAACAGCGGCAAAGTATAGAAAAGACCAAAGGAGAGACTACTATGGGTGTGATATTGATAGAGGCTCAATGGGGTGAAATTGTTAATTGCTCCTATCTTTACTCAGTAGTATGATTAGCTGCGGATTAGGCGACATCTTAAGTTTTCTAACCAATTAGATCTCTTATACCTCAGGTTTTCTCAAATCCCGAGATTTCTCTTCACAACAAGCACGTCAACTTGCGTATGGATTCACTATTTCTAGCTCTAATCCATAATGGATATGTAATAATGGATTTTGGCGATGTATAGCCCAACCCCACATAATACCACCCAAATACCCATTAGTGTTTCCTCACTCATACCTTAATTTCCTTTTTCAAGCAAAATTAAAGTAAGAACATGCAACCCACATTTGCAACTATGAGTTCTCTACTTAAAATTCATAGGAAACACTAAAATCATACTAATTGAGTAAATCTAAGATCAAATACAAAATACCCAACCCAAATCAACCCCAATCATTCACACACCCCTAGCAAAGAATTTAGCTACTCGTGTAAGTAAAGTAAGACATTTCATTAAACAACAATTCAATATCCATTCACAAAGTTGAGTAAGAAAAATTCAAGCAAGGTCTGAGCTCCAATAGACTTTGCTACCTTCTCAATGAATAAGATGAGTCTTTATCTTTCTACTTCTATCTACTTTCAATACAAGCCAAAGCAATAGAATAATCAATACTTTCTAGAATGGTACTCTCAATTCCTTTATGAGATGTACAAAAATAGGGTATAGATCCGCTCCTTTTTTTTGTGCTTGACATTTTTACCCCTTACTAACGTGCGTCACTTGCGATTCATTGGTGGTTCGCCGGTGCAGATTCATGAAATGCTAGTTAGTCCTAACTGAAGGATAGTGAGATTTTTGGGTGCTTCGGCGTTGACACGGGAGGTTCGCCAGTGTTGATCCATGGACTGCTGGTCGGTCACAGCTGATCGTAGTAAGTTCTTTACCACTTCGACATTGGCCCCGGAGGTTCGCGGTGCTGATCTGAGGTCCTCCGGTCTCCATCCTTCCTCAGCACAGTAGATGACTACGGTTAATCAGAGTTTCGGCGGTGCCTTCCGGTGGAGCGTCGATTCTCAACTCTATTTTTATGCTTTTTTCTCAATTTAATGCTTTTCTCCATTATAGTTAAGTACCTTCAAAGATCAAGGAGAAAAGGCATAAAATCCACCTAATTGACTTGAAAGCGAAACAAAAACTCTTGTTTAAGACCCTAGTTAGTTGTTAAATTACCGACTTATCAACATCCTTCACCAAGTCCTTTCTCCCATTCTCGACTTGAGATACACTCCCCATGGAAAGCCTACTAAGAGCATCTGCCACTTCATTGGCCTTGCCCAGATGATAAAGGACACTCAAGTCATAGTCCTTAAGAAGCTCTAGCATTCTCCTTTGCCACAAATTCTGGTCCTTCTGAGTAAACACGTACTGAAGGCTCTTATGGTCCGTGGACATATCCACATGCACCCAATACAAGTAGTGCCTCCAAATCTTCAAAGAAAACACCACAGCTGCCTACTCTAGGTCATGCGTGGGATAATTCTTCTTATGAGTCTTAAGCTGTCAAGAGGTATACGCAATGATCTTACCATGCTGCATCAACACGCAACCAAGACCAACCTTAGAGGCATCACAACCGTCGGTAGGGTCAGTATTAGGGCTAAAGTGAGTCGAGTCTTGAACTCTTGAAAACTCTTCTCACAAGTATCCGACCACTGAAATTTGACCTTCTTTTGGGTGAACTTAGTCAACGATGCAACAATGGATGAAAATGCCTCTATGAACCTCCTGTAGTAGCCAGCTAACCCCAAAAATCTTCTAATATATATGGGACCAACAGATCTAGGAAAATTCTTCAACATTTTTATCTTTTGAGAGTCCACCTGCACACCCTCGCTAGACACTACATGGCCCAAAATGATATTGAGTTTAGCCAAAACTCACACTTGATGAATTTAGCAAACATCTGGCGATCCTTGAGAGTTTGCAATACAATCCTCAAATGAGTGGCATGCTCCTCCTCGCTTCGAGAGTATTGAGGATATCATATATGAAGACAATCATGAACATATTCAAGTATTTCTTGAACACCCTGTTCATCTAATCCATACAAGTTGCAGGAGAATTTGTTAGTCCAAAAGACATAACTACGAACTCATAGTGACTATACCGAGTCATGAAGGCTGTCACCCTCCCTAACTCTGAGTTGATGATAGCCAAATTTGAGGTCTATCTTTGAAAAACACTTAGCACCATGAAGCTGGTCAAATAGGTCATCAATCCTAGAGAGGGGATACTTATTCTTGATTGTGACATTGTCCAACTATCGATAATCAATGCACATCCTAAGGGAACCATCCTTCTTCGAGACATAGAGAATTGGAGAACCCCATGGATATTTACAAGGCCTAATGAAACCCTTATCTTGTGTCACGCCCCACCTTGGGAGGCATGATTGCTACCTAATGCCACACTGGGACTTGGGATGACTTGGCTAAGCATATGCACCTCTAGTGTCTGCTAGAAACTCAAAATCAAGAAAACAAATAGCTATATCTCGGCTGTAAACACAGCCTCGGGATGATAAGGCCATGCAGCAAACCTGTAAAAGAAAACAGCTAACCCAACAAATATAACAATAAAGGGATCCTATGCGGGCCGACAACATCACCATGCTATCTAGTCATAACAGAAGGAAAACAGGAAGTCATATTCATACTATAGCCAACAAGGATGCTAACTAAATAGCGAAACTTGGCCCCACATGGACAAAACACAAAACATAACATACATAGGCCCCACACGGACAATAACAACCCACAACTGAAAACTATAGTCCGCAAGACTCTATGAGTGGAATAGTGGTCAGGATAGGGGCCCGACCTACCTAAAAGTTGTACAAAAAAGAGAGCAAACCTTTCTAACTATCAACTCTAGAGAAAAGGAGTTGACTGAACTGCTAATCCTGGCTGATGGCTAAGAAGATCCTAAACCATGTCTATCCACACATGTAGGAAAGTATGCAGCGCCCCATAGATGGGCGTCAGTACAATATGTACTGAATATGTAAGGAAGTAATGAAATTGACTAAATAGAGCTTATAAAATAACTTAAAGTAATCAATAAGAAGGATAAGAATTATAACCTGAATAGTCTCACAACCTAAAGTACAACTAACAAATAAGTATTCAAACAAGAATCTTACCTGGCCCCCATAAGCCTGAAAGGTATAATCAGCACAAAATAACCTACCTGGGCCCCCATAAATCCTAGCAAGTACAATTCAATCTATATACCCCTAGTATGCTCAACATGATGCAATAGGTAACTATATCCAACCTACCTGGCCTCTAGGTCTACAACTGAGACTGCTGGGCTCCTATATCCATGTCTGAGCCCTCTAAGCTCTTTTGACTGCACCCTAGGCACACAAGGCTCGACGGAGGATCAATGATGCCGATATGGCATAAGAAGAATTCCATTCGTGGATAGATTGTAATATAGCCTTATAGGCCTAAATATAGTCCTGTCAGACATCATATAGCTCCTCTGAGCAATCTATAGCTGCATAGGCGATGACACAACTAGAAACCCTAAGGTTGGTCGACGAAAGGCTATATTAGGTGGGGTCAGTCCCAACCGTAGTAGTCAACTTTAATCTCAAAACTATCTGTAGTAGCTGATCACAATATACATGCTTATGACTTTCTTACAAGGACATAGGTCGTATTAATATACGATAGGAATAACTTGTCGAAGAGGTTAGCCTTACCATACCTCGAATGTCGATTTTCGTTCACCCAAATAGTTCAAACCTGTAGCCAACAATCCCACCAAATTGCAGCCCTATGCTAAGAGAATAACACTATTTTCAATACTAAGACTGAGCAAATAATGATATCTTTCAAAAATATTGACTACAACTCAACTTCATTCAATTCGGCTGAAAACTTACAAATTCCCGAGAGTTTAGAAGGTAGAAATTCTTATCTATCACTTTTAGCCTCTTAGGACTTAATTAGGAGTGATTTCTACAACTTTTACTTGGCTGGATTCCGGTACTCTAAGAGAATTTTCAAGAAATAAATCTGCAGGAACATTCCTCGTAGGCCTGAAACTCATTATCAAAGACGAATTTGCATTTGAACGGAGTTTAATGGTGTAAATCGGCAAGAAACAAATGAAAAATTGAGAGAAAATTTTATAAGTCCGAGTTTCTAATTTTGGGAAATTTCTAGTGACTTAACTTTGAACTTACAACCTTTATATAGATGAGGCAGTGGCAGGGGTGGCGCGACGCGCTTGCCACAACGATAGGCTGCTGGCGCGACCCGCTGGCCAGTGCGCTGTCATGGCCTGCACGCGCTGCGCCCAGTGCACCCAGCCTACGGCCCCGACCTCCTGCTTGCTCGATACCATGCTCGTATACTCATCCGCCGAGCCCTTTTTCGCATGCGTCATACTACAAAACTCTCAACGTACGTACGCACAAGTTGGTTAAACGATAGAAACTTATTGGGTGTATCATCATCCCCCCTTTAGGAACATTTGTCCTCCAATGTAACTTTAAGCTTAAGAGACTCAACTCCTTTAACTATTGCCAGAAAATTTTTTGGCAGAGTCTCCTCTGTAATATGGACTATCCAAAAACCTGAAACACAAAAAAGTCCAACATAGGCATCTGATAGGACGCTACAAGCAACAATACAACATATTTTCATATCATAAAAGAAAATATATAAACAATACTAATATTATAAGTAACAACATAATAACTGAACAACAATCTTACCTCAATAACATAGTCTGGGTCAAGCCTGGAATAAGTGAGGATATCTAGACCTCATGTCGTCCTCAACTTCCCAGGTCATCTCTTCTACATTTCTATTCCTCCACAGGACTAGAATGGAGGCTACATCTTTAGTTCTCAATCTATGAATCTGCCGATCTAGTATAGCAACTGGAGTCTCTTTGTAGGACAACTCTTCATTAACTTGAACAACCCAGGACGGGTCTCCTATGCACTTTCGTAGCATTGACACGTGGAAAACTGGATGAACGGATTCTAGACCTGAAGGCAACTCTAACTCATAAGCTAGCAAGGCCTATCCTTTGAAGGATACAATACGGGCCAATGAACCCAGGGCTAAGCTTGCCCTTCCAACCAAATCTCATCACGCCTTTCATAGGAGAAACCTTAAGAAATACCCAATCATCAACATCAAATTCCAAGTATCTATGCCGAACATCAAAATAGGACTTTTGATGACTCTGGGTTGTTAACAACCATTCTCTGATAAGCTTCACCTTCTCTTCTGACTGATGAATCATATCAGGTCCGATCAACCTTTATTCCCTTACTTCAAACCAACCTATAGAGGACCTACATTCCTGCCCATATAAAGCCTCATAAGGTTCCATCTGAATAGTAGAATGATAATTGTTATTGTATGCAAACTCGATAAGAGGTAGATGTTCGTCCCAACTCCCTCCAAAGTCTGGCACACACGCCCGTAGCATGTCCTTGAACGTCTAAATGGTGCGCTCTTCCTGACCGTCTGTCTGGGGATGGAAAGTTGTACTCAAATTAACCTGCATCCCTAAACCTTTCTGAAATGACCTCCAAAATCTAGCTGTAAACTGTTTCCCTCGATAAAAAATAATAAATACTGGGACACCATGGAGTCGAACTATCTTCTTAAGATACAACTCAACATAATCTTTGGTTGAAAATATTGTCCGAACTGGAAAGAAGTGGGATGACTTCGTCAACCTGTCGACAATGACCCAAATAGAGTCAAATTTACGCCTGGTGTGAGGTAACCCTGTAACAAAATCCATATTAATGGCTTTCCATTTCCACATAGGTACGACTATCTCCTGAGTCAGTCCGCCGGATTTTGATGTTCAGCTTTTACCTGCTGACAATTAGGACACTATGCTAGAAGCTCAACTACACCTTTCTTCATTCCAGTCCACCAGTATATCTCTTTTATATCATGGTACATCTTCATCGAACCTAGATGAAGAGAGTAACGAGAATAATTTACCTTTTCCATAATTTTCTAGCGAAGCCCTGCTACATCTGGAGTGTAGAGTTAGCCTCTGAACCTCAAGACACCATCTCTTATTAACTCAAAGGTCGATAGTTAGCGCTGCTGAATCTTGTCTCTAAGCTGTACGAGACTAGGGTCCTCATACTGCCGCTTCTTCACCTCTACAACTAGAGATGATATTATTGTATTCTAAATCACAACCCCATTATCCTCTAAATTTATTACCCGGATTGCTAGATTTGCTAATTGGTGCAGTTCTCGAGCCATTTCCCACTATTCTAACCTCAAATATGCTAGGTTTCCCATGGATCTACGGATAAGGGCATCAACTACAATATTAGCTTTCCCTGGGTGATATAAGATATTCATGTTGTAGTCTTTCAGCAATTCTAGCCAATGACACTGCCGCAAATTCAACTCTTTCTTTGTGAAGATATATTGGAGCCTTTTGTGATCAGTAAAGATGTCAACATGCACACCATACAAGTAATGCCTCCATATTTTCAAAGCATAAACCATTGTAACTAACTCTAAATCATGGGTGGGGTAGTTCTTTTCGTGCTTCCTTAACAGCCTCGAAGCATAGGCAATCACCTTGCCATGTTGCATCAGAACACACCCTAACCCAATGCCTAAAGCATCACAGTACACAACGTAGCCCTATGAACCTTCTGGTAAGGCTAGTACCAGTGCAGATGTCAATCTATTTTTCAGCTCCTGGAAACTTTGCTCACAAGCCTCGATCTAGTGGAATTTAGCTGCCTTCTGAGTTAATCTAGTCAATGACACTAATAAGGTAGAGAATCCTTCCACGGACCTTCTGTAATACCCATCCAACCCCAGGAAACTACGAACCTCGGCTGGAGTCGTGGGTCTGGGCCATGTCTTTATTGCCTCAATTTTTTGTGAATCAACCTGGATACCTGCATCTGACACAATATGGCCCAAGAAAGCTACAGAATTCAACTAGAACTCACATTTTGAAAACTTCTCATATAACTAGCAATCTCTAAGGATCTTGAGTACCATTCCCAAATGATCTCCGTGTTCAGCTTCTAAGTGGGATTATACCAGAATGTCATTAATAAACACTATCACAAACAGATCTAGATATGGCCTGAAGATGATGTTCATCAAATCCATAAATACTACTGGGGCATTCGTTAATCTGAAAGACATGACCAAGAATTCAAAATGATCAGACCTAGTCCTTGATACATGAAAAAGTAAAAGGATAAATAAAGGATAACTAACTTGACACAAAATTGTAAGGAAAAGCAGCCCTTGTTAATAAACAAGGACCTCAAATCTGCAATCCAACAAACACCAATTTCTTAGAAAAACCTCAACGGAGATTAATTACCCTTGCAACCCTTCTCTCTACACAATTAACAATCTAAGGCTAGGCAAAAGCTTAGCAATATACTACACTCAAAATATGATTTGTTCAAAGTCATTCAAAATTCCCCCATGAAAATTACAAGAGCTCCTATTTATACTAAGTAAGGAAAAGAAGAGACTATTACAAATACGTCCTTAATTAGTATGGACCTTGTTTGGTTCTCTTCCTTTTCTTGAAATCAATGAATGGACATTTGTAAAATTAACACATCTTCTTTATAAACATGGCCACCTTGTACTCTCATCCATCCTTCATTATCCCCATCTATCATCCATATATAGGCACCTTGGATTGCATCATTCTCCCCTTCTTGAAAAGGATTCGTCCTCGAATCTAGACCCTGTAAAAGCATAGAGAAGAAAAACAACAAGGACCTTATCATAACATGACGGTTAGCACAAGTATAATTAGGCCAAACCAACAAACATATAATCAAAGGGTCACCTGGGTCCAAAGGAAATGATGTCTATCCATTTTGGTCAAGACAACAACCAATCGTCTCATTAAAACCCCGTATCTCACAAGGCAAGTCCTCAAAGTAGCAATGAGTATCATCATATTCAAAGATATAATAAAGAAAGGTTTCTAACAAGGAAACTTCATTCACAGTGTCCCCATAGGTAAGATCACCGATAGATACAAAAACATTATCAAGCACATTATCAAGAATTGGGACACTCAAAGACGAAGTAACTATTTGATCATAAACATCACTCTCTTTGTCAACATTCCATAGTGGATTATCATAAAAGGTATATCCATGGATAATAGCCACACCACTATCATGTTGAACAATACCATGCTCGATATGAGAAGAGATCTCATCATTATCAAATAAGACATTGTACTTTAAGAGAGAACAATCAAATGAAGATGAAGAGGCAAAACATGCAATATCATTCTAAAAAATATCAATGCCATCATTCAAACAATTTTCATTCGTGTAGCTTCTATGAGCAAAACAAGTAATAGGATCCAATAGGAAGATGCTCAAAGAGTCACACTTTTTCAAATGACCAACTTCATCCACATCATCACTAAATTGAGACTCATTAACCACATCACAAAATTCCTCAATTAGTGGACAAGTATCACAAACAAGTTGATCATTACAAGCTTCAAATGACAATGTACTATCATTCACATTGTAAATGTTAACACTAGGTGGACACAAATCGGTCTTGCAAGAAGAATTGATTCAATCATCAAAATGATCAACTAGTGTTTTGGCACTCTCAACATCAACATTATCAAGACATGGAAGAGAATCATTAAGCACACAAGAAGATAAGCTATCACTAACACTTTGCTCATTAAAAATATTTGAAGTGTTAAGTTTAGCGATTATACCTTAAAATTCAAAAGAATGATCATCCATAGTCTCACTTATAATGGATTGCCTCATTAGATATAATGAAATGATGAGCTTCCCTTCTTGAGGCATATTCTTGATTACCAAAGCCCACTTGGCTAGTCCACAAGGAACACCAACATCATCACCATTCCCACACTCCTCATCAACTACAACATCACCCTCCACTTGGGGGTCATAATTGTAAACCCCCTCAACAACATCAACATCATCACAACAATAAAGGCCATCGGCCAACACAATGAGTGCCCTCTAATTGGGGCACTAACTCATCTTATGACCAAAACCTTGACATTTGTGACAATTAAGAGAGAAAGAAGTTATTATACCCGAGAATTCAAATATCAGACCCAAAAGTTGAAACAGGGAAAAACTAGAAAATGGCCAAGTAGTTGCAAAAGGAGTCACTGAATGACTCGTGAGAAGACCCCACGAGTCGTCAAGTGACTCGTGGGAAGGCCTGGAATGATAAGGGAATCGAGGTCCCAACGAGTGAAGTAATGACTCGTGGTCAGCCACCACGAGTCATCATGTAAATTGTCGGGTGGAGTTGTAATGTTAAAGGATGATTTATCTAGTGTACTTAACGGATGGGACCCCACGAGTTGTGTCCAGTCCCAACGACTCATCAGGTGGGTCATGAGAAACAAGTTAAATTTTATTAGAAATTAAGGCAGTATACTAGACGGAAGGTGACCATGAGTCGTGGTCTCGAGGAATGAGTCGTTATGTCCCCCGTTATGAGAAACAGCAGATCAGTTGACTAGTGTACTTAACGGATGACTCGACAAGTCGTTGCCCATCCTGACGAATCGTTAAGTCACCCGTTAGGGTCACCTGGCAGTGTTTTCCTACGAATTTAATAAGGGTATTTTCATAATTCCTACGTTCCCAAGACCTATACTACGTCATTTAAGGCTCGTTTTAGTGGGTTTTTAGCAGGAGAAAACCTATTCTAAGCCATTACTCTCATGCATGCAAGTTGGAAGGTTTGAAGAGGAGATTAAAGGTGAAATCTCAAGGTTTCCAACTGGAATCTCATCTGGGCAATTAAAGGGTGTTAGAATTCACCATTCCCAGGTATGTAAGGATATGAGTGGGTGCTTTCTTACACACCGATGCCCATTCCCTATCAAAATGTCATTAAATTTTCTATGATCAAGTATGGGGTTTTGCCCAATTGCATGATTCTCATTCTCTACACATGGGTATTATTAAATTGAGTTAATATTAACGATTTATGAAACTTGGGTATATTGTAACTTGTTTTCATTTATAATAATTTTTTTTCCAAAATTTGAATCTAAAACGCCCATGGGTGAAGAGTTCATAAAGGAAGAGATTTTGGTGAATGTGTGATGATGATGAAGTTGATGATGAAAAGCATGTTTCTACAACTACCCATGACTATGTTTTTCAAAATAAATTGATTATATCCAAGTATGGGAAAGCTTTGGGTGATGCCCACATGTTGATTTAAAATGATGATTTTCCCGACATAAGCTACCACATGGTTTGAAGTGAATTCTTCCCCAATTATTATTATTGTAAATTCTAGCTTGTGGTATGTTGAGTGAATATTTATAGACGTAGCTTACCACATGATTTGGAGTAGATGCTACCACCTATGATTGAGCTTGTGGTATGTTTCGAAATAAAGCTTCTCATATGCATGATTTCATAATTGAGATGTAGGTCAATGAGCTTTGTAAATAGACAATGTTGAGCTTCATATCCATGCGATGTCTAGTCTATGCATGATTTCATTGTGCACTTTATCAATAGACAATGTTGAGCTTTGTTTCATACGATGATGAGTCATGCATGATTTCATGTTGAGCTTCATTAATAGACGATGTCGAGCTCCGTCAATAGACAATGTTGAGCTTCATTATATACGATGTAGAGAATTTAATTTCTTGGGAGAAGATTCTAGCACCAAGCGGGTTAAGGATCGATTACCCTATGCCCCAGCACTAAGCACCAATGTAGGTTGATACGAATATATTATTGTGACCTCCCTCGTGAGCTATCCCCAACCCGATTGTCCCTTCAGCTTGGCATCGATAGCGTGGTATCGTCCATCCCCCTGGCAAGGTTATGGATAGCTCTACCCACTTGAGTGTGATAGTTTGGACCACGTAAGCTCTATCGTGGTATGTCGGTTAAGTGACTAGTCTCCCACTGTCGATATCATTCGGTTTTGCATTTTCATTACTCATGATGATTACTTGTGCATGAATGTTCAAAAAGCAAGGTTTGACTCATTGTTTAGCTTTGACATAAATGTTATGTTTCAGCTTTGAGTCATTCGAGTTAGTTTTGATGTTCTAAAGCTATGCATGATAATGTTATGATAAGAGCACAATTTCAAAATGAATAAATGTAGTCTTCTACTTACTCTTAAAAGCTTATGATATGTATGAGTTTCCTAAAATGATTTATTTTACTTAAGCGATTTTACTTGCCTTGCATTCTCGGTACATTCCACGTACTGACCGCATACTTTCCATGCTGCATCGTTTCATGATGCAGGATCCGATTCTCAAGTTCATCCCCGTTCATAGTCGCTTATCTGAGTAAACACCTACTTGTTTTGTGAGTCCTTATATTTTGAGAACTAGACTTTCAGTTATCTTGGTTGTATTTTCAGTTTTAGTATTGTTGAGCTAGCTGGGGGTGTTGTCCCATCAACTCGTCCAGATTAGAGGCTTATCAGACTTAGACATGTATTCAACTTCAGATGTGATTCTATTGTTATGTTAAGTTAGACTTCTGCTGAGTTTATAATTATGTTTTCTTCATGTTTAATTAATAAGTTAGTTGAATGTTTATGCCATGGGTTGACTTGGGGTCTCTCGGGGTCCCTTTTCCCATGTCTATGATTCGGGTCTATGCTCGGGTCGTGACAAACTTGGTATCAAAGAGATAGATTTGATGTGTCCTAGGGAGTCTAGAATCCGCATTAGGTAGAGTCTTTTTTCATGGGTGTGCAGCAGGCCACACCTATGGCGAAGAGGCTACTAGACATTTTAGGAATTGTTCCCTTCTTTTATGATCTATGTCATGCGGTGAAAAGCCTTTATATCCTCCTAATTCGTACTATTTGCGATTGCAGAACCATGGCTCCTAGAAGGATTAATGGAAAAAGTAATGGAGGTGGTGAAGGCCACGATGAGAGAAACGATCATGAGCATCAGCCAGCCCCACCATTTCAGGAGCCTCAAGCACCGGAGCCAGCCGCTCATGCTGAGTTCCAAGCTGCCATTCAGATGCTTGTGCAAGCCTTGACCGCTCAGGTCAATCAGTAGGCTTTTGCGCACGTTCCGCAAAATGGCTATGCAGTGTCGGCTTGAGTCAGGGACTTCTTGAGGATGACCCGCTGGAGTTTCTGGAGTCTAAGGTAGGTGAGGACCCGCATGATTTCATTGATGAGATTGTCAAGATCACCCAGGCTATGGGGGTGAGTAGTGTTGAGTGTGTAGAGTTGGCCTCCTACCAATTGAAGGGGGTCGCGCATATTTGGTTTCGTCAATGGAAGGACAACAGGGTCGCAGGAGCAGGTACGATCACATGGGATGAGTTTTAGGTTGCATTCCTAGATCGGTTCTTCCCTCGAGAGATGAGGGAGTTGAAAGCAGCCGAGTTCATGAATTTAAAGCAAGGGAGGATGACTGTTTAGGAGTACGCCCTTGAGTTCACCTTCCTATCTAAGTATGCCCTAGAGTTAGTGACCGACCAGCGGGTGCGAGTGAGCAGATCTGTGCATGGTATAGCGGGATATTTAGACAAGGACTGCAGAACAGCTATGCTCTACCAGGACATAGATTTCCCTCACATTGTGTTGTACAATCAGCAGATGGAGGCGGCACATTTGAGGGAGAGGGAGGCCAAGAGGGCCAGGACTGAAGACCACAGATTATCTCAGCAGAGGTCCGATGGTGGGCACCGACACTAGAACCACCAGAGATCATCAGCCCCAGCATCTTCAGCGCTAAGTGTGCCGTCTAGGCCCAGACATGATCAAAGAGGGTGAGCGGCATGCTCGATGGGTCATAGAAGCAAACCCGCAGATTCTAGCATCCCAGCTTGTCGCAGGTGTGGCCGAGGGCACATAGGACAGTGTTTGGTAGGGTCCAGAGCATGTTTTGGATGTGGGAAGCCTGGACATATGCTCAAAGATTGTCCCGTTGCAAGACATGATTAGGTTGGGGGCCAAGGCCTAGCTTCTAGTTCAGCAGCCCCACCCCCACGCACAGCACGTCATGGGGAATCTACTAGCACAACTGGCGAGCAACACCAGAACAGGTTCTATGCCTTAGCCACTCGTCAGGAGCAGGAGGCATCACCAGATGATGTAGTCACTGGTATGTTGAAAGTTTTTCATGTTGATGTATATGCATTTCTTGATCTGGGGGCTACCCTATCTTTTGTGACCCATATATAGCCAGTAGCTTCGAAGTTAGTCCCGATGTTTTATCAGAGCACTTATTGATTTATACTCTAGTAGGTGACTCAGTTATGGCTAGACGGGTGTATAGAGGTTGCCCGGTATCAGTTCTTCATAAGATCACCTCAGCAGATTTGATAGAGTTAGCCATGACGGATTTTGATGTTATTCTCGGCATGGATTGGCTATTTGCATGTTATGCTTCAGTAAATTGTAGGACCCGGTCAGTAGAGTTCAAATTTTTGGGTGAGCCAGTCTTAGAATGGGAGGGTAGTTAGTTGTGATGATAGGTCAATTTATTTACTACCTTAGGGCTAGAAAGATGATTTCTAAGGGTTGCTTATACCACCTAGTTAGGGTTAAGGACGTGGAGTCTGAAACCCTGACTATCTAGTCCATACCTGTAGTACGAGAGTATCCAGTGCTCTTTCCTGATGATTTCCCTAGTGTCCCTCCCAAGCGGGAGATTGACTTCGGTATAGATCTTCTTTCCAACACACAACCTATATGTATTCCACCTTACAAAATGGCTCCAACCGAGCTAAAGGAGTTGAAGGATTAGTTGAAGGACTTATTAGATAAGGGATTTATTAGGCCGAGTAAGTCTCCATGGGGTGCACCAGTACTATTTGTTCGAAAGAAGGACGGTTCCCTTCGCATGTGTATTGACTATCGACAGTTGAACAAGGTTACTGTCAAGAACAGGTACCCCTTACCTAGGACGATGATTTGTTTGACCAGCTTCAGGGTGCCAAGTGTTTCTCCAAGATTGATCTCAAGTTCGGGTATCACCAGCTTAGGGTTTGGGAGAGAGACATCCCGAAGACCGCTTTCAGGACTCGGTATGGTCACTACAAATTTGTTGTTATGTCTTTTGGACTAACCAATGCCCCTGCAGCTTTTATAGATCTAATGAATAGGGTGTTCAAGGAATATTTGGACATGTTCGTGATTGTGTTCATTGATGATATCCTTATATACTCTTGGATTGACGAGGAGCATGCCGCTTACTTGAGAATAGTGCTTCAGACCCTCAAGGATCGTCAGTTGTATGCAAAGTTCAGCAAGTGTGAGTTTTGGTTGGATTCGGTGGCATTTCTAGGCCATGTGGTATCAAGTGAGGGCATAAAAGTAGACTCTCAGAAGATCGAGGTAGTAAAGAATTGGCTCAGACCAGTGAACCCATCAGATATCAGGATCTTTTTGGGCTTAGCGGGTTACTATCGGAGATTCATTGAGGGTTTTTCCTCGATTTTTACACCATTAATTAAGTTTACCCAAAAGAAGGTGAAGTTTCAATGGTCGGAGGCTTGTGATAAAAGATTCCAAGAGTTGAAAACCCGACTCACTTCAGCACCAGTGTTGACCCTACCTGAGGGTACATATGGTTTTGTAGTGTATTGCAATGTTTCACGAGTTGGACTCGAGTGTGTGTTGATGCAACATGGGAAGGCGATAGCATATGCCTCAAGACAGTTGAAAGTTCATGAAAAGAATTACCCGACCCATGACCTTTAGTTGGCCGTGGTGGTGTTTGCATTGAAGATATGGCGACATTACTTGTATGGGGTCCACGTGGATGTATTCACGGATCACAAGAGCTTGAAATATGTGTTCACGCAGAAAGATCTCAATCTTTGGCAAAGGAGGTGGTTGGAGTTACTAAAGGACTACGACATGAGTGTCCTTTACAACCCGGGCAAGGCTAATGTGGTAGTGGACGCACTTAGTAGACTCTCTATGGAGAGTGTGTCCCATGTGGATGAGGGAAGGAAAGAGTTGGTGACAGATGTCCATTGACTTGCAAGGTTAGGAGTTAGATTGGTTGACTCGACCGATGGCGGCGTTGTTGTGCAAAATGGATCAGAAATGTCCTTGATGACGGATGTGAAGGCCATGCAATGTGAGGATCCAATTCTAGTAAAGCTGAAGGAAGCAGTTGGAACTCCGAAGGTGGAGGTTTTCTCCCAAGGGGGAGATGGGGTGCTGCGTACCAGGGTCGTCTATGTGTTCCAGATGTTGATAATTTGAGGGACCGGATATTGCATGAGGTATATGGGTCTAGGTATTCCATCCATCCGGGTGCCACCAAGATATATCATGATTTGCGGGAAATATATTGGTGGAACAACATGAAGAAGGATATTGTAGAATTTATGGCCAAGTGACCAAACCATCATCAAGTGAAAGTCGAGCATCAAAGACCGGGAGGTGTACTTCAGGATATCAGCATTCCCACATGGAAATGGGAAGAAATTAATATGGATTTCATTACAGGCCTACCTCATACTTGCCCACACTATGATTCCATTTGGGTGGTGGTCGACAGGTTGACCAAGGTTGCACACTTTCTACCAGTCAAAACCACAGATTCAGCGGATGATTATGTGAAATTGTATATTCGGGAGTTGGTTTGACTTCATGGAGTGCCCTTGTCTATTATTTCGGACCGAGGTGCTCAGTTTGCCTCCCAATTCTGGTGTTCTTTTCAAAAGGGACTTGGGACTCAAGTTAAGCTCAGTACAGCCTTTCATCCGCAAACAGATGACCAGGCGGAACGAACAATTCAGACCCTTGAGGAGATGTTAAGGGCATGTGTGATGGATTTTAAAGGTAGTTGGGATTACCACTTTCCCTTGATTGAGTTTGTTTATAGTAACAACTATCACTCTAGTATCCAGATGGCACCGTTTGAGGCTCTTTACGGGAAGAGGTGTAGATATCCCATTGGGTGGTTTGAGGTTGGTGAGGTAGTTATGATAGGGCTTGATTCGGTTCATGAGGCCATGTTAAAGGTTCAGTTGATAAGGGACAGGATGAAAACTGCATAGAGTCGTCAAAAGTCATATGCGAATGTGAGAGGAAGGATTTGGAGTTTGAGGTGGACGATTGGGTCTTTCTAAAGGTATCTCCCATGAAGGGAGTCATGCAGTTCGGAAGGAAAGGAAAACTCAGTCCTCGCTACATTGGTCCCTATCGGGTTATGAGAAGAGTAGGTAAGGTGGCGTATGAGTTGGACTTTCCATCGGTATTTCATGTATTGCACTTGAAAAAGTTCTTGGGTGATATAGCTTTAGTAGTCCCGGTGGAAAGCGGTGGTGTAGGAGATAGCCTCAGTTATGAGGAAATTCCTGTTGCAATCTTGGATCTTCAGGTTCGGAGGCTGAGGAACAAAGAAGTAGCTTCAGTGAAGGTGTTGTGGAGAAACTAGCATGTTGAGGGAGCTACCTGGGAAGTCGAAGCGACCATGATGACCAAATACCCCCATCTATTCCCTATCGACTGAGTTTCAGTTTTTTCCATAAATCTTTAATCAGTTTCCATGTTCAGTTCATGTGCACAAGTTTGAATTATGTTATGATAAATGTAAGTGATGTCTGAATTCAGTGCAACTATGTGGTTCTTTTCGGGGGTAGTCATTCCATGAAATTTCGGTTAAGATAATCAGAATTGGAGTATGATAATTTCTTGTTTCTAGCATCTGAGGATGATTGTTCCCAAGGGGAAGATATTGTTATACCCCGAGAATTTAAAGATCGGACCCGAAAGTTGAAACAGGGAAAAACTGGAAAATGGCCCATCAGTTGAAGAACGAGTCATTGAACGACTCGTGAGAAGACCCACGAGTCATCAAGTGACTCGTGGGATGGCCTGAAGTGATCAAGGAATCGAGGTCCCCAAGAGTGATGTAACGACTCATGGTCAGCCACCATGAGTCGTCATGTCAATCGTGGGGTGGAGTTGGAATGTTAAAGGAGGATTTATCCAGTGTACTTAACGAATGGGACCCCACGAGTCGTATCCAGTCCCAACGACTCGTGAGGTGATTCGTGAGCAACAAGTTGAATTTTATTGGAAATTAAGGCAGTGTACCATATGTAAGGTGACCACGAGTCATGGTCTCTAGGAACGAGTCGTTATGATAACCATTACGAGCCCCATCAGATTAGTTGACCAGTGTACTTGATGGACGACTCGACGAGTCATTGCCCGTGCTGACGAATCGTCAGGTTACCTGTTAGGGTCACTTGGCAGCGTTTTTCTGCGAATTTAGTAAGGGTCTTTTCATAATTCCTAAGTTCCTAAGACCTATAATACGTCGTTTAAGACTCGTTTTAGTGGGTTTTTAGTAGGATAAAACCTATTCTAAGCCATTACTATCATGCATGCAAGTTGGAAGGTTTGAAGAGGAGGTTAAAGGTGAAATCTCAAGGTTTCAAATTGGAATCTCAGCTGGGCAATTTGAGGGTGTTAGAATTCACCATTGCCAGGTATGTAAGGCTATGAATGGGTGCTTTCTTCCACACCCATGCCCATTTCCTATCAAAATGTGATGAAATTGTCTATGATCAAGTATGGGGTTTTGCCCAATTGCATGATTCTTCAATCTCTATACATGGGTATGATTAAATTGAGATTATATTGATGATTTATGAAACTTGGGCGGATTCTAACTTCTTTTCCTTTATAAAAATTATTTTTCTAAAATTTAAATCTAAAACTCCCATGGGTGAAGAGTTCATAAAGGAAGAGATTTTTGCTGAACGTGTGACGATGATGAAGTTGATGATGAAAAGCATGTTTATAAAACTACTCATGACTATGTTGATGTTTTCAAAATAAATAGATTAGATCCAAGTATGATAAAGCTTTGAGTGATGCTCACATGTTGATTTAAAATGATGATTTTCCCGACATAAGCTACCGCATGGTTTGAAGTGAATTCTTCCCCAATTATTATTATTGTAAATTCTAGCTTGTGGTATGTTGAGTGAATATTTCTATACATAGCTTACCACATGATTTGGAGTAGATGCTCCCACCTATGATTGAGCTTGTGGTATGTTTCAAAATAAAGCTTCTCATATGCATGATTTCATAATTAAGATGTAGGTTATTATTGAGCTTTTTCAATAGACAATGTTGATCTTCATATCCATGTGATGTCTAGTATATGCATGATTTCATTATGAGCTTTGTCAATAGACAATGTTGAGCTTCATTTCGTACGATGTTGAGTTATGCATGATTTCATGTTGAGCTTCACTATATACGATCTAGAGCATTTCATGTTTTGGGAGAAGAGTCTAGCACCGAGCGGGTTAAGGGTCGATTACCCTATGCCCCAGAACTACGCGCCAACATAGGTAGATACTAATATATTATTGGGACCTCCCTCGTGAGTTATCCTCGACCCGATTGTCCCTTCAGCTTGATATCGATATCATGGTAGCATCCATCGCCCTGGAAAGATTATGGACGGCTATACCCATTTGAGTGTGATAGTTTGGGACCACTTAAGCTCTATCATGGTATGTCAGTTAAGTGACGAGTCTCCCACTATCTATATCATTCAGTTTTGCATTTTCATTACTCATGACGATTACTTATGCATGAATGTTAAAAAAGCAAGGTTTGACTCATTGTTTAGCTTTGATATAAATGTTATGTTTCATCTTTGAGTCATTAAAGTCAGTTATGATGTTCTAAAGCTCTGCATGATCATGTTCTGATAAGAGCACGATTTCAAAATGAATGAATGTAGTGTTCTACTTACTCATAAAAGCTTATGATACGTATGAGTTGCTTAAAATGATTTATTTTACTTAAGCGATTTTACTTGCCTTGTACACTAAGTACATTCCACGTACTGACCACATACTTTCCATGCTACATCATTTCATGATGCAGGATTCGGTTCTCAGGTTCACCCCCATTCGTAGTCGCTTATCAGAGTCAGATCCTGCTTGTTTGGTGAGTCCTCATCTTTCTAGGAGTAGACTTTCAGTTATCTTGGTTGTATTTTCAGTTTTAGTATTGTTGAGCTAGTTGGGGGTGTTGTCCCATCAGCTCATCCAGATTAGAGGCTTATCAGACTTGGACGTGTATTCATCTTCGGATGTGATTCTGTTGTTATGTTAAGTTAGACTTCCGCTGAGTTTATAATTATGTTTTCTTCATGTTTATTGAATGAGTTAGTTGAATTTTTATGCCATGGGTTGACTTGGGGTCTCTGAGGGTCCCTTGTCCCGTGTCTACGATTCGGGTCTACGCTCGGATCGTGACAGAAGTGTTACCTCCTTCCTTTGGAGGAAGAAGGGTAGTGGGCCGCTCCACTTGATTGCTTTCGGCAACGGGCCTCTTGACATCTTGTGTGGTACCCTTTTACTTTTTCCAATTGGAAGAAGAAGTTCCTCCAACTTTATTTTAGTGCCAAGTACTTTTGAAACCCATTCATTTGTCAAGCTTCTCCTCTTGGAGCCCCACCTCTATCTTAATAGCCGCCTCAAGAGTTTTATCGATATTATGATAGTGGTGGAGTCTCATGTGGGAAGCAATATCCTTACTCAACCTAGCTCTAAACTGAGTCATAGAATTCAAAGGATCTTCAACAAAATCAATCCACATCTTTAAGAGTTGGAACTCATCATAGTATTGCTCTACGCTTTTGGTGTTTTGTTGTAAAGTGTTGATCTTCTTTAGTTGCTCTTGGAAGTACCTCTCGAAAACATACTTCTGCCTAAAAATTGCTTTCTACTCTTCCCAAGGTGGGGTGGGAGACAAACCATGCATTCTTCGTGCCTTAACTCGAGTTTCCCACCATGTGGAAGCAATGCCCTCAAATTGATCAATGGCATAAGATGACTTTCGGACATCGGATATCTCATTTGTCGAAAAGATCCTATCACATTGCATCACCCAATCAAGGAAGACATCCGGGTTGCTTTCACCTTTGAAGGAAGGAAGAGTCACTTTGATAGAGTTGAGACTCATGTCCTGACCTCCACTATTGCCATTGAACTCATGAACCGTATAAGGATCCTCAACATAGAACTCATCATGGTAGCACCTACCATGTTGACCATCTCTTCGATAATCACCTCCATTTCTACCCATGTGACGGATAGGACCATGTCAACCTCCTCTTCCACTGTGAGGACTTTGAAAGTTCATGTGTGGCCCTAAAAATTGTTGGGGTAATCATTGGGAACATCATCAAACTCCTCTTGGAACCCTTCATGGAATTCACCATCCAAAGGTTGGGCATTGTGGTTTGGACGGACATTTCGAATTGGAAGACGGGTAATTGGTGGAGGAAAAGGCATATGCAGGTGTGTTGGAGGAGCATGTGGTGGTGGTGGAGGAACATATGGTTGTGGTGGAGGAACATATGGTAGGGTAGTAGTAGGTAATGGGGTGGTAGAAGATGGTTGGGGAGCAGTGGAGGTGGGGTTGAATAATCTATGAAAAGTCCGTGGTAAAATTGGGAAAGAGNATGACGAACTCTATTTATTTGTCCATGGTGATAGAAAGGAGTAGAATCTATATTCCTTTATTCAAGGTCCAAAAAATGATTTTCCAAGTTATCCATCCTCCCTTCTATATGGAAAGATAAAGTGGTTATCATGTTCACTACATCATGAAAAGTGGGTTCCCCGGTGGGCATCATATTCACCTTTTCTTGATTGTCCATTGTACCTATGGAAGACACAAAAAAACAGCAAAAAAACTCGTTATGTTAGTGAAAATAATTCACCCTCGCTCAAGGAATGCTCACCTTAGATGCCGCACAATTGTCATGACCAAAGATTGTAGCTTGTGTAATTCATTGAGTTTCAAGTGGAAAAGCTCAACTCAAGGTCTAGAATGGATTCTTGTTGACTCAATGAATAAAGACTCAAGATAACATGATGGAATCAAGAAATTTCAACGAGAACAAAGAAAAAAAAAAGGTAGAAGAAGAAGCACGAAAAAATTTAGATAAAAAAAACTAACAAAGAATAGGTCAAGTACTTGATGTTAGTAGTTTTTTGGAATTAAAGAGATGAACAAAAAATGAGGAACTAATTAAATGTGTTAAATTATATGTTAATTAGTGTAGAAATCGAAAGAAAAATGAGCTTAGAAGAAGAACTGTGAAGTTTGGACACTTAGAAAAATTTTGGGGTCCAAAAAGTCCCAACACTTAGAAATATTTTAGCTAAAAAACCAAAAATTTGCACACTTGCTCTCTGAAAGTGAGACTCACATGCCAGAAGTGAGAGCGGAGAAGGATGATGATGCTCCAGCTTATGTGGCTGCTAAGTGATGCTGATGTGGCGCTGAGTCAGCATCGATGTGACTGCTGACTGAGCTGCTGAGTTGACTGCTTTTCTGGCAGTCCAATGGTAGATATCTGCTGACTAAGCACTGACGTGACTGATGATATGGCGTCACCGTGGATTTTTCTTCTTTTTTTTCCTTTTCTTTTTTTTAACAAATATGTTTTTTTTTGGTTTTTGTTTTTCAATTTTGAATTTTTTTCCGACTAATAATTTCCACAAATGGACCCACTAACACATTTTTCACAAAATTAAAGGGAAGAAATTGATCAAAAATACCTTTGGGGTCTTCTTCTTCACGTTGAAGATATGAAGATATTCAAGAACATAAAGAACAAAACCCTTGATCAAAATTTCTCCAAATGAGCTCAAAATTTAGGATTATGTTTCCCTTGATGTAGAGAATAAACCCTAATTAAAATTAAGCTTCAATTTAATCCCAATAAACAAGACTCATTTGCAATTTTCATAAAGTCTTCAAACCTTCAAAGTCTTTAATGATGGAAGCTTCTCTACAATTCCAAATCACTTTAAACTTTAGGATTATGTTCCCGTTGATGTAGAGAAAAAAAAACCAATAAAAATTAAGCCACACATCAAGCTCCACCAATGAAACTCAATTGCCAATTTCTTCAAGTCTTCAATGGTAGAATCAATTTCCAATTCAAATATGAAGAGAAATCCTAAGATCTAGACTCAAAAAAAACTAGGAAACAAGAATCTAGTGTTAAAAACACTAGAAAAAGAAGAAAAAATTTAGGATTTTTTTTGAATTTTGAAGGAAGTTTGAGATTTTTTTTGATTAAATACCTAAATTCCAAGATTAGTATTGTAAGAAAAACACTAATTCTAGCTATAGATACCAAATGATTCAAGAAAAAGTAAAGGATAGATAAAGGAGAACTAACTTGATACAAAATTGGAAGAAAAAGCAACCTTATTAAGAAACAAGGATCTCAAATCCGCAATACAAAAAGCACCAAGTTCTTAGAAAGACCTCAAGGGAAATTAGTTATCCTTGCAACCCTCCTTTCTACACAATTAACAATCTAAGGCTAGGCAAAAGCTTAGACATCTACTACACTCAAAATATGATTTGTTCAAAATCATCCAAAATTCCCCCATGAAAATTACAAGAGCTCCTATTTATACTAAGTAAGGAAAAAAAGAGACTATTACAAATATGCCCTTAATTAGTAAGGGCCTTATTTTGTTCTCTTCCGTTTCTTGAAATCAATGAATGGACATTTGCAACATTAACCCATCTTCTTTATAAACATGGCCACCTTGCACTCCCATACATCCTTCACCATCCCAAGCTATCATCCATATATAGGCACCCTTGACTGCATCAGTCCTGGAGGTTGTCTTTGGAATATCTTTCTCCCTGACTCGCACTTGATGATACCCTGACCTCAAGTCGATTTTGGATAAATATTTTTCCCCCTGTAGCTGGTCAAACAAATCATCTATCCATGGAAGTGGATATTTATTATTAATAGTAAATTTATTCAACTAATGATAAACTATAGACATTCATAGGAAACCATCCTTCTTTCTCACAAATAGGACTGGTGCACCCCATGGGGAAGCACTAGGGTTGATAAAGCCCTTATCTAGAAAATCTTTCAACTGTTCCTTCAACTCCTTTAATTCAGAAGGAGCCATTCGGTAAGAAGGTATGGATATGGATTGTGTTCCTGGTGGCAGGTTGATAGAGAAATCGATCTCATGTTCTGGGGGGATACCAGAAAGCTTGTTTTGAAACACATTCAGAAATTCACTAACCACAAGAATGGACTGAAGAGTACAGGATTTTGCTTGCATATCCCAAACCCTAACAATATGATAAAGACAGCCCTTTGCTATCAACTTCCTTGCCCGAAGATAGGATAGCAACCTACCTTTTGGCGTAGCTGCATCACCTATCCATTCTCGTACTACCTCCCCTAGAAAGTGAAATTAGATGGTCCTGGTCTAACACTCCACAATGGCATAACATAGAGCTAGAAAATCCATACCCATAATTACATCAAAGTCAATCATTTCTAGATCCACTAGATCGGCTAAGGTATATCGAACGACAATCTTTACTGAACAACCCTAGTATATTCTCTTAGCAATAATAGAGTCACTGACGGGTGTAGACACTGAGAATGGTCACTGAAGCAATTCTGGCATTATACCAAATTTCCATACCACTAGCGGAGTAACGCAAGACAAAGTAGAACCTAGATCTATTAAAGCATAAACTGGGTGAGAGCAAACATCCAGCATATCTATCACAACATTTAGTGACGACTCTGACACCTATCGCCATGGTAAGGCATAAGTATAATCCGGGCCACTGTCAGAACTGAATTCCCCTGATCTATCTCTGCCTCTGCCAACTGGAGCTAAGGGTCTGTGTCCTACCGAAGATGCTGAATATGTGATCCTGCTGAGGACCTGTTCTGCTGGTACCGATCACCCTGATCTCTGGTCAGACAATCCCTCATCATATGACCCTCTTGCCCACAAGTATAAAAAGCAGTAGAGCCGTATCCATACCTCCAAAAATGTCATCAACTGCAAATGCTACAACACAGAGCAGCAGACCTGCTCTTATCTGATCCTTTTTGCTGCTGGGAACCTGACGCTTGCGAGCTCTCGCCGGGACCTGACTGTCCACGACAATTTGATCTACCGCTCTACTGCTGCTGAGGCAAAGGTATGGGTGTCCCAGTTGATATTCGCGGTCTGGTTCTACCCTAAAATTCTGCCTGCATATTAGTGGGCCTTGCCCTCCAGCATTGCTCCCGACTTTCTCTTTCTACCTTATGCTGACGCTACCTAATCCCTTTAATGTTTTGAGAAAAATCCTGGATGCACGCTATGTCCATATCCTCACGTAAGGTAGCTGTAACACAGGTTTCCACATATTCTTGAAGAAGCCCCATAATAAATTAGTGTACCCTGGCTTGCATGGTATCCAAAAATGCTGGAGCATATCTTTCCAAAGAGTCAAACCTTATTGCATACTCTCAAATACTCATCGTACCTTGCTCCAGGTGCAGGAACTGATCTACCCAAGCCTGTCATATTTCTCGATGAAAATAGTGATCTGTGAAGGCCTCTGAAAAATTGTACCAAGTCAGAGGGGGTACGTCTCTACCTCAGGAACTCTCCCAACTCTCGTACCACAACACTGCTATGTCTCATAGCCGAAATGCTGCCAACTCAATTGGCTCTGCGGGTGTAGCATGCATCACCCTAAATATCCTATGCAACTGATCCAAAAAGTCCTGGGGATCCTCTCCGCGGTCTGTCCCCATAAACTGTGGAGGACTCAGGGAAAGAAACTCTCAGACCCTAAAACTTCTGAGTCCTCCAGTAAATTCAGCAACAACTAGTGCCACGAACTGGCATTGAGCGACCATCATCTTATCCAGCATATAGCCGCGCTCCTAACCTCCTGATCCAATGGTATATGCATAACTAGGGGTGTTGCTGACATATCTACTACCCTAGGGTGCTCCTGACGTGGTAGAGGATGGTGGGAGATCGAGATGGTATCTCCCTCTCACCCTCAGGTCGGGATAGCTCTAACAGTGGCACTCTGTTAGTGCCCTCCACTGCAGCAATATCCAACTCCTGACCAGTCGTAGTTTGTCGGGTGTCAGAAATTTTCTCTGTAGATAAGCAAAATAATGTAAGTTATGTACTCACCCTATACAACATATCTCTATAGCACGACTGGAGAAGAAAGGAGGGTAACCACGCTATAATGCCTCGTCGCCTCCTGCCTATAGAATGTGGTGCACAAAACACATATAGACAAGACTCTACTACACATGGCTTGCACACTCCCTAGGATATGATGTTGCTCTGATACCAAGTTTGTCATGCCCCACCTTGGGAGGCATGATTGGCACCTAATGCCACACTAGGACCTGGGTTGACCTAGTTAGGCATATGCAGATCTAGTGCCTGCCAGCAACTCAAAATCAAGAAAATAAAAAATTATATCTCGACTGTAAACACAGCCTCGGACGACAAGGCCACACAGCAAACCTGTAAAAGAAAACAGCTAACCCAGAAAATATAACCATAAAGGGTTCTTATGTGGACTGACAAGACCACCATGTTTTCTAGTCATAACAGAAGGAAAATAGACAGCCGTATTCATAATATAGCAGATAAGGCTGCTAACTAAATAGCTAAAGTGGGTCCCACACGTCCAACATGAAAAATATAACATACATAGCCCCACACGACCAGCAACAACCAACAACTGAAAACTGTAGTCCGCAACACTCTAAGAGTGGAATAGTGGTCGGGACAGGGCCCTGACCTACACAAAAGTTGTACAACAAAAAGAGCAAACCTTTCTAACTATCAACTTTAGAGAAAAGGAGCTGACTAAATTGCTAACCCTGGCTGATGGCTAAGAAGGCCCTGAACTTCGTCTATCCACACCTGCAGGCAAGTATGCAGTGCCTCATAGATGGGTCTTGATCTTGGGCAAAATTTCATGCCCAACTGATACTCAAATGCTTCATTTCGACTTTTTTATCGATTGTTATGTGTACATTCTCATGTGATTCTTAGGTAAATATGAATTTATACTAACCAACATGATTAGTGTTGTTTTGCAGGAAGAATGAATTTTTGGAAGCTAATCTACAAGTTGGTGAAGTGCGGAAATGGACTTGGAAGCAAGAAGTGGAAGTTGACAAGGGAAAGTGGCAAAAATAGGGGCTCCGCGATGGCGCCGTGTCATGCTACCATCGCGGAGGCATTCTGCCTGGGATGATTAAAATATGTCAAAGTCTAGTGGAGGTTCGCGTTACCTCCGTGGCACGGAGGCAGTGCTTCGTGATGCACTCTGTGTCACGTCAATTGTTATTACCTGGAACCTCAAGTTCCAATGAAGGTGCGCGATAGAACCGTGGCACGGATGCAAGGCTCCGCGATACCTACCGTGCCACGCTGAGGTGCAGTTACCTGGAAGATGAGTTCCATTGGGGGTCCGCGATATCCCCGTGGCATGGAGGCAAGGCTCCGCGATACACTCCGTGCCACGTTGATTGTTATTTTGGGAAAAATTCTCAATAGTATAAATAGCACACTTAGGTTTTATTTTAAACATTCTGACTTTTTTGAGCAAGAACGTGGGTAGCAGGTAGTTGAGAGGATGAAAATTCTAGGGTTATTCTCTTCCTTTTTCTCTTTAATTTGAATTGCTTGTATGAATTCTACTTATTTAAAGATGTTTAATCCACAAATGAGTGGCTAATTCACCTATTGCTGAGGTTAAGGATAATTGTAGAGGAATATAATTATTGATCATTTCAGTTTTCATATTTTCTTCAATGGTTGTTCTATCAATTCTTGTTCTTACTGCATTAATGTTTGGCCAATGTTAATGTATATCTCAGAAATCCAATTTTGATTCTTAAAAGGAAAGTAATTGGACAGATGTGAATTGGTAGGATATGATCTTTTCTTAGCTGAGAAAATTGAGAAAGATTTACATTCAGAATAGAAATATATCTGAAAGTCTTATTAGTCATTTATGGAATCGGTTATGTATGGCTAGAGCGTGAGATTCTTATATCACAGAAATGTAGAATACGGTCTCATGATTCTTTAATTGGATAGGAGTCGAAAGATCCAATCCATAGGCAATTAATTCCTGACTAGCAACTGAAGAGAAGATTAGCTGAATTGAATTAATAAATTACATCCATGCATGTTTGTCTTAACCTCATCTTGTTCATTGCTATTGTTCAGACTTCAAATTATAATCTTGACTTAGATTCTTATTACTTAGTAATCTTAACTCATAAAACATTATTTTTTTGGTTGTCTACATTCATAGAGATATCGTTCACTAACTCTTAGGTTAATTACTACCATAGTTCGGTCACGTGGGATCAATACTTGGCTTGAAATAATGTCCTTTACTACTTGTACGACCACGTGCACTTGCGTGTAGTTTGGCTCGAACAAGTTTTGGCGCACCGTTGTCGAGGACTGGCAATTGGTAATGTATTTTCTTAGTGTTAGTTTACAAATTCAATATAAGTGTTGAAAACTTGATCTTAGCCTATCTCTTGCAGATATTGAAATTTTCGAGCGGTAGCGAGATAAGTTGGTGGATTCATTTGCTAAGTAGGAGAGACAATTTCATCGCCAAGAAGGGAAGCTCTAGAAGAAGCTGCAGTTTCTAAGACAGGCAATTCTGGAGCATAACAGAATCCACGCTTGTAAGGGCAGTTTTAGTGCCCGAAGAAATGGCGGCAAAATAGGTCCATTGCTGAAATCCCACATGCAAATAATGTTACAACTAGTATTCGCGGGCAGGCCGGGAGGGAGGTTCGAGATTAAAGCGAATATGTTGCAATTGTTGCACACCAGCGGGCAATTTACAGCTCTCCCTCGCGAAGATCACAACAACATCTCCAAAACTTTTTGGAGATAAGTGGCACCTACATCGGCCCCGGAGTATCGTCGACTATGTGGAGCTTACACATTATTCCCGTTCTCATTATTAGGGGAAGAAAGAGGTGGTTAGCTGAACCACCTAATTCTATCACTAGCTGGGATGATCTTGCAAGGAAGTTTTTGATACGATTCTTTCCATCTGGGAAGACAGCCTTAGAAGTCGATTCTAAGTTTGAAACGAGAGAGAGGTTGAGAATTTGTATCAAGCTTGGGAGAGGTTCAAGTCAATTTTAAGGGATTGTCCTCATCATCACCAGTCTAATGATGTGTTGGTGCATACATTCATTAAAGGTTTGGAACCACATACTAAGAGGTTTTTGTTGAACCACGTGGTGGGGGCGACGTGGAGAAGACTTATGAGGAGCTTTACCTTTGTTAAATCGTATTTGCGAAATCGAGAATGGAATGCGGAATCAACACGAGGAGGAACAAGGAAGCGGCAGGAGTCTTTGAGGTGGATGGTTTATAGCTATTGCTGCACAGATAGTTGCGTTGCAGATCAGCTCAACACCCACTTGAGTAGTATGAGCTTGAATCACACGAGCCCCCGTCAATGCGGTTCATCAGGGATGGTGTGAGGTATGTGGGAGTAGTGAACCCTCAGGCGAGAGTGTTGTGGTGCCAATTCGGACTCTGATAAATTTTGTTGGGAACGTCGGAGAATAATAACCAACGGTATGGCAACGATTCTGACCCAAATTGGAGGAATCATCCAAATTTTCTTGTGGGAGTAATAGCCATCAAGGACGAGTCGAATCGGGGTGTGCAGAGAAATCAAGGGGAAGAAAAATTTCAGTCTCAATGCAGAGGAAGCAATGCACCTCCTGCCACCCAACAACATTGAGGATATGTTCAAAGCATAATAGCTAACCAAGCGCGAGATGCGGGCGATTATGTGAGGTAGCGGGCGACATGAAAAATCAGCAGTTCGCTACAAAGGCGTTGGAGTATCAGTTTGGACAGTTAGCTGGAGCACAAAACACCAGGCCCAGGGAGGACTACCAAGTGATACTGACCCAAATCCCAAGCAGGTCAATGCGGTTACAACAAGGAGTGGACTTCAACTTATGGCAGGTGGAACCAGAAAGACCACCTCGGCAATGCGGAAGCAGTGGAAAAAGATGGAGAACATGATGATGTGAGGGGAAGGAAAAGGCAGCTGAGATAGAAAGACCACCACCCCCGTTCCCTCAGAGATTAAGAAGCACAAGGAAGAAGCTTGCTTTAAGAAATTCATGGAAGTCTTGAAACGGTACATATTAATTTACCTTTAGTTGATGTTTTGCAGGAGTGCCGAAATATGCCAAGTACATCAAGGACATCATGGCAAATAAAAGCATATTGACGGAGTTTGCTACGAGTGGTGCTTACTGAGGGAGTGCACCTCCCGAATACGAAACGGGTTAGATAAAGCTCAAGGATCAGGGGGAGCTTTACAATTCGAATTACAATTGGGCAATGTATTTGAGCTCATGTTATGTGATTTGGGAGCAAGCATAAACTTGATGCCGACGTTGGTGTTTAAGAAATTGGGGCTGGGCAGCCCTATACCAACTCACGTGATCTTGCGACTAGTGACCGTTCTTTAGCGACCGGATGGTATTGTGGAGGATGTGCTAGTGCAAGTGGGCTCTCTCATTTACCGAGTGGTTTTATTATCTTAGATTTCGAGCCTGATGCGGAAGTCCCATTTATTTTGGGACGTCCTTTCTTAGAAACAAACTGACTTTGATTGATGTGGCTGCTGGGCAGCTAACCATGCGAGCACATGAGTCAAATGAGGTTTCTAATGTACAAGAGCCATGAAGCTTCCAGCCATTTATGAGAGCTATCAGCAATCAATGTTCTAGATCAGAATCAATTCTTCATATTGTTGACTCTAAGGACCCATTGGAGAGAGAGCCTTGATGGGCTCCAATCATTTTGGAGATATTGCTACGTATGAGATGGTGCGAGCGGCGGAAACGATCCAAAATGGTTTCCCTAGGAAGCCGAGATTTTGCACCATTGATGAGGTCATTAGAACATTGCCAAAACCATCAATTGAGGAGGCACCAAAATTGGAGTTGAAGACATTGCCTCCACATCTGAAGTATGTATTTTGGGGGAAGATGACACCTTGCCGGTCATTATTCTGCAGGCGAAACAAAGGCACAAGTGAAAGATGCATTGGTGGTCCGTAAGAGGCAGAATAAAGCAATGGGATGGCAAATGTAGAACATCCAGAGGAATTAGTCTAGCGTTTTGCACACACGATTTTATGGAAGAAGGATCCAAGCCAATTGTGCAACATCAACGGAGGTTGAATCCGGTGATGAAGGATGTAGTTAGGAAGGAAGTGATCAAGTGGCTTGATGCAAGTGTGGTATATCCCATTTTGTTGTGAATGGGTTAGTCGGTTCAGTGTTCCTAAAGAGGATGGATGACCGTGGTCACCAACGAAAGAATGAGTTGATTCCCACACGCACAGTCACGGATTGGCGAATTTGCATGGTTACGAGTAAATGAGGCCACGAGGAAGCTCATTATCCTATCCCATTTATTGATCATATTTTGGACGGGTTGGCAGGTCAGTACTATTGTTTTCTTGATAGATATTCTAGCTATAATCAAATAGCCATAGCATCGGAGGATCGAGGAGAAGACCCTTTTTACACATGTCCTTATGGGACATATGCTCTCAAAAGAGGATGCCATTTGGTCTATGCAACGCACCAGCCACATTCCAGCGAAGCATGATGGCGATCTTTCACGAGTATGGTGGAAGATTTTGTTGAGAGTATTTATGGATGACTTTTTTGTTTGGTAATTCATTTTGCTACCATGTTTGCAGAATCTTGACAGAAGTGCTAGCTCGATGTGAAGACTCTAACCTTGTGCTCAAGCGAGATATCATTTTAGTCAAGGGTATCGTCCTTAGCCATAAGGTATCATGCAAGGGGTTGGAAGTCTATCGTGCAAAGATTAAAGTGATCAGCTACCCACCACCAGTGTCAGTGAAGGATGTTCATCACTCGGACATGCGGGGTTCTCTGAACGGTTCATCAAGAACTTCTCAAAAATTTCTAGACCGATATGTCGGTTGCTAGAAAAATAGGTGAAGTTTGAGTTTGGCGAGTTGTGTTAAAGCATTCGGAGATAAAACGAAGCTGGTAGAAGCGCCTATTCTCATTTCTCTGGATTGGGAGCAACCGTTTGAATTAATGTGTGATGCAAATGACGTGGGTGTAGGGTTGTATTGGGGGCGGCGGAGGAATCGCATTTCATTCAGTTAATTATGCAAACAAAACGCTAGCCTTAGCCCAAGTCAGTATACAGTCACGGAAGGAGATGCAGCATTGGTGTTCGCATTTGATAAATTCAGGTCCTACCTGGTGGGTTCGAAAGTAGTGGTGTATGCGATCATGCGGCAATTTTGAGTATCTGTTTGGAAAGGATGCAAACCCGGACTAATCGAGATGGATATTGGCTACAACAGTTTTACCTAGAGATTCGGGACAGAAAGGGGGTGAGAATCAAGTGCTAGATCACCTATCGCGATTGGAAAGCCGATTTGCATATAAAGGAAGGTGACAGCATCAAGAAGAGTTCCCAAATGAGCGGCTCTTGGCAATAAGAGAGCTGAAATCCTTGGTATGCGGAATGTTGTGAACTTGCTGGTAAGTGGAGTGTACCCACCGGAGGCTACGGCTCAGCAAAGAAAGAAGTTGAGACATGATTGCATGTATTACATACGGGATGAGCCGTATCTATTTATGTAGGGACCGGGTCAAGTGAGGCGATGCATCCCAAAGAGCTAGATTGCAGAAGTATTGAGAGTTGTCACTCATCGTGTATGGAGGCACCACGGAGGAGAGCAAACGCTCAAAAGGTGTTCTGATCCAGGTTTCTTTTGGCCTACTGTTTTGAGATTCTATAGCATATGTAAAAATGGGTGATAGATGTATAAACGAGCACAATTGGTAGAGAACGGGGAGATGCCACTGCAACGGTATTAGAGGTTGAGATTTTTGATGTATGGGGAATAGACTTCATGGGCCCGTTTCTGTCATTTTGTGTGTTACATCTTGGTAGGGGTTGACTATGTATCTAAGTGGGTCGAGGCAACAACTGTCCCGGGAATGACAACAAGGTGGTGAAGAAATTTGTGAAAAAGCAGAATTTTCACCGGGTTCGGGACACCCCGAGCTATTATGGAGTGATGGAGGGGCTCATTTTGTGAATGCAAGTTTCGGGAACTTTCTAGCTAAGTATGAAGTGCGCGGCACAAGGTAGCAGCAACGTATCATCCCCAAACTAGTGGGCAAGTGGAGGTGCCAAACGAGAGAGATAAAGCAGATTCTAAAGAAAGCGGTGAATGCACAACGAATTGATTGGTCAAGAAAAGCTTGACGATGCGTTGTGGGCTTACGAAACTGCATACAACACACCATTGGGACTTCCGTACAAATTGGTCTATGGAAAGGCATGTCATTTACTGGTGGAGGAGCTGGAACATCGGGCTTTTTGCGTAGTGAGAAATCTTAACATGGATCTAGAGCTAGCACGGAAGAAGAGGTTGATGCAACTCAGCAAACTAGATATGTTTTTATTGCATGCCTATGAAAGTGCCAAATGCTACAAGGAGAAAACTAAAAGGTGGCACGAAAGGCATATGGTGCATCGGATTTTGGCTAGGGAAGAAAGTGTTATTCAATTCAAGGTTGAAGCTTTTTCCAGGAAAGTTGCGGTCCAAGTGGTCAGGGCCATTTGAATTGGTGAGAGTGTTCCACACGGGCGTGGAGTTGTGGCAAGAAGATAGAAGTGCCACATTTTTGAGTGAATGGGCAAGATGCTTAAGCATTATTGGGGTGAGGACGTTATTCGAGAGAAGACGTCCATCACTCTAGAGGATGATTGAGAGTGAATAGCGTCGAGCCGCGATGGTAAACTAGGCGCTGCACGGGAGGCAACCCGTGAATGTGTTGTAATAGAAGAGTAGGATTATTTAAAAAAAACAAATAAAAAGGAAAAATAAAAATAGGCAGTGGAAACCTATGATTTCTAACGAATTTCTTATGGTTGAATGATTTTCAGGTGGAACGGAGGGCAAAAATACAACAAAGAGCAAAGGAAAAAATCAAGGTAAGAAAATAAAAATTTGACACATTCCAGTGAGCCTACGCGATGGCTCAGTGTCACGGAGGGAGCCTCCCCGTTACCCTCCGTGAGCCGTTGAGTATTCTGGAATTTTTAAAAATTCCAGAACACCTGCGCGATGGCTCCGTGTCACGGAGAGGCAGTCTCCGCATTACCCTCGTGACACGTTGAGGTGTATTTCGCGTCGGAGTCACCGGGTAACCCGCACAGAAAACCTCCTTTTAACCCCAAATTCCTTGTTTTTTCCTATTCTTTCTATTCCTCCGCGACCCACACCCAAAATTCCCTTCTCTCCTAACGTGACACGGACCTAGTGATCAATTTTTTTTGAGTTTTACTTCAATTTCATCGAAGTAAAGGTATGTTCTTGAAATTTTCCTTATCATTGCTCAAATTTTCGATTCTTGAACATGTTTTGTGGTGGCTCTTTCCTAAGTGATAAATAAGTTTGAAATTAATTGAGTTATGACCGAATGATGTTCATAAGATCGTTGTGAGTAGATTAACTTAATGGTTGTATTTTTTTTAAAATTCTTGCGATATTGATATCTAGGGTTGAGGATTGAATAGGAAGAAGACAAAATGCATTAAAATGTTGATAAATTGGGTTGTGCATGTTGTTTGAAGTGAAATGCATTGTGATTGATGTTGAATATGCTAAGTTAGAAGAGGGATTTTCGGGAGAATGCAATTGGAGAATTACATAGGTTGTTGTGATAAAATTGCAGTCTTGTGATGATATAATTGAATCGATGGAGAAATTTTTATTCGTTGTACGAAGTATGAGTAGTACAAAGTAGTTGTTCCATCTACTTGTATGAATGCACTAAGCATGTTGAATGTTAAGAATTGCAAAAACATGGAAGTCTTGTCAGTGTGTTGTTTGACTAAGACTAAGTATGGGATGATCAAATTAAGCCCAACCTTAGTGTAGCTAACTATGGCTTGAATAACATTTGGAACTGTATGTTTGAATGTACAGGAACAATGTCGGGACGAGACGAGGAAAGGCGCGTCTACATCGGGCGCTAGCGAAGAGGGTAAGATTGGGGCCGGTAGTTTCAGCGACACCCGGCGGTTCCTAGGGCAACGCCGACAATATGGAGGCCGAGATGGGTGAATGATGAGGGAAGAAGTGGTACATGCTAAACATAAAGAAACTAAATACTTCTCGGAGGAAGCGAGATAGCACGGGAACCAGCACGGGATTCCAGCGGATTGTACATAGGATTGACAATCTTGGGCTAAACTTCATTTTTGAAAAACCAAGAGAGTGCAATCTCCATCTTATCTGGAAATTCTATGCCAAATGGAACCCGACCCTACAGCCACACCGTAAAATCGAGGCGAGGTTGTCACTTTTAGACCCCACCCCTGTCAGATACGTCACAGGGTAGGACACGAGACGCTCATGTCCTCCATCGAGTGAACATCCTCCACCCTGTACGGACATCAACGCACCTTATATAAGAGCCCGATCCGACGGCCCGGAGTGGAGTAGGCACAAGAAGGGCTACTATCGAGACATTTCCCTATTCCCCAAAATGAAGCAGAGAGGCCGGATTTGGTTAAAGATTGTTTGTTCGTGCGATCCGGGGTGTAGTGATGTCACACGAGATAGAGTTTGTCTGGTGTATGCACTGATGAAGGGTTGAAATAAATGTTGGGGCGGTGATTATCTCCGCCATGAAGAAACATATTGCATCGGGGGGCATAGATCTGAGTTTTAGTAGTGCCTTTACCACTTTCTTGAGGCTACATTATTGAGGAGGAGGCCCTAGATTACATCCCTCGGATTGTGAGGCGTGCATGGTTGTACCAAAACCAAGGCACACGACACTGACTTATGGGCAGTGCTCACACTAGCCCAGCGACTTGCTCGAGATGATCGGTACATAGCTTTGCATGTATGGGATACGAATGTTGCATTGCGCATCGAAGGAAGGCCCGCAACAAAGGATGAGTTGTGGCAGGTGGGGATTGGTTATCCATTCAACGAGAGCCCGAGAGCCTTATCTTGAAGTAGAGGCCCACATTTTGTGGAGCCATGGATGATGATGTCTACGATGAGGAGGCACGCCGGGAGGACTCAAATGTTGGTCGAGCCGAGGACGGCGGGCGATTTTGATCTAGGAGATAGTATTTGGAGCACGATGAATAAATTGAATACTTTGATTGATCGGGGAGATTCACCACCCAACCGTTGTGATATTTTGAAATTCTGTGAACACTAGGGACAATGTTAGAAACAGAGGTGTGGGGTGGAGTAGTTAGGTGCTATTTGTTTTGTTATGTTTATTTTGTGTTGTGCTAGTGGCATTTTCTGATATGTTTGGTACGTAATTGATGTTGGGGTTGTAATGAATCTTGGTTTGCTATTTGTGTGTGATGTGTAAATATTTTTCAATTATATTTTTATCTTTTAAAAGAAAAGATAAAATTAAAATTGAAATTTTTTATATTGGGTTTCTCGGTTTTTATTTTCGGTGCTTTTCCGAGAATAATCCCATTGAACGATGTCGTAGATAGCATTGTTCCCTATGATGGATGGATGGACGGCCAAAATGTGGGAAATATAGTCGATAGAGTAGTTTTCTTTTTTTCTTCTTTCTTTTGTTTGTTTCCCAATTGTGTAGCTAATTAATGGTTGGAACTCTTGTTACGTGTTTGTACATAAATATTAGATGCAAGTGTGTTCATGTAAGCATACAAATGTATTAAACATGTTGAATACCTTGGCCATGTGGTACGTGTGATCGAGGCTTAATGGTGAATTCTTGTAATTAGGCGATTGAAGAGTACGTGAATATGTCTGAGTTGAGCATGTGCAATGAGTGTGAGGAGGTTTCGACTGTTCCATGCTATTGTGAAGTGTCTAGAAATTTCTTGGTGTGTATACTAGCGAAAATGAAGGATGTGGATTGTAGGAAAGGATGTAGGCATTTCTTTGAATGAACCGAAATTGTCTCCTATATCATACCTACCTTGGTGTTACATCCTAGTTTGCCCCATTGAGCCTTTAGCTATTCTTTGAGAGGGTACAAACCGGGAGCTTAATCCCTTCTTTTTTCATTGACATTAATTTTATCCAAAACTCTTAAGCGCTTAAGAAAAACAATTTTCCCACAGTGTAAAGGAGTGAGAAGTGTGAAACGGAAGGAAAGCGGAAGTTGTGAAAGTTAAAGAAAGGTCAAAGGTGCACTTGTTGAAATTGATTAATTAATAGTATAGAGTAAGAAAATCAATGAATGAGAAAAAAAATAAAGATGCATAAATACTCTTTGCTAGTAAGTCAGAGTGTCTTAAGAAATGGGAACAAAAACAAGAAAAAAAATTCAAGAATGAGAGGATAGAGGAAGAAGCAATGTCGTGCGAAGGTGGGATGTATTGAAAAACACTTAAGGAAGCTAGTTGCTATTCTTTAGTTAGCCCGGTATTTACTAATTCCTTGGCTTACATTCTAATCCATTAAGTACTACGTGATCTTAAATCATGCATCCTTATATTATTGGAGTAAAACACTAGAGGTAAGCTTATAGATTATGACATGATGCATGAATTCTTTGGAAGCGAGTGAAATCATATTCATATACTCCTACACGTAGTGCTTTGGAAATCTTATGATGGCAAATGGGGTAATTCTCTTGTGTTGTGAGGCCACATGCTTGACGAGAGATAAAATTTTGTGTCGGATGTCTTGATCAGTTGATTTACACGAGTTTTCCAAGATCGAGAATCGATTCTTGAGGTTAGGAGGTCTTAATGTGGTGTACTTCGTTGTATTGTGAAATATGCATGTTTTGATGATTTCCTATCTTAAATAATATGTATAGTCATAGCTTGAATGGTCGAGCAAAATTAGCTATGTGTGGGTTTCAGTTGCATGAGATGTGAGAGTATTGTTCGAGGAGAACAAGATTTAAAGTGTGGGTAAGTGATCTTGGGCAGAATTTGTGCCCAAGTGATACTCAATCTTTATTTCGACTTGTTTATCAATTTTTATGTGTACATTCTCATGTGGTTCTTAGGTAAATGTGAATTTATACTAACCAACATGATTAGTGTTGTTTTGCAGGTAGAAGGAATTTTGGAAGCTAATCTACAAGTTGGTGAAGTGCGGGAATGGACTTGGAAGTAAGAAGTGGAAGTTGACAAGGGAAAGTGGCAAAAATAGGGGCTCCGCGATGGCGCCGTGTCACGCTACCATCGCGGAGGCATTCTGCTAAGGATGATTAAAATATGTCAAAATACGGTGGAGGTTCGCATTACCTCCGTGTCACGGAAGCGGTGCTCGCGATGCACTCCATGTTACGTCAAGTGTTATTACACGGAACCTCAAGTTCCGGTGAAGGTCTTGCGATAGCCCATTAGCACGGAGGCAAGGCTCCGCGATACCTACCGTGCCACGTTGCCAGTCTATTCCGGGAAATTTCTCAATAGTATAAATAGCAACTTAGGTTTTATTTTAAACATTCGACTTTGTGGGAAAGAACGTGGGTATGGGCGGTTGAGAGGTAAAATTCTAGGGTTATTCTCTTCCTTTTTCTCTTTAATTTCAATTGCTTGTATGAATTCTACTTATTTGAAGTTGTTTAATCCACAAATGAGTGGCTAATTCACCTATTGCGTAGTTAAGGATAATTGTAGAGGATTGTAATTATTGATCATTTCGGTTTTCATCTTTTCTTGAATAGTTGTTCTATCAATTCTTGTTCTTCTGGACATTAATGTTTGTCCAATGTTAATGTATACCTAAAAATCAATTTTGATTCTGTAAAGGAAAGTAATTGGACAGATGTGAATTGGTAGGATATGACTTTCTTAGCCGAGAAAATTGAGAAAAGATTTACGTTCGAATAAATATATACGAAAGTCTTATTAGTCATTATGGAATCGGTTATGTGTGTGGCTAGAGCATGAGATTCTTATATCACAGAAATGTAGAATACGGTCTCATGATTCTTTAATTGGATAGAGTCGAAAAGATCCAATCTATAGGCAATTAATTCTTTTAGCAACCGAAGAAGATTAGTTTGGTGAATTAATAAATTACATCCCACTGCGTGTTTGTCTTAACCTCGGCTTGTTCATTGCTATTGTTCAGACTTCAAATTATAATCTTGACTTAGATTCTTATTACTTAGTAATCTTAACTCATAAAAAACATTATTTGTTTGGTTGTCCCACATTCATAGAGATATATCGTTCACTAACGCAGGTTAATTACTACCGTAGTTCGGTCAGTGGGATCGATACTTGGCAGAAATAAATCCACTTTAATGCTTGTACGACCACGCACTTGCGTATAGTTTTCTCGAACAGGCGTCAGTACAATATGTACCGAATATGTAAGGCAATAATGAAAATGAGTGAATAGAGGCGATAAAAGAACTAAAGCAATCAATAAGAAGGATAAGACTTATATAACTGAATAGCCTCACAACCTGAAGTACGGCTAAGAATAAGGATACAAACAAGAACCTTACCTGGCCCCCTTAAGCCTGGAAGGTACATTCAGCACAAAATAATCTACCTAGGCCCCCATAAACCCTGACAAGTACAATTCAATCTATATACCCCTAGTATGGTCAACATGATGCAATAGGTAACTAGGGCCAACCTACCTAGCCTCTGGGTGCACTTAGCGAGCCCGGCGGGCTCATTAGTTGTTTGAAGCCCTCTAGGCTCCTATGACTACACCCTGGGCACAAAAGGCTCGATGGAGGGTCAATGATGCTGATATGGAATAAAAAGAAGTCCATTCGTGGATGAACTATAATATGGCCTTATAGGCCTAAATATAGTCCTTTCAGAAATCATATAGCTCCTCTAAGCGATATATAGCCCCATAGGCGATGACACAACTAGAAACCCTGAGGTTGGTTGACGAAAAGCTATATTTGGTGGGGTCAGTCCCAACCGAAGTAATCAACTTTAATCTCAAAAATATCTATAGTAGCTAATCACAATATACATTCTTATGACTTTCTTACAAGGACATAGGTTGTACTACTATAGACAGGGATAACTTGCCGAAGAGGTTAGCCTTAACATACCTTGAATGCCAATTTTCATTCACCCAAATAGTTCCAACCTGTACCCGACAATCCCACCATATTGCAGCCTTATGCTGAGAGAATAATGCTATTTTCTTTAATGCCTGAAGCCCTAAGATCATATCCAAGAGTTGCAATGGAGAAAAACTTGAAAATCACGGAGTCACAAAACAAGTCATTTAATGACCCGTGTGGGTGACCACGAGTCTCTAGGTGACTCGTTGTGAGGAGTTGGCTTTAAGTTCTAGAAGTTGTGTTTGGAAGACACCACGGGCATGACCCTAGTTGTGATCGAGACCTAAAACATTTGAGTCGGCCAGTAGTCAAGATTGGTCAAAGGGCCCGATGATTTTGAAGAGTGGAGACCACAAGAGGTGGCCACGAGTTGTGGTCACTGAGGACAATCCATTAGGTCCCTCGTGGGGACACGTTGAGGAAATGGACAGTGCACTTGATGACTGAAGGCCACGAGTTGTGGCCCAGGGTGACGATTCGTCCAACCTCGTTATGACTAACGGTCGGTTTTTCTTTGCGAATTTATTAAGGGATTTTCATACTTCCATGGTCCTAAGCTAAAGTACGTCATTTTATGCTCAGTTAAGGGGGTTTTAATAGTAAAACCTATCCTAAGCTAACATTTCATGCATGCCAAGACTAGGAGGGTCTTAGAGTTGATTAAAGCTTAAATCCATCAATTCTTCTTGATTTCTTTTGGGTGTTCAAGGAAGAGGGGAAAAATCAATCTACGCAGGTATGTGAGGCTGCAAGGAATGAGAGTTCCTCCACTCTCATAGACAAACTTCTATCAATTCCATGAGAGTTTTACTTCTACAATTCAAGTTCCATGATTTATGGGGTTTAATCTAATTCTTGTGAATTTCTCTATGGTCTATCTATGGGTCAATGTTTTTTATGAATTAAATCGTGTTTTATGATCTATAGGAAGATTTTGTAACTATTTTTAATATAAATTTATAAATTCATATTTAAATCAAATCGTGCCCAATTATGCCTATTTTTATGAAAAATCAAGTTATGATTTCATTATGATCTTGATCCTTTTTAGCCCATTATGATTTATGAATTATGATATGAAATCACACAAATGCTCATCATGAATTTATGAATACCAAGTCTATACATGTTTTACAAGTATGCATGAACCTCATGATTTATGACTTATGATTATGGCCGACTCACGGGCCTTACTTTCATGTCTAGTTCACGTATTTCAAGCATGCTTATGATTATCATGATTTAACTAGTCCATGAGTTTCATGTATATTATCCTATAGGCACTATATGTTTTGGGGTAGTATTTAACATTAGGTAGGTTCAGGGCCTAGGTTTTGCCTTGAATCTCAGATCTACGTGCCACCGTAGGTCACGATGGGACCTCTCTTGAGGCCCGGCCCCTTTCCTCAAATGGGCATTTCATGAGTGATATCTATCCTTTCATGGATTCTACCCTTGGCAAGGTACGAACACCCTCCTGACTAGGGGTTTACAGGTCGGGCTCCATGTGTACTCATATGGTGTATGTCGATTATAAAATCTCCCATTATTCCTAATGATTTATGTAAAATTATGATTATATACTTTGGCTCAAGTCCTTTTTAATAAATCTTTTCTATTGTGAGTATGATTTACAAATGTTATGAAATCTTGAGCCTTATGTTGCGTATGATATTTATGTTATGATCATGTTGTCCTACTCTTATGAAATTTTATGTATTTTAAATGTTTGTTTCACTTACCTTTGCATGCTAGGTGCATTCCACGTGCGTCGCATACTCTATGCTGCATTGTTTCATGATATAGGCTCTGGTACTCAGATTCAGCCCCTTGACCTAGCAAGCTTTCGGATTATCAGTCTCTGTTGGTGAGTCCTCATCTGTCGAGCCCCTCTTTATTAGATATGTGGGTATATTTCGGTTCGGTTTAGAGAGTTAGTTGGGGTCTTGTCCGTCAGCTCATTAGAGATAGAGGCTTTCCAGGACATAGTTATATTCAGCTTTAAACGCATGTGATGTATTTCAAACCTTATGCCATGTTTAGACTTCCGCTATGTTATGTATGTTAAATCTTTTGCTTTTATTGATTGAGTTAGATGTATATTCATGTCATGGGTCAACTTGGAGTCTCTAGGGCTCCTTTTACCATGTCTTGATCTGGGTCTATCTTTAGGTCGTGACAAACTTGGTATCAGAGTAATAGATTTGAAGTGTCCTAGGGTGTCCGAAAGCTGCATTGATTAGAGTCTTTTTCATGGGTGTGAAGCGCGCCACACTTATGAAGAAGAGGCTACGTAGCGCGTTTAGAAATATTCCTTCTTTCATATTCCCATGTCATGTGATGAAATGTCTATCTATCCTTCTAACTCGTGCGATGTACGTTTGCAGAATCATGCCTCCACGTCGAGTAAAGGGAAGCATAAATGGAAATGGCCACGAGAACAGCAGAGGGCACCATCAAGCCCCACCAACCCATGAGGAGCATGCACGAGCCTTGCCCACGCTGAATCGGGGCAGCCATGCAGATGCTAGCACAGGCCTTGACCACCCAGGTCAATTAACAGGCAGTGGTGCATCTCCCTCAAGATAGAATGCGGCGGTGGCTCGGGTCAGGGATTTTCTAAGGATGAACCCACTAGAGTTTCTTGGGTCAAAAGTAGATGATACCGTATGAGTTCATTGATGAGATCCACGAAGATCCTTAAGTCATGGGGGTGGCAAATGGGGAGTGCGTTAACTTGGCCTCTTATCATCTAAAAGGGTTGCACATATCTGGATTCAAATACTGGAAAGATAGTAGGGCAGCAGGAGTAAGCCCTATCAGTTGGGATAAATTTCATGTCGCCTTTCTAGATCGGTTCTTCCCTCGTGAAATGAGGGAACTGGCGGCAGTTTCTAATCTGAATCAGGGTAACATGTTAGTTTAGGAGTGTGCTTGGGAGTTCACCCGTCTATCAAATATGCGCTCGAACGGAGAGCGGAACTCCCGGGCGTGGTTACTAGTAATATTTATGAGTTTTCCACTCTTGATGTATATGCTTTGTTAGGTCGGGGGATACCTTGTCTTTTGTGACACCTTACGCTTTGTTAGATCCAGGGGCTACCTTGTCTTTTGTGACACCTTATGTGGCTAGTAGCTTCCGGAGTCGGTCCAAAATCTTGTGGGGCAGTCTCTCTTATAGTGGGTGATTCGATTGTAGCTAGATAGGTGTATCAAATTTTCCCATCCACAATCCTTCAGAAAGTCACCTCCACAAATTTAGTAGAGTTAGCCATGACCTATTTTGATGTTATCCTCGGCATGGATTGGCTATTTTCATGTTATGCCTCAGTTAATTGTAGAACCCGTGTGATAGAGTTGATTTCGGGTGAGCCGGTCTTAGAATGGAAGGGTAGTTGTTTGTGCACACGCAGGTCATTTCATTTCATATCTTAAGGCGGAAAGATGATTTCTAAAGATTGTATATACCATCTAGTTAGGGTTAAGGATTCTACATCCGAGACCCCGACTATCCCAGTCGGTTCAGTGGGAATGTGAGTATCGAAGTGTTCCTAAGCAGTCTACCGGGTATCCCACTCCAGTGGAAATCGATTTTGGTATTGACCTTCTTCAACACACAACTTATATCTATTCCTCCATACATATTGGCTCGGTCGAGCTAAAGAGTTGAAAGAACAGTTTGAAGGATTTTTGGTAAGGGTTTCATCACACCTAGAAAATCTCCATGGGGTGCACCGGTTTTATTTTTCGAAGAAGGATGGTTCCCTTCGGATGTGCATTGACTATCGAAAGTTGAAAAAGTCACCATCAGAAGCAGTATCCTCTCCCCAGAATTGATGACTTGTTTGACCCATCTTCGGGGGGTTCTTTTTAAAGATAGACCCCAGATCCGGGTACCATCAGCTCAGGGTTCAAGAGAGTGACATTTCATAAACAACCTTTAGAACTCGGTACAGTCACTATGAGTTTGCAGTTATGTCTTTTGGACTAATGAATGCTCCTACAACTTTTATGGACTTGATGAACCGATGTTAAAGCATTTTTTCATTTTGATTGATTCTGGCTGACTCTCAGAGCGGGAGCATGTTATCGCTGGGGGTGGTGTTGCAGACATTTGAAGGATCGTCAATCGTATGCAAAATCCAGCAAATGTGAGTTCTGGTAAAATTCAGTGGCGTTCTTGGGTCATTTGGTGTCTAGTGAGAGTGTGAAGGTAGACTCACGAAGATAGAGGTGGTGAAGAATTAGCCCAAACCAGTTAATCCTTCAGATATCAGAAGTTTTCTGGGTTTAGCTAATACTATCGGAGGTTTTTGGAAGGATTTTACTCTATTGCAGCACCGTTGACTAAACCGACTCGGGAAAGAGGTGAAGTCTCAATGGTCGAAGGCTTGTGAGAAAAAATTCCAAGAATTGAAGACTTAACTTACCTCAACACCAGTGTTGACACTACCCCGAGGTACCGATGGATTTTGGTGTATTGTGATGCTTCAAGAAGGATCCGGACTTGGGTGTGTGTTGATGCAGCATGGAAAAGTTATAGCTTATGCTTCTAGACAACTAAAAGTTCATGAAAAGACTACCCTACTCATGACCTCTAATTGGCAGCGATAGTATTTGCCTTGAAAATATGGAGACACCATTTGTCCATATGGATGTGTTTACAGATTATAAGAGTCTACAATATGTGTTTACCTAAAAAGATCTCAATCTTCGGCCAAAGGTGGTTGGTGCTACTTAAGGATTATGACATAAGTGTCTTTTAACATGCAGGAAAGCCTAATGTAGTAGCAGACACCTTAGTAGACTCTCCATGGAAAGTGTGTCCCATGTGGATGAGGAAAGAAGGAGCTGATGAAGGATGCATCGACTTGCGAGGTTGGGAGTTAGTTTGGTTGACTTGACGTGTGGTGTGATAGTTCGACGAATGGATCAGAATCATCCTTGGTGCGATGTAAAAGCTATACAATATGAACCTATTTTGGTAAAAGGATTAAAGGAGGTCGTTCAGAATCAGAAGGTACAAGTATTCTCCAAATGGAGGAGATGGTATGCTTCGATACCGGGTCGACTATGTGTTCGGATGTTGATGATTTGAGAATCGAGATGTTTCCTGAGGCCCATGGATCAGGTATTCTACTTGTCAGTGCCACCAAGATGTACCGCAATATCGTGAAGTCTATTGGTGCAATGACATGAAAGAAGGACATAGAGAATTTGTGGCTAAGTGTCCAATCTGTCGGCAGTGAGAAAGATTAAGCACCAAATACTCGGAGGTGTGCTCCAAGATATTAGCGTTCCTACTTGGAAGTGGGAAGACATCAATATGGACTTCATAATAGGTTTGCCTTGCACTCGTCGGCAATATGACTCCATTTGGGTTGTTGTAGACGGGGTTGACCAAAGCCGCTCATTTTCTACCCAGTCCAAAATACTAACTTGAGCGGAGGATTATGCTAAGTTGTACATTCGGGAGTTGGTTCGGTGCATGGAGTGGCCTTGTCTATCATATCAGACAAAGGGGCAATTTACTTCTCAGTTTTCAGGAAATCATTTCAAAAAGGACTAGGTAATCGGAGTTAAGCTCAACACGGCATTTCACCCGCAAACGGATGGTCAAAGCGGAAAGCGAACCAACTCGGACTCTCGAGACATGTTGAGTATGTGTGATTATTCAAGGGTAGTTGGGATGACCATTTGCCTCTTATTGAGTTTGCGTATAATAAAGCTATCACTCTACCATTCAAATGGCTACATTTGAGGCTCTATGGGGCGGGTGTAGATCGCCTATTGGTTGGTTTGAGGTCGGTGAAGCTGCAATGATAGGGCCAGATTCAGTACATGAGGCCATGGATAAGGATTCAACTACCATACGGGATAGGTTGAAAATAGCTCAAAGTCTCCAAAGTCCTGGCGATGTGAGAAGGAGGCTTGAGTTCGAAGTTTATGATTGGGTGTTTCTAAAAGTGTCCCCATGAAGGAGTAATGAGATTCATAAAAAGAAAAGGAAAACTCAGTCCTTGTTACGTTGGCCCCTACCGGATTGTAGGCTTGGGCTTGGCAAGGTGGCATATGAAATTGAGCTTCCTTAGAATTAGCCTGCGGTTAAATACTTGTTTTTCATGTCGCTCTTAAAGAAATGTTAGGGTGATCCAGATCTAGTTTTCCCGGTGGACAATATCGGTGTGAAAGACAACCTTAGTTATGAGGAGCATCTGGTAGAAATACTGGATCGGCAGGTCCGAGCTAGAAGCAAGGAAGTAGCTTCATTTAATGTTTTATGGAGGAATCAACATGTCAAGGGAGCTATGTGGGAAGTCAAAGAAGACATGATGACTAGATACCCACATTTATTCTCTACCGGCTCAGTTCCAGCTTGAGGTATTAGGTTTTGAATTAAAACTCTATTACAAAGTTTCATGTTAGGTTGATGTGCCCGGTTTTCTTTCATGTATATGGATGTACGTATGATTCATGAATTCATTTCAGACATGTAGTTTAAATTAGAGTCGAGTCATTACTGTAAGTTTTCGTCTTAAATGATGAGTATTTGAATATGATAACATTCTTCTTCTTTTCCGTATGTTTTCCAACACTTGAGGATGAATTTTCCCAAGGGGAAGATATTGTAATGCCAGGAAGCCCTAGATCGGGTCCAAGGAGTTGAAACGGAGAAAAACTAGAAAATCTGCAACAGATCACAGAACAAGTCATTCTGTGACCCGTGGAAGTGACCACGATTCGTTAGGTGACTCATGGTGAGAGTTGGCTTTAAGTTTTGAAGTTATCTTTAAGACACCACGGGCATGACCACAAGTCTTGAGTCGAGACCCCATGACTCGTTGAGTCAGCCATGGTCAATATTGGTCAAGGGCCAATGGTTTTGGAAAGTGGAGACCACGAGGTGATACGAATCATGGTCACTTCGAATGATCCGTTAGATCCCTCTGTAGGGACCCATTGAGAAATTGGCAGTGCACTCGACGACTGAAGGCCATGAGTCGTGTCCCGGGAGTGATGAATCATCCTAGTCCCTCGTTAGGGCCCGGCAGCCCGGTTATTTTTTGTGAATTTATTAAGGGCTTTGGCTTTTCCATAATTTCTATGGTCATAAGGCCTAAACTACGTCGTTTTAAGCTCAGTTAAGGGGGTTTTAAAGAGTAAAACCTATCCTAATCCTAACCATTCCATACATTCAAGACTACGAGGCTCTTAGAGGTGATCAAAGCTTATATCCATCATTCTTATTTAATTTCTTTTGGGTGTTCAAGGAAGAGTGAAAAATCAATCTACCAAGTATGTGAGAGGCTATGAATAGAGAGTTCCTCCCACTCATTCCCAAACTTCTATCAATTCCATGAGATTTTTTACTTCTACAATTCAAGTTCCATGATCTATGGGGTTTAATCTAATTCTTGTGAATTATGATCTATATATGGGTCAATGTCTTTCATGAATTAAATCATGTTTTATGATCTATGGATAGATTTTATAACTATTTTGAATATAAATTTATAAATCAGTTTAAATCCAAATCATGTCAATTATGCATATTTTTATGAAAAATCAAGTTATGATATCATTATGATCTTGATCCTTTTTGGCTATTATGATTTATGAATTGTGATATGATTCGTTTCAAATTCTCATCATGAATTTTAATATAAATATATACATGTATTTACAAGTATGCATGAACCTCATGATTTATGACTTATGATTAAGGCCGACTTACGGGCCTTACTTTTATATTAGTTTACGTATTTCAAGCATGCTTATGATTACATGATTTAACTAGTCCATGAATTTTCGCATATATTACCTATGAGCACTATATATGTTTTAGAGAGTAGTATTGAACACCGAGTAGGCTCGGTGATCAGGTTATGCCCCCAATCTCAGAACTACGTGCCACCGTAGATCAAGATAGGACCTTCCTTGAGACTGTCCCCTTGCCCCAAATAGGCCTTTCATGAGTGATATCACGCCTTTCATGTTCTACCTTTGTAAGTACGAAGACCCCTCTCGACTAGGGGTTTTACAGGTCGGAGCTCCATGTGTGCTCATACGAAATTTATGTCGGTATAAAATCTCCCATTGTTCCTCATTATTTATGTATGATTATATTTATATACTTTGTCTCAATCCATTTTAATAAAGCTTTACTATTATGAGTATGATTATAGATGATTTACGAATGTTGTAAACCTTGAGCCTTATTTTGCATTATGATATTTATGTTATGATCATGTTGTCCTTCTCTTATGACCTTTTATGTATTTTAAATTTTCGTTTTACTTACCTTGCATACTCGGTACATTCCATGTCTTGACGCATACTCTTTTGTTGTATCATTTCATGATACACGCTCACGGCTCTTTCAGTTCGGCCTCAGCCTAACCGGCTTTCGGAGTAGCATCAGTCTCTGTTGGTGAGTCCTCATCTATCGAGGGCCCCTCTTTTATTCAAATATGTAGGTATATTTCAGTTTCAATTTCGGAAGAGTTAGTTTGAGTCTTGTCCCATCAAATCATTAGAGATTGAGGATTTCTCGAACATAGTTATATTGAAGCACACTAAACACATATGATGTATTTCAGACCTTATGCCACGTTTAGACTTTCGCTATGTTATGTATGTTGAATCTTTCACTTTTATTGATTGAGTTAGATATATGTTCATGCCATGGATCAACATGGAGTCTCTCGGGGATCATTGTCTCGTGTCTCGTCAGGGTCTTTATTGGGTCATGACATTTTCAATGCTATGACTCGAAAATAACAATATCTTTCAAAGCAGGCTTCAACTCAACTTCATCAAATTTGGCCAAAAACTTACAAATTCCCGAGAGTTTAGAAGGTAGAAATGCTTACCTATCACTTAGCTTAGGACTCAATTAGGAGTAATTTCACAACTTTTACTTATTTGAGCTCCAGTACTCGAGCAAATTTTCAATATATAACCCCATAGGAACGTTCTCATAGGCATGGAACTCGTTATCCAAGATGGTGTTGAACAGAGTTTAACGGCGTAAATCGGCAAGAAACGGATGAAAATTGAGTGAAAACTTCGTAGGAGTTGAGTTTTGATTTTTGGAAATTTCTAATGACTTAGCTTTGAACTTAAAACCTTTACATAGATGAGCGGTGGCAGGGGTGGCACGGCTTTGCCGGTGAGTGCGGGCACTGACGCGACGCCTGGTCTAGAGTGCTTAGCATAACATGTGATGTGGCGCCCGGTGCGTCCCGGCCCTCCCGGCCGGACCTCCCTTCTTGCTCGATACCATGTTCGTATACTCATACCCCGAGCCCTTTTCCTCATGTGTCATGCTCAAAACTCTCAACATCGTAAGCATATATAGGTTAAACGATAAAAATTATGGGGTGTAACATATTGGAGGTCCTTCAATTGCACTTTCAACTCCTTTGCTTAGCTGAAGCCATTACTGTAGAGGGAATGGATATAGGTTGCGTTAGGGGAGAAGGTCAATACAAGAGTCAATCTCTCACTCGGGAGAGACTCACGGTAGATCGCTTCGAGGAACACCTCAGGAGGCTCATACACAATAGGAACAAGCGAAGAGTTGGGTCTCGGACATAGAATCCTTCTATCCTTGAGATAGGAAAAATAGGCAACCTATGAAACACGAGTGAACTACCCTTCACTCTACGGCTAGTTCCTCAAAAACCAAAACTCTACCACGGGGTCTACATTTTGACTGAGGCATAACATGCATGCTCCAATCCATATTCAGAGTAACATCAAATGCAGTCATATCTAACTCCACTAAATGAATTTAGAATGACCTTTTGAAAAGCTTGTGATACGGCAATTTTTGTACACCCATCGAGCTAAAAAACAAACTCACCGACAGGAATAGGGTGAGAAGGGTTCTGACAAGCTTTCGGGACTGACTCTAAAACTAATAGCAACATAAGGAGTCGCAAAAGATAATATGACCGCTAGATCTAGCTGCTTGCCAACATCAAGATGAATATATAGCATGGTGACCATAGGAGAGATCTCCTGCTTTGTCCAGAAAGATAGGCATAAAATCTGTTCTGGTGTTGACCGCCACCTGCACTAGAAGAGGCACCCTGCTGAGATGGGCGAGCTCTTTTGGGGTTTGCTGACGTGGTAGTTGGGGCACGACCTCTCTTTGGTTCCCTACCTAGTTGAAGGACAATCTCTGAGCATAAGTTCGGGCTTTCCAAAACAACCATCAATACCAGCAAGCACTCGCCAGAGATTGCTTTCTACCACACTCTGCAAGCTAGAAAAGTGTGCTCCCCTTACTTGCTCCTCTAACTAGAGCCTGATGCTTTACTTCTCTAATCTCCTTGAGTCTGGATAAAACACTGGGCGATAAGGGAGGCTGGGGGCGACGACCTATGGAGAGACTTAGGTCAATGTCCTGCTTGGATCTCTATTTGAAAATGCCTATGACTCCCTATCCTGGCCCTCTTGGCCTCTCTCCCCTTCTCCTTCATCTGCTCACCTCTATCTACTGGGCATATATGATTGGTCGGGAAAATCTATATTGTTGATCAATATGGCGATCCTGCACTCCTTTACCAATGAATCTGCTACTTTATTCACAAACTTGCTCATATGATCCCTTGAATTAGCAACCATCTCCGGTGCATACTTGGACAATCGGGTAAACTACAAAGCATACTCCTGTACAGTCCTATTGTTTTGCTTCAAATTGACTAACTCAAGCTTGCCTTTGCCTCCCTCAATTCCCTAGGAAAGAACCTATATAAACGGTCCCAGAACTCATCCCAACCCAGAGAACTTCTCCAACTCCCCGTGTCCTTCCACTAATGGAACCAAATGTGAGCAACCCTTTTTAGCTAATAGGAGGCTAAGTCTACACTCTCCTCTCCAGTCCCCCATAATCTGGTGATCTTCTGCACCTCCTCCAGCATGAACTCATGTGGTTCCTCATCCACTTTTCGACCCAAGCTTCAGTGGGTTCATCTGAGGAAGTCTCGCACTCTCGCCACTACTGTATTCTTATTTTGGGGAACATGGGCCACTGCCTGCTAGTTGACCTGATTAATCATGGCCTATACCAACATCTAAATACCTCCCTGAACTTGGCATGAGCGACCTGCTCTAGCATAGGGATCCGTCGAAGGCGGTGGGGATTAGGTGATGCCCATCTCTATTGCCATTGCCATGGACAATTTTGTTGCATTTCTCCTTCCATTAACTTGGTGTGGAGGCATATTTCTGCTAACATGTGTAGCATGAGTTAGAGGAATAGAGAGGTAGTTCATCGCATGATATCGATAATGAAAAGAAGGAGAATTTCCTAAAACGTCTTGTAGCCACTTTTTCCATAAGTGTGGCATGCTTCACACCCATGGAAAATACTCTACTCTTTGTGGATTTCAAACATCCTAGGACACACCTAAACCTTCACTCTGATACCAAGTTTGTCATGACCCGAGCTGTGACCCTGAATTAAGACACGGAACCTAGAACCATTAATGGCTCCAAGCTAATACATGGTACATATAGCATGACTTAAGAGCATAAAAAATAGCAAATTAAAGAATATATATGACATAAGCGGAAGTTTGCATTTCATAAGGACAAAAGTGTAAACACAGCAACAACGTTGAGCGTCTGCCATAATGATACGAAAAGCCTCTACTACTATGACAAGCTGATGACTTACCCCAACTAGCTAAAGACTGAAACTAACCGACATGGTAAAACATAAAACTGATATTTTCCCCAGAGAATAAGGACTCACCCAAGCAAGGAAATAGGATTGGAGTGGTCGGAAATGAGCTATTGGCGAGACTGAGCTGGATTACCCAAACCTATATCACGAGACAATATAGCATAGAGTATGCGGTCAGTACATCGAATGTATTGAGTATGCAAGGTAAGTAAAACATGCTGATGAAATGATATTATAAATCATGAGTATAAATCAAGAAAATTCATGAGAGAAAGGACTACATACTAAAAGCCATAAATCTTAAATATACATATTCATAAGCTATTCATCATAATCTAAACATAACGACCCAAAGTTTATAGAAATCATATAACTTGTCATGCTCAATCTAATAGCTCATAAACTAATCAATAGGTCCGTATGCTATAAAACATAATATCATAAGTCATGAACATGATTAATTTAAATCATGAGAAACAATGAGACTCATCATGACGACAACCACCATATATGCGTGCATGATGATCTCGTCTTGACCACATAGAGGAGAGCCATCCTATTTTTTGTCAGGGAAAGGGCAGAATGGGTGTGATATCACCGGTGTGCCCTCGGGTGAAGAAGCACTCTCTTGAAAGGTCCCAACAAGAATATATCCTACTTTGGCGCGTAGTTAAGGGCCAGGGTCTTCGAGAAATCCCAGGCCTACTTGGTGCTAGACAGTATTCCCAAAAAAAGTATATTGCTTATATAATCATATTATCAAAACATAGCTTAAATTTGAATATTGGGAGTCTTGGCTCCAAAACATTTCTAAAAGCGATCTTGTAAGTCTTGGCTATATTAATGATAAACATACTTAACTTTGCATAAGCTTGCCCAATTCATGAAATCATACATACTTGAAATGAACTTTTTAACTCAAAATCATCAATCATAAGTTAAGAATTCATAAGCATTCATGCATATTAGATAACTTATCATAGCGGAAATCATGGAATCATAGACTTGAATTTCATAAAACATTCATACTAGGGAACAATTTTCATAAAACTTGAAAACATGAATAGATAATCAAATCGAGTGTAAAATCTGCCCATTAGTCTTAAATAATTAAGAAACATGAAATTGGATCCATAGACATAGCATGAATATTTACATAGAATTGGGTTAAAATCTTAGAATTGCTACACACTTGATTAGAAACTTGAATTCGTGAGTTAGAGGAGAAATTAGGCATGAGGGTGGTAGAATCCCCCATTCACGGCCCTACATACCTGGGCTTGGAGAATTCTTACTAAGGTTTGATGTGCAAGAGAAATTGGAGAGGATAAAGATGGAGAATCCTTGTTTTCACTTGAGGCTTTGATCTTCTAATGAAAGTGTTAGGAGTAGAATGAGGGCTTTAGGATGAAATAAACCCTTAATACACTCTTTAGAAGGCTTAAAATGATATAATTTAAGACTTAGGAGCTTAGAAATTATGAAAACAGCCTTAATGAATAGACTAGAGAAATGACTCTGCCAGACCCAAGCCCACTCAATGATACGTCGAGTCAAGTAATGGGTCTTCTTCTAACCTATTGCCACTAGAGCAAAGAAACCAAAACCCTGATCTCACCTTCACTCAACTAGTCACTTAACGAGTCTTCAAGGGACTTGACAACTCGTTTCCCCAATCGTGAAGTAACTGAAAGTAACGGTTTTCACCACCCTTTGTGCACTTAAAGAAGTCACACCACGTCTCGTAGGGAGTCCTAACAACTCATCACCCCATCCATCACATCTTTTGGGAAAAAAAATTTCCCCAACTTGGCACTGTAACAGGACACTCAGCGACTTGTTAGGTCACTTGATGGAGTCCTTTGGATGACTTGTTTTGTGACCTGGTGCAGATTTTCCTATTTTCTCTTCTTCAACCTTCGGGTCTGATTTTAGAGACTTTGGGGGTGTTACATCCTCTCTCCCAGCAGCAGTAGAATTAAACCAAAATATGGGGAGAGATATTTAGACTTAGGTAAGCTGTCCATGGCACCACAGGTGCACTATTTGCGAGGCGAGGTATAGTCAATGGGAAAACTTGTTGAGGGATTACAGAGGAAAGGAGTATTAGCTCCAATGGTTTGCAGTTGTACCTTAGCATTATAGAGTAGCTTAGATTTCAGTACTGGGAGTTCTTTTTTTACTGAGTAGGACGATATAATTAGACTTGGTCTAGGAGTTCTATGTTGTGTATGGGTTGATCCTCTTGCAATCGAACCCAGTGCCAAAGATGCAGATCAAGCCATTGACTTTGGTGGTGATTAAAGGAGTATCGATTGACATCAGCCCGGAGATGAACAACCAATACTATTTGGAAGATGACTAAAAGGTCGTGGACACCACTACATGTAATGAGATTGCGGCTCGGGCGGCGGCTAGAGGTTGCATAGTCGGTGTGATAGCCCAGGAACACTCTAGTATGGGATATGTCAGATAAAGTTAATATATTTAAGAGAGACCTCCTGCTTGTTGCCAAGTTTTGGAGGAATGTGGTTTGCAGCAGAGTATGCCTAAGAAGGAGCGACAACGGATTACCACTCGGGGAAAGATCTTATTGGCGTCCGCGCATGGCCAAGAAGAGTATAGACATTGGCCAGATAGTTGAGTGTGGAGCTAAAGGAAAAAGCTATTCAGACTGCTACTGATAACGCTCAAAAACACTCCTCTTCAACGAAAGAGTGTAAACGTTCGTTGTATTAAAATAAATATTCCCAATGGATGTGGAGTCGATCCTGGGAAATGAGTTGATAATTCAAGAGTTATGAACTAATTCAAACTAGAGCGCATAATTGTTCAACATTCGAAGAGTAAAATTGAAATTAAAAGCAAAAATAACTATCTAATTCTAAACTAACACTAATTGGAGGAATTTCAATTGAAGCAATTACAAGTGAGAGTCTAGGGGAATTCTATAGATGGGATCTAAATTAAATAGAAATTGACTAGCCTTAGATTCTATGCAGTTCCAACTAGTGTAAATAATCTCCCGGGAAGTGGGTTATCTCAGCTTCTCAGCTTATTGACTATCCTCTTAGCCACAAGTTAGCTCTATCCAATTTGATTTGGATTAGTAGTACCTTGTTCTAGCTGTGTAGTTGCCCGATAAGGAATGAAAAAGCAATTTTAGCTATTTTCTTGTTCACAATCTCTTATCCATACCCACTACTATATTCTCTTCCAATACTTAATTATTCTCTCTCAAGCAATAATCAAGCAAGAATAAATAGACCCATATCATAATCAATGGATGTTCATTAATAGATTAAAGAGAATCTAATACATTTACACTTAATTGAATAATATGAAGATGAATCTAGCAATACCCATCTATAATTCAATAAGAATCCAAGAGAAATTTATCAAAATCCCAATAAAATTAACAAACCCACCATGAATATACTTCTTATTAGAAAATTAGTAAGCATATTTAAAGGCTAGAGAGAAGATGCCAAAAGGATTCCCCTCACATTCACTACATTATCTTCAAATTGCTTCACACATCTCTTACAATAATGGTGGGGTATTCCCCCAAAATAGGTTAAAGAAAAGAAAGAAAATTACTAACTAACTCTACAAATCTATGGAGAAAAGGTTTTACTAAAATTCTAGAAGATGAATTCACAAATGATTGAATTGATTAATGCATGAATTCAATGAAATCTATCTAAATATCTATACTTTCTTGTGTACAACCTTCCAAAAGTGCCCTTGGAGGCTTCTAGGAGCTTTGGGAACCTTTTGCTTCCATCGAAATTGGATCACTTGCCCTTCGACCTACGAATAGCGGTGCTAAACTGCAGGAGCAACTGATGCCAACTGCGAACGGTCGGTAGCCTGCGAGCAGTAGGTGCCAACACAACGAACAGCCGGTCTTATCTGCCCAGGCACAGCGGTGCCGACCTGCGAGCAACCAGTGCTAACCTGCGACAGCTGGTGCCAGCCTGCACGAGCAATCGATGCCTACGCGAATAGCCGGTGCAAACTGTGAATAGCCGGTGAGAACCTTTGAACCACCGGTGAATAGTCGGTGCCAACACTTGAAAGAACCGGTTGGTTAGCCGGTCTAAGCTGATAGCACGGCATTTCACCTGCTTTTCTCCTTCTGGATTTAACGTTTAGCTGATTCAAAGCATGTCCTTCACCTCTTTTGAGCTCAAATCTTCCATTATCTTTCGATCCTCTCATTCATATTCTAACTCATCAAATTTCTTCTCAAATTTATGTGTTTTCTACCGATTTCATGTGTTTTTCTCAATTTCATGCTTTCTTTACTCACATGAGAATACTTCTATAAAAAATTCAAGAGAAAGGGCATAAAATCCACATAAATGACTCGAAAACTAAGCAAAAACTCATGATTAGGAGCCTGTGGAATTGGTAAGTTTCCAACCATCAAATCCCAAACTTGAACCATTGTTTGTCCTCCAAGTAATGCAATTCTTTATAGTTGAGCCAATGAACAAGCATTCTATACATGAGTTTTTGCATCAGAGGCCAACCAGATATTCTCGCGCAAGAGGACATTGCTAAAACTCTTAGGGCACTCTGGTAGTTGTACACTAAATCATCAATCCACAAGACAACCCCAAACGTATACACCAACTCAAGAAAAACATAAAAGACTCAAACCATATTGCACAAGTTTCAATAGGTAACCACAATCATTCAACATATCTTGCATGTGTTTCATTCAGAAGCAAGGGCATATTTCCTTAAAACAAGTTATGAACATCCCAAGTCATTGACAATTCACATTCAAAGCTTGCCTTAAAGTTCGCTACCCTCTTGCCTTAGTCATACCTCTCTTTGAAAATAATTTTAAGCATACTCAAGGAAGTGATACTCACAAGAAGAGAAAGAGAACCCACATTTTTCTTTTAGCATTTCACATAATGGGATTATAAGATAAGGCAAATCGCTCCTCTCTAAATAATTCAGTGCATCCAAATTTGACCCATAGACTTGCCCTTCATGTATATCGCCACTAATGTAGTGTTGCTGCAATCAAGCTCAATTAGGACTTGCGGTCATATTGAAGGGCTAGGGGTAAGGGTAAGACAAATATTCGGTTTTAGTGGCGGCCTCCTAATGCCTTTTGTGAACATTTTTAATATCCCCTCAACTCTTTTCAATCACTCCACCTTATTTCTCCTATTTCATAATATTTGGCTTTTTTGTAACACAAGCCACCTTTATAACATCCATGAATTTCACATTTAGCCTTATTTATGCAAGAATGCTTATCTTTTTACTATTCTTTTTCTTTTGATAATTCGAGGTCTTTCAACCCATCGATTCATTGATCTTATCACAATTTTGTGCTACCTCACATTGAAGCTCTAATTTTTCCCCCTACTCTTGCAAACCCCCAAACTTAGGTTTTGCCTCATCTCACATTCATTTCCTTATCGCTCCCATTTCATGGGCTTCCAAGCCCCATTTTTCGTTATTTTATCAAAAGAAATTAGGGAGGATGGGTGCCAAATATAAGGATTAAAATGGTTATTAGGCTTGTAATGCGGTTTCAAGGAAAGGGTCCAAGGCCCAAACGTTGGCTATCAAAAATTAATGTTCAAGGAGGTCATTTGGGTGAAAGTGACTAACAAGAGAGGGCCTAAGATCATGTTTAAAATGCTGTCACATCTATCATTTCGCCTTGAATCACACTTAGGGAAACTTCCTGGACAATCATGCATACACAGAATTAAGCCAAAAAACCTCACCACACCAGGAATGCAATCAAGGAGTTCAAACACTTCCTTTGTCACATTAAGAGGATGACTTTTAATGAGCTAGATACAAATCAACAATAAAACAAAAATATAATTCATGATAAGAGCGTGCTCATTTTCACATTTAGATACCCCTCTTTTCTTTTCAAAATTCATGCACAATGCCAAACAAGAAATTTTGGTGGTACCTCATCAAAAACGTGCACAAAATACTCTACAAGACTCTAGACTTGACATTTTTCCTTAAGAAAGTCGCCTCTCAATCTATCATCGAGAAGTGTCAACCCAATTTGATAATAAAAAGAAAAGACAAAGAAATCGCTCCTTGGAAAACTTAGTAGTATAAAGAAACCTTGGAGTGTATTCAAAGACTACTATCTAAAAAGTGATACTACTAACAAGTAATGACGATTTACCCTTAAGAATGGCGTCCTCAATCTATCATAGGGTCATATCGTGCATCACTTAACAAGTGGGCTCGAGACTTCACTAACACAAATAAAGCATTATCCTTGATGTACATGGTAAAACAAAGTAAGAAAGGAATATGTGAAGAACTCCTTCAGCCTTACGCGACATCTGCATTTTGCGCATTTGGACTTGCGCTTCACCAGTTTTAGCGTCGGTTGCTCAATTTGAATTTGGCTTCTCTCACCTTTATCACATTTCATACATGTTCCATCCCTGCACACTCAAAGATAACACCAACATAAATTAAAACAAAACAAAAGGAAAAGTAAGAACAAAAAGTAAAAGCACTTGGGTTGCCTCCCAAGAAGTACCTTAGTTAACGTCATGGCTCGACGACTTCACTTCATCATTTTTCTCTCCATTTTGAGCATTTAAATCACACCCCTAGCTTCTTATCCCTTCTTTTACTCCACTTGGGGGTGGTGGTTTAAGCATCAAGGGACCAACAATGGATGTGCATCTTGTGTATATTGGCCCTTAAAGGAGGGAGGTGTCTTGTCCTTGTTGGCATGGCATACTCTAGATGAAGCCACCTGATCTTCCTCCTCAACTTCCTCAATTGACTTGGTCTCCTCCCAGTCTCCATTTTCAGCAAGTTCAATGTTGAAAAATTATAAGAGGGCGGTCTAAGTTGCTCCCTTTTCAAGCATGCTTCTTGCTTGACATCCTCCTCTTCAAGTGCACTAGAGTCCTTGAGCTTGATTTGTTGGATGACATTTGGAGACCCTAGTGTCACTTCTTCAACCTTGGCATCTTGCATTTTTACAATGTTAGTTGGTTGGCACACCTCTATGACTTCTTCAACACTCACCTTGACTCCTTCTTCATTATCATTTTGAGATTCCTCCTATGAGTCAAGTTGAACTATTCCCCATTGTTCACTTCTTCTTGTTATACTCCTCAATCTCTCCTCCACTTTTTCTTTTAGAGATTTACCGCTCTCTTCTTGAGAGTTGATGATTACATGGGCATGGAGGGGTTGACATTCTTTTCGCATTGTACTCCTACTCCAAAAACTGGGCATGACATATCACCCGTGTATTTCTCCTTCCTTCACTTGCCATGGTTTCATTCCTTTCAAGCTTAGGAGCACAACTTCTATCATAGTCACTATAGCGAGAAGTGACCCCATTTGGGCATCCATCCCAATGTCTCCCATGACTACCACATAATGTGCATCTATACCCATCATAGGAAGAGGAAGGTGCACTCATCTCCCTTCCTAGGGAATATTTGCAATCTTTCAATAGTGGTCCTCCACAATAGGGGATGGGTCATCATAATAAGGAGTTTTCGACCAACAAACCTCCTTTCATTTCCATGATGCCGCCATTCAACTACAAACAAACAAAAACAAAAACAAAAATAGAAGCAAAACAAAATGTAAAACAAAAATGCAAAACTAGTTCAAATCAATAAATAACTGATTTATTATCACAACTCAATTCCCCGGCAACGATGCCATTTTTGATAACGTTCAAAAACACTCGTCTTCGATGAAAGAGCGTAAACGGTCGTTGTATCCAAAATAAATATTCACAACGGATGTCGGGGTCGAATCCCATAGAGAATTAAGTCGATAATTCAAGAGTTATGAACTAATTCAAACTAGAGCGCACAATTGTTCAACATTTGAAGAGTAAAATTGGGGGAAATTAAAGAGAAAATAACTTTCTAATTCTAAACTAAGACTAATTGGGGTAATTACAATTGAAGAAATCACAAGAAAGAGGCTAGGAGCATTCTATAGATGGGATCACAATTAAATCGAGAATTGACTAGCCTTAGATTCTACCACAAATTCAACTAGTATAAATAATCTCGGGAAGTGGGTAATCTTAGCTTCTCAGCCTATTGACTACCTCTTGATAGAGTTTTATCAAAACTCTAGACACAACTTAGCTCAACCCAATTTGATTTGGATTAGCAACTCAACTATTCCTAGCTATTAGTTGCCAATAAGGAATGAGAAAGCAATTTAAGCTATTTCTAACTTAATTTCACAATCTCTTGTCCATACCCACTACTATATTCTCTTCCAATGCTTGGTATTCTCTCAAGCAATAATCAGTCAAGAATAAATAGACTCATATCATAATTAATGGATCTTTATTAATAGATTGAAGAGAATTTAATATATTTACACTTAGTGAACAATGTGAAGATGAATCTGTAATACCCATCTATAATTCAATAAGAATCCAAGAGCAATTTATCAAAATCCTAATCAAATTAACAAACCAACCATGAATATACTTTTAACTAGATAATTAGTAAAGCATATTTTAAGATAGAGAGAATATAACAAGAGGATTCCCCTCACATCGTTGCATTAGCTTCACAAATTTGCATCACAAGCCCTTAAAACAATGGTAAAGTCCCCCAAAATGGGTTAACAAAAGAAAGAAGAAAGAGTACTACCTAACTCTACAAATCTATGAAAAAATGGTTTTACTAAGAATTCTATGAAGAATATGAATTCTAGATGATTAAATTGATTAATGAAGAATTCAACGAAAGTTATCTAAATATCATGCTTTCTTGTGTACAACCTTTCAAAAGTGCCCTTGGAGGCTTCTTGGAGCTTTGGGAATCTTTATGGATGTTTTTGCCCTTCCATTAGCGAGGTGGGTCACTTGCCCTTCGAGCGCGAGCAACCGATGGCAACCTGCAACCCGTGCCCACCGGCGAGCGATCGGTACCAACACACGAGCGGCCGTGCCCACACAACGATAAACGGGTGCCAACGTGAGCGGTCGGTGCCTACACCGTGAACGGCGGTGCCAGCCTGTGAGCCACTGGAGAATAACTAGTGTCAGCCGAAGAGCCGATTGGTTCACTGTCTAGGTAGTAACCTTTACACGTTTCACTCTTTTTCACCTTACGGATCCGCGTTTGGCAATTCAAAGCATGTCTTTCACCTCTTTTGAGATCAAATCTTCCATTATCTTTGGCTCTCTCCTTCATGTTCTAACCCATCAAATTTCTTCTCAAATTCCATGTGTTTTCTTGATTTCATGGTTTATTTACTCACATGAGATACCAACAAAGAATTCAAGAGAAAGGCATGAAATCCACATAAATGACTCAAACACTAAGCAAAAACTCATGATTAGAAGCCTAATGAGTTATTAAATTTCAACTCATCAACTACCCACTATATCATTTTTCTGTGCCTTATCACAACTTTGTGTCGAAGGGCGAGTGTGCGATCTTTGTCAGAGAGGACTATTCACATATAATTGTCATGTGACAGATATTAGCAACATGCAATATTACTCTGCCCAAATTCACCCCTCCAGTGAGTCTCCCTAACTCCATCTTACTGAGCAGGCCCACTACTGAGTTCGGGCATCCAAATAAGGAGCCTAATCGCAGCCCACCATTAAGGAAGACCTGGCGGCCAGTAGATCCAGCCACTGGCATCCATTCCAGCCACACTATCCGAGACCACTATTCACTTCCGAGAGACTCACTGATTGGTTTGTCCTCGAGATTAGATAGAGGCAGCTTGCTCGACTCATAGAGTATTTGCTAGTCTTCTTGGACACGGTAGTTGAGCTAGCTCTTGACCACTCGAGGACACAATCAATAGCTCTCAGGAGGCATTGACTCCATTTTTAGAGGCCATGGATGCCAAGCTACACCAGCTCGAAGAAGGTGCTAGTGCTTCAGACATATTGAGCCTTCGAGTCGATCTAGAGAGTTTAAGGTATCATGCTTGAGATGCAAATATAAAAGGGGCAGCCAGAGGAGGTATAGGTACCATTGGTGGATTGGACACCACCCTTTTCTAGCATTATGGATTTTATTGAATATTGTGGTGCCTGTTCCACCAGCCCAGGCTTAGCCTAGACCACCACCTATCCCAGTCACTAGTACGAGCTACACGGGAGCAAATCTCTCAAACTCAATTTGTACTTCCCAAAGTTTCTCCTGCTGAGCCATTCCTGATCCAGTTAAGATCTCCAACTCCATCTGCTCAAAAGTCCCACCTCAAGGGGTACCCGGGGGAAGATGCCATTAGTAGCAAGGATGAGGATTTGTAGATGAGACCTCTCCAGGAGGAGGATGACCTTGGCATGGATCCAATAGAGGCTGCAGGCTTAGTGCCAGTAGATTGGAGTCTTTAGAATTTTCTAGGATCAAGCCTCATATTGATAGTAATGCAAGCAGTTCTTTTGCGCCTCATCTTGGATTTCTAGTGATCTATAACACCCTGTCTAGTTTAAGCTACACTCTATACTTCGAGGTAAGGCTAAGGGTACTTGATTTTCTTTGAGATATTTGAGTCATTCTATAGTCATATGTTATAATTAGATGTCAATCAAGTTGTAGAACAAAAGTTGGCAAAAAGTCATTGCGAATTTTGTTTCTTAAATTCTCTTAAATTTGAGTCAAATGTCTTGGATCTTTTCTCCCAATCTATAAGGAATTAAAGGGCCTAGTACCTGTAGGTTAAAGTTCTGGGAGTCTAATTTCTAACGTATTAAACTGTTTTGCCATTTAACTTTAAAATAGAGATATATTTGTATTTTCGAGTAGACCATGAAACGGGAACCTCACAAATGGTCTAAAGTAGTGGAGGACTATTTAAGTCCCTTTGTTCAGTTTTTTGGTCATCCAAATCCATTTTCTAGCAAATATCTTCATAAGAAACCTCTCTCCAACTCTTCTTTAAGTGTTCTGAGCGTTCTTAAGGTAGGAAGCCATGGTTCTTGATGTCAGGGAATCGGAAGCTTTGTGAAGCTTGCTTTTTGGTGCCTTTGCTCCGGTGTTGTGGTGGCTGTTTCGTGAAGCTTCTATTTGGTAAGCTTTATCTTGTAGTTGCCTTGATTATTTAGGTTGATTAACAGGTTGTTGATGTTAGTAGATTTTTATCTTATATTTTTTATCATCGATTTCATCAAAGTTGGCGAATAAATTGTCCTCTAGTTTCTTTGTGGAACTTGTTGGCAGCATGTTTGGGGTGTAATTTGCTGTTCTTAAGTAGTTGTTTGGTGCTTTTGGAAGTAAGGATTTGACTAGCTTGCTGCATGGGAGTTTAAGGTATGTTAAAGGCTTTTGTTTTCTCCTTTTCATCATGATTTCCATAAACTATCGCTACGGTAAAGTGGTGCTTATTGGCCATTTTTGGAGCCTTAATTGCGTTGTTATTAAGCTTGTTGAGGTTTTGGTTAGAGGGTATTATGTGCATAGATATGATTTGGTAATTGTTAGTTCGGATTGACTATTGAAGGGCATAATTGTGACTAGTTGATAGATTTGTGACAGCGATTGTACATGAGAGTCGTTGCGTAGTTTTCATGGTACTTGGACATAGATTGTTGTCTAGTTGTGTGGTGATGATGATTGGATATATTGATTGATGGCTTAACAGTGGCTAGGATCGATCGAGGCGATGCCTTTTGGTTATAATTTGAGTGGTGGCCATGTGGCCTTGTTGATGGGAACTTTAGTGGTCGTAGTAAAGGTTTGGGATGTTGTACCTTGCTTAAATGTGGCTTAGGTGTGAACATTGGTTGTGTACGTACATTCCTTTATTGTATGATTGATTGTTATCTTGTGGCTTGTGGATACCCAATGCATAAGAGTTTTTTTTTGGCTAAGGGTCAAGCACGAGGTGCCTTGGTGGCCCTAACACACGAGAGTTATTCTTGCTTGGGGTTGAGCCCAAGGGTTGATATGGTCTGTGAAATTGATAGTTCCTCCATAGTATTGAGGCAAGACGTGATTCAAAAGTTGGTCCGGCATGTCTAAGTGTTCCTAGGATTGTGATAGTTCTCATAGTTGGATTGAGTTTTACAGGGCGAGTTGTTCCAACAGTGTTTGATTGATATTATTGTTGATATGTGTGCTTATGTTTGGTGGTTGCACATGCTTATAATGAGGTTTTCGGCAAAGTTTTGTGATTGTGATTTGATTACATACTATATTATTTTCTTGAATTTTCTTTATTTGATAAGTTTAGATGCTACTCATGACTTTATGATAGTTGAGGTTGTCGAGAAGCTTAGAGTTTGTTCAGGTAAGACATTGGATTAGGCTCCTTAGTACAGGGCGGCTGCTGGTGAGTTGTGGAGGCAAGGTGCGGAGTGAGTGTTTATTTACTTTCTTATCTTATTATGTTATACTTTCCAAGCTTATGGGGACAGGTTAGGTTCCTATTTTCTTACTCAATTCTTGGTTTTCCTCCTCTTTTTAAACGTGTAATACATTCAGTCGTACATTAAATGTTGTCATCTTATCATCTTTACATACTCGGTATATTTTTATAGCGACGCCCTAGTTGGGACACTACATTCATGTCTACAGATATTGATCAACAAGTAGATCAAGTTTCTTGATCGGCGAATGATTTTCAGGCTGAGTTGGCAAAGTTCAAGTCATGCAGGTTGCCAAATATTTGTATTATGGGTAGTTCGGGGTGTTATACCATACGGTTAATTTTTGTGTACTCATACGAGGCTTGTATATGTACAGTGGATGTAGAATTATTGTTATAGTCGGTTGGGCTTTAATATATAGTTGTTTTCTATTATATGGCCTTGACAACCTATTGTATATCAGTTGGTTGGTCAGTGAGCCAACTTTCATTATATTAAATGCATTTACTCGATTTAGATTGTGTTGTGATACCAAGCCTTGTTGGTTTTGGCTTGTTGTAGTTAGATTTGTAGGTAAAGAATGTACTCGATTAGATGCGGTGCGGTGCCAATCATACCCCATCGGGTTTGGGGTGTGACACGATCATCCCAGCCCATGTGCCGGCCTAGAATAGCACGATCTGAGCGCTATAGGAAGTTGCAATGCTTACCCTCCTATTTGTTTTGTTTGTGCATTGAGGACACTATACCATTATTATGGAGGGGGTATCTATATGGATTGTATGATATGCTTGTATAGTGCTTGGTTGATTGAAACTCTAATTTGTATGATAATATGCTTTTGAATGAGTATGGATGTGTGATTGTGATTTACTCTAGTCCATTTTGCAACTTTCTTGGTATAGCATCTTCATTTTCTTTCTTAGTTTAACTTGTTTTTTCTTTTGTAGTATAAAACCCTATTTGATTTTTTTAGCCATAGTTCTTTTCTGGGAGACTTACTTTTTGTTGAGCTGGCCCAAATAAAATAAGTGTCATAGTGTATGGGCCCAATGATGGATTGCTAGGCGACATTCTTAAGGTTACCAGCCTACTTTGTTGAGTTGTCTTAGGATGAATAAATTGTTTTTGACTTAGGTGGTGGTGGCAATTGAGCTATTGTCATTGTCACGCCCCGCCTTGGGGTGTATGACTGGCACCTGTGGTGCCCTAGACAGACCTGGACTACTAGCGGTGGGCCAAGGCATGCAGTGCTGGCTAGCTCTATCTTAAGTTCCTGGAAATAAAAGGGCTATATAGCGACTGTAAACACGGCCTCCGGCCATCTGAGCCTATAGCCACCTGTACCTGCTCCTGACAGCTGACCAGAACATCTGAAACTTAACAGGCAAACAACTAAAAAGCTACGTGACCGGCAAGGTCACCACTACTATCAAACTATGGCCTCACCTGACCAATCATAAAAAACAGAGATACTAAACAACTATACAGACTGAACGGCCTCACACGACCGGCTCATCTGACCATAGGGAGATAAATAAACAATCTGCAAGCCTCTATGAGTAGCAATAGAAATGGTCGGGACAGGGCCCCAACCTACTCATACTGTACATCAAAAGAAAAAGAGCTACACCTCACAGGAATCGGACTCGGATGACGGAGCGACAACTCCTTGGTATTTGGAATCACGGGGATCGCCTCCTCGTCTACAGTACCTGCAGGCAAGTAATGCAGCGCCCCACTGGGTGTCAGTACCGCTGGTACTGAGTATACAAAGCAACTGAAATAACATAACTGAAAAGAACTGAAATAAGACAGCATAACTAGCAAATCTATATGGCGGGAGATAGCGAATCGAAGAAATGGTAGAAATTGGATCATGCTTTCTGTACTGATAAGGCGGAGGCGTACCTGTAAACGCGACAGCCTGCTGTCTAGTAACTAGTATATAGCACATAAATAGATATACAAGTAGCAAGCAAGAGCCAATACCAACCCCATCAAAGCTAGGATGGCACCAAGCAAGAAAACAATCTATATACCCCTACCGGTCAAAAACCTGCCAAAAATAAGTCACTCCAATCATCTGCTCACTTCGGAGATCCTCCTCGGCCCCCTGGGTCCCCGGCTCGGGCCTCGGCCGCCGTATAAACCAGCCGTGTGCAGAGTCAGGAGAACTCCACGTGTACGACGATAACGAGATGGGGTCTAGTTCCTGAATTCTCTCGGGAGCTATCTGAAATCGGGCTGCACCTGCTCACCTAGAACAAGTCAACAGGGAGACAACTGAATGTACGAGCCTGATATGAATGGGTCTTACATGGGGCTATGCAGGCAGGGGCACTGCTCACGGAATAAATCAACGGGAGACAAGCGTAATGCGTCAGACTGCTATAGGGGAAAGCTTCATCCATCTTCGTCCAAACTGGGGACGGCTTGCCACCCCTCGGAGTGACGTAAAACCCACCCGCTCGGTGGGCGGCACACGAATACCAACACATGGGCGGGGCGCTCAATAAGGGGCCCTCATGCCACATCAAGTCTCAACAAGCAAATAGCACATATAAATAGCAAGCATGTATAACTGAAAAGGCTATTAAAATCTGATTTCTTATTCTGTCTCTTTCTATATTAAGCGGATTCTTTCTTGAATATGCGATTTTGTAATCTTTCTTTAGCGGTAGCTTCATCTTGTAGCCAAGATACTATCTATACGAATGGCTGATACGTAGCCATAAGCGCTGAGTGGCTCGTCTGTAGCCATAATACTATCTGTCTATCTAATTTTACTTTACCGGCTTTTATTCTGAAAATCTGTTTCTTTTATTTTATAACATGCTTGCTAATCATACAATAAGCTATCTTTTGAATGCGGAATGCTAACTCGCCCTTTGGCATATGCTTTTCTATCTTTCGGACTGAAATATGATACGGCAATGCAAACCAGAATTTACTAGACTTATTCAATTCTCAGCATTCAACTCCGAGAGTTTCAAATACGAGTTACTATGATTCTGAAAGCTAAGACTTCACTAACTTGCGAAGAACAACTTCACATACCTTAACCTCGAATTATCCAACCCGATCGGACGAGCTCGATCGATACTCGGCTATTTCTCCCAACTGCATTCATAAACACGTTAATTAGAGCTAAATACAACTTTATTCTGAAGGACGACGTCAATTTCGATATAATTATAGCTAAACATAGGCTTATCGAAGACGATTCGAAAACTGCTATTTTCGGAAGTCCGGGAAGGGAGAAGTATTCACTTCACGGCTGGAGCACATAGACACTAGTTTGGAGCAATTCTACTTACCTTGGTCCGGTAGCTCGACGATTCGTCGGCCGTATTTCGCAAGCAAACTCCATAGGAATGCTCCCTGCTGCTAAATACCTCGGTACCTGAGGTTAATTTGAAATTATACTTCGTTTTGCGGCGTAATCAAACGATTATATATTACTTTCCTTCGTCTCTCCACTGTTTCTCACGTTCTCTGGAAATTATTTTATGAAATAACATCACAAACCGAAGTGGGGGATTTATATGCTTGGGCCTGGACAGGCTTCAACGTGTCACGGGCCAACGCGGTGGCCCGCCTCCGTGACACGGCGCCGTCGCGGAGGGAGCTGCCGCCTCGGCGCCTCTGCGGTGGTTCGGCGGGATTTTCGTTCGATCTTTTCCCGGGCCCTTTTCTAGCATGTATGACTTTCAAATATGCTTAACCAACTCGTGAATAGGCCATCTAGATGCGGGAAATCTTCACGAAGTGTGACTCCCCCTAAGAACATTAGTCCTCGAATGGCTTGCTATCTAAGAGGACTTTCGACTCATCTCAACTTATTATTTAAGAAAATTTCGGCAGAGCCTTCCCCAGCCAATATGGACTAACCCCCAAAACCTGAAACACAGAAAAGTCAATACGGTACTCAACATGATACTAAAGGACTCAGCAGACGGAGTCAAACATCAATCTCTCTCATTTCATATAGATGCAACTACAAAGATCATAAATAAGATTACGGACATACCTGTCGCCTGACTAGGCCTGGAACAAGTGAGGGTATCTAGCTTTCATATCTTCCTTAGCCTCCCACGTCATCTCCTCTCGGTTCCTGTTACGCCATAATACTTTGACAGACGCAATATCTTTAGTTCTCAATCTGCGGGTATGCGTCTAGGATAGCTGGAACACTCTTCATGGAAGCCAACTCTTCTGTAACCTGGATATACCTGGACTGGGACTGCTCTTGACGGGTCCCCTAGCATTTCCTGAGCATGGATACATGAAAGGCTGGATGAACGATTCCAATTCGACGGCAAGTTCGGCTCATCGCCGGTTGGCCTATTCTTACGCGAATCTGATATGGCCCGACAAACCTTGGGCTGAGCTTACCTTTCTTGCCGAATCTCATCACCCCTTTCATCGGAGACACTTTCCAGAAATACCCGTTCATTGCGCGTCGAACTCCGGGTCTGCGTAGTATATACGCGTATGATTTGACGACTCTGGCTGTCAATAAGCGTTCTCTGTTAAGCTTTACTTTCTCCTCTGACTGCTGAACAATGTCTGGCCCAATTAGCGCTGAGTCTCCTAATTCAAACCAGCCGATCGGCGATCATTTTCGCCGTATAAAGCCTCGAAAGCGCCATCCCCGAATAAGCGGTGATAGGCATTGTTATTATAAGCAAACTCGATTGAGGCAAATGCTCATCAGCAACCACCGAAATCTAACACACACGCTCGCAACATATCTTCGAGCGTCACAGATGAGTAGCGTTCGGCTGTCCATCTGTACGAGGTGGAATGCGGTGCTCAAATTGTCTACGTACCCGAACCTCTACGAAATAGTTGCGAGAATCTAGCCGTGAACTATGCTCCTCTATCTGAAATAATGGATACTGGCACTCCGTGCAATCTGACTATCTCTCAGATATACAACTCAGCATAATCTTCAGTGACAAGAGAGAGTAGTTCTCGAGAAATAGTGATTTGGTCAATCTATCAACTATACCCATATAGAGTCGTATGCGCAGTGCGAGATAAATCTTTCTCAAAAAATCTATATCTATTGTTGCCGAAGCACACATATCTGATAAACAACACGGTTTCCTGATGTATTTCACTTTCTTTCTTGTGTTGGACTTAAAATACATTAACAATTCTTTTCTGCAACCACGATGAGGTTCTTTGATATCATGATACATCACCTCGGGTGAGAAATTCGTGAAGCAATATTCTACGTTCATAATCATGGCGAAATTTCTACAGTGGGACTTATAATGATCTTTGCAGCAACACTCATCTCTTATTTTCCAGAAATATAAAACTTTCATGAATCTCCATTCTCTTCATTGAGCTAGATTACAGGTCTACTCATATTTAGTTCATACCACTTCAACAGCAGTTCAACCACAGCGATATTCTGAACTACCATCTGTTGTCACTCTATTATTACAGTGGCCAAGCGCATTCAACGATGATACTACGGCAACTATGCACCATTCGGACTGCTGATAGTAACTCTACCTGCTGGACATGGCGAGCATGGCTACAACATTGGCTCTTCGGTGCAGATATCCCACGTCGTAATCTTTGCTTAATTCCTAACCAGCGGCGCTTTACAAATTCAACTCCTTCTGGTGAAGATATACTGTAAGCTCTTGTGATCTGTGAAAATGTCCCCATGAACACCATACAAATAATGTCTCCACATTTTCAAGGCGTGGATCACTGCGGCTAACTCAGGTAAAATTAGGTAGGGTAGTTTTCTCGTGTTTCCTCAATTTGTCTGAAAGCATATGCAATCACTTTACTATGCTGCATCAACACACAACCCAACCCGACGCCTGATGCATCGCAATATACCAAGACAACATACCGGCCTGCCTTCGTGTGGTAACCTATTGGGGCGGAGGTCAATCTATCCTTGACTCACAGGCTACGCTCGCATGCCTGTTTGTCCACTGAAATTTTGCGACCTTCTGCGTCAGTTTGGTCAGAAGTGCCGCAATAGTCGAGAACCCTTCAACGAGGCCTCTGTAATACCACTGCCAATCCCCGAGAAAGCTATGGACTTCGATCGGGTAGTGACTGAAACTATGTTATTGCTTCTATCTTACGCGTGTCAACTTTGTATACCAGCATCCGACACAATGTGCCTTAAAAAAGGCTACTGAATTAAGCAAATTCACACTTGGAAAATTTATCATATAACTGGCGGTCCACACGAGATCTGGAGCAACGTCCTTGAATGAGTCCGGTGATACACTTCGGAGCGAGCATACCGGAATGTCATCAATAAATACTATTACGAACAAGTCAGGAAAGGTCTGAAAATACCATTCATCAGGTCCATGAATATTGCCAGGGCATTCGTTAACCCAAAGGACATGACTAGAAATTCAAAATGTCCATATCGGGTCTGACAATTGTCTTAGGAATATCTCTTTCACGTACTCGAACTTGGTGATATCCGGACCGCAAGTCAATTTTAGAAAAGTATCTGGCTCCCTGCAACTGATCAAATAAGTCATCAATTCTGGGAAGCGGGTACTTATTCTTCACTGTAACTTTGTTCAGCTACTGGTAATCTATGCACATCGGAGTGAGCCATCTTTCTTCCACACGAACAATACTAGAGCACCCCATTGAGAGATGTTGGGCCTGTTGAAACCTTTATCTAACAAATCTTTCAGCTGCTCCTGTAACTCTCTGAGTTCTCCAGGAGCCATGGTAGGGAGGAATTGATATAGGTTGAGTGCACGGCAACAAATAAATAGCAAAATCTATCTCCCTGTCTGGGGGAATACCGGGTAACTCATCTGAAAATCGAACTTCGTTCACGGCCAGAACGAACTGGAGTGTCGGAGATTCTCGGACATCCTGAACCTGACCAGGTGGTAAATACATCCCTTGGTTATCAACTTCCTCGCCTGAAGGTAGGAAATAAACCTACCTTTTGGCATAGAGGTGCTGCCCTTCCACTCCCTTACTTCATTCTCCACAGAGAGTGGAATCGGACCGTCTTGGTCAACATTCAACATTGGCAAAGCACGGCACTAGCCAATCCATACCCATTATGGCATCGAAGTCTATCATTTCTAGCTCGACCCGTCTGTGGTTTGACGGTCGGCAACCTCTACTGTACCTTCGGTAAATTACGCTGCTTCGATCCGAGTCACCGATGGGCGTGGATGCGAAAGAACAACTGTAATAATTGATGCAATATTGAACTTTAAGTGCCACAAATAGGGTAACATATGACAAAGTGGATCCTGGGTCCATCAATACATAAGCAGGGCAAGAACAAATAATCATTGTACTGTTACTACATCCGGAGACACCTCAGAGTCATGTCTCCTGGTAGTGCATAAGTACGGTTTGAGCCCGTGCACGGGTGGAGGCTCTGCGATCTACCTCGTCTACGCCTCTTTTGAGCCTGAAGGCCCGCGCCCCGCTGAGGCTACTGGAGCTCATGGCCCTGTGGATCCCCTGTCCTGATTGTCCACCTCCTTCCGTGACCTCTGGTCGGACAATCCCTCATCGATGCCCCTCACGTCACCAAATATAGCACCCCGATGAAGCCATATTTACAGGCAGGGGTGTGGGCGATTACAATAAGGGAGCGGGGTGAGGGTGTGAACGTGCTCTGCTCTCCCCTTCTCTGCTGCGGGGATTCCACTGTTCTGGAACTGCCACTGACCTGACTGCCCTCTACGGATGTATCCACCTCACTTCTTCCTTTCTTGTGGTGGAGAGTGGTCTAGGGTCTATCGATAATTGAGAGCTGGGTCCTTTCCGAACTTCCCTTTGTCTGAACTTCCCTTTGCATGTCATCTGGTCTGTCTCTGCGGCGCTGTTCCTGACTGGTCTGTCTATTACTCTGCTGCCGCTGTCTAAGACCCTCAATGGTTTGAGCAAAGGCCTGCACTCGGGCGATATCCATATCCCCTCGTAACGTCGCCGTCATACATGCCTCAGTATATTCCGGATTCAGGCCCATGATAAATCTGTGAACTCTCGCTGGCATGGTATCAACAAATGCTGGAGCATAACGGGCTAAGGAGTCGAACTGTAAAGCATACTCACGTACGCTCC
>JACEIK010000802.1:0-14944 GCA_018107945.1 Datura stramonium
AATTAAGAAATTACATCCCTGCATGCTTGCCTTAACCTCAGCTTGTTCATTGCTATTGTTCAGACTTTAAATTATAATCTTTACTTAGGTTCTTATTAACCATAATATTGACTCATAAAACATTATTTGTTTGGTTTACCTTTATAGCGATATCGTTCACTAACAATTAGGATAATTACTACCGTACTTCAGTTCCTGTGGGATCGATACTTGGCTTGAAATAAAGCCACTTTACTACTTATACGACCACGTGCACTTGCGTGTAGTTTGGTCCGAATATCTATCATAGAGCCAAATCAAGCATCACTAACAAGTGGGTTACTTAGACTTCACTCCCGCCGAAAATAATGCATTGTCCTTGATGTACAAGATCAAACAAATGAAGGGAAGAATGGGTGATAAAACTCCCTGGATTAATGGGACATGTTGCCGCAGATTTATTCTGGCAGCCATATGCTTAGTGCAAGTGAGCAGGGAAGAATTACACATAGTGAGCTTCATTGATCTACCTGAGGACCTGCGTTGGACTTACAGACTGGAAATTATCATGCACAGATGAGGTGCAAACACATCACTCCTAGAAGGTTTGCTTTCAATTATTCTATTTGTCACTTGCGCCTGACCTGCATGCTGCATATGGGCATCTGCGAGTCACATGCCCAGCGTAAATGCTCCTGAGTTTTTAGTTCCAAGTAAGGACTTTCTAGCTTATTATTTGTGTGACACCTACGGGAGGCAGACCTGGAACTGCAGGCGTAGAAGGAACCGCACTTGACTATGGATGAAACTTGCCTTTTTGTTAAGCTTCTAGTGGGGGAGTGCACTGCACCTGCGGGTCGCAGAACCCCATATGCGGTTCGCAGATGTCACACAGGTACCCTCCAGTCTTCTGTTAAGATCGTTTGAATTGAGTTCTATGCCACTTAGCATAAGAACCAAAAACAACAATAAATTAAGAAAGGAATTAAGATCAAAATAAACACTTAGGTTTCCTCCTAAAAATAGCTTGAGTTAATGTCGTGGTGCTACAGAAAGACCTCATGTTAAGGCTCATCGAGATAAGTGACCCTAATCACGTTGATCTCTTCAGAAGTCCCCAAATATTTCTTGACTTATTGCCCATTCACCTTAAATTTCAACCATCTTCCCCTTCAAGCTCAATAGCTCCATTTGCAAAAGATTGGGACACTTTAAATGAAGACCACTTGGATTTCAATTTTCCGAGGAATAAATGTAGCTTTGAGTTAAATAGAAGCACTCGTTCTCCCAGAACAAACTACCGTTTTAATATCCTATAACCATGAAGGTATTTCATTCTAGCTTTATATAGAAAAGCATTCTTATAAGCTCGTATCCTAAACTCATCAATTTAATTAAGATTCTCAACCCTTGCTTGAGCTGTTTTCCCCTAATCAATATTCAAGCTCTTCAATTCCCATATAGCCTTATGTTCCATTTCCACAGGTAAAGGACAAGCTTTTCTATAAACCAACTGGTGGGGGACATACCAATGGGCATTTTGAAAGTTGTTCGGTATGCCCAAAGTGCATCATCTAACTTCCTAGCCCAGTCAGTTCTATTGACATTGACTGTCTTTATTAGGATGGATTTAATCTCCCTATTAGACACATCCACTTGGCCATTTGTTTGAGGATGGTAAGGAGTATCACTGTATATTTAACCCCATATTTAGCAAGCAATGCACTAAACAATCGATTGCAAATGAGACCCTCATTCACTAATGATGGCACGAGGAGTGCCAAACCTTGAGAAGATATGTTTCTTTAAGAATGTCATCACACTTTTCCCCTCATTGTTAGGTAAAGTCACTGCTTCCACCCATTTAAACACGTAGTCTACAACCACAAGAATATAAGTGTTCTCATAAGAACTTATAAAAGGTCCCATGAAGTCAATTCCCCATACATCAAATACCTTAACTTCCAAGATAGGAGTTAAAGGAAACTCATGACGCCTTGAAATGCCACCAAAATGTTGGCATTGATCACAAATATTGACAAGATCATGAGCATCATGGTGGAGAGTAGACCAATAGAATCCACATTGTAAGACTTTTACAACTATCCGCATACTCCCATAATACCCCCCCCCCGGCCGGTGAATAATGGCACGACCTCAAGAATAGACATCATTTTCGCTTCCGAGACACACTAGTGAATTATGCCATCATAGCATATGTGGAAAAGGTGTGACTCATCCCAATGAAATTTGTGCACTTCATGCATAAAATTCTTCTTCTAGTGGAAGTTCAGGTCTGCAGGCATTATATCACTAGCCAGGAAATTATCGAAGTTGGCAAACCAAGGGACTAAATCATGAGAAACAGCCAAGATATGTTCATCGGGAAATGCATCATCTATGTTATGGTCTCCAACAAGCCTACCATCTTTCTCTAATCGAGAAAGATGATCAGCCACCTGATTTTTGCACTCTCTCTTATCCCTTACCTCAAAATCAAACTCCTACAACAAGATAACCTATCGAATGAGTTTGACATCCTTCTTTGTCATAAGGTATTGGAGTATTGCATGATCTGTATAAACCACCACTTTAGTACCCGATGGATAAGCTCGAAACTTTTCAAAAGCAAACACCACTACAAGCAACTTTTGCTCCACAATCGTGTAGTTTGCCTAAGCTTCATTCAAGGCCTTACTAGCATAGTATATAGATTGGAAGATCTTGTCCTTCCTTTTCCCAAGCACCACCCCTAAAGCAACACCACTGGCATTGCACATTAACTTGAATGGTTTAGACAAATCAGGTGCTATAATGATAGGAGCTTATATGAGTTTTTCCTTCAAGTCGAGGAATGCCTTCATGCAAGTTTCATTGAAATGGAACTTAGAATCCTCCTCCAATAATTTAAATAATGGGTGAGACACTTTTGAAAAGTCCTTGATGAACCGTCGATAGAAACCGGTGTAACCCAAGAAACTTCTTTACTCTTTTCATAGTTTTTGGGAGAGATAGGTTAGAGATAGCTTCAATTTTTTCTTGGTACACTTCTATACCTTTTTCTTAAATTTTATGACCCAAAACAATACCTTACTTCACCATGAAGTGGCATTTTCCCCAATTGAGGACCAAATCTGTTTCTTTACATCGTGTCAAAACATCATTCAAGTGAGAGAAACACTCCTCAAATGAACTCCCCACAATAGAAAAGTCATCCATGAAGACTCCCATGCTATTGTCTACCATATCTGAGAAGATAGACATCATTCACCTTTGAAATGTGGTCGGAGCGTTGCAAAGCCCAAATGGCATTCTCTTGAAGGCAAATGTTCCATAGGGACACGTAAAAGTAGTTTTCTCTCGGTCTTCCAAGGCAATTGAAATTTGATTATAACCCAATTATCCATCAAGAAAGCGATAATACTTTCTCCTAGTGAGTCGATCAAGCATTTGATATATGAATGAAATAGAAAAATGATCCTTCTTGGTCCATGAGTTCAACTTTTGATTATCCATACATACCATGAATCTAGTCACTAATCATATGGTTATCATTTCATCTTTCCCATTTGGAACTATAGTGATTCCCTCCATTTTAGGTACACATTGCACCGGGCTTACCCAAGTACTATCGTCTATCGGGTATGCCACTCCTTCACCCAACCACTTGTTAATCTCCTTTTTAACTACCTCTTGCATAGGTGGATTCATTCCCCTTTGTTTCTCGATAGATGGGATGCAATTCTCGTAAAAGTTAATCTTATGAGTACAAATACCCGAAGGTATTCCAATTATATCAGCAAGTGTCCAACCAATTGCTCGAATATGCTTTCTCAATACTACCAATAATGCCTCTACTTGCCATTCTTTGAATTGAGTAGAAAAGATCACTGGCAAGGTTTCATTTACACCAAGGTATGCATACCTCAAGTGAGTGGGGAGAGGATTTAGTTCCAACATCGGAGGTTCAATAATTGATGGTTGTGATGGAGGAGTTTGTCAATTTTTCAAATCAATATTGAGCTTCTTTGGTTCGTATGGATAGGACCCTAGTTGTTCCAAGATGTGAAAGACTTATTCAAACCCCTCAACACCTTCGCCATCATATTTCAACAACATGGCTTCTATGGATTCCTTGAAGAGCATTGCCCCATAATATCGGTCAATATCTTGTCCATCATCATACTCAACCCAATCACAAGGAGGTTTTCCACTCCTACTCATTCTATATCCACACCCTTTACCACATTAAAAATTTGTGGCGATCATTTCCATCAGTGGAACCCTTGCATCCACTTTTAATCCCCGATCCATTGGAGATGCCTATTGAGTCATTCTTTCTTCAAGCTTCTTAATAGAAATGTCATAATATTCCACAGCTTGGGTGAGGGCTAGTATATCACACTTTAACTCCCAAACTCCTAAGTTCGTGGAAGTCACTCTTTCCAAAACTCTTTCAAGCATGATTTTGATTTTTGAACAGATGGACTCTTCTCTTCCTCGATTTCCCAAATCACCTGTATGCCCATAGTTTCGACCTTGATTTCCATGTCCCTATTTCCAAGAGCCTTAACTTCCTTCTTGATGAACAAAATGGAAACCCTTACCATAGGTTGCCGCAACAACCTCCCGATTAATATCGAGGAAATAAACCTCCTCTTCAATATGCACAAGCTTTTCAATTGTTTTGATGGCATTCACACTCCATACTTTTGTTTCTATCACTTTTCTAGTAAGCATTTGAAGAAGTTCCATTATGGATGCCACTTTTCTATCTCGCACTTCACTTCTCCTTCCCATTTCTCGATCATGTTTGTAGAGGTGGCACCCATTGCCGCCTTAGCTTCCCATGCACCCCATGCATGATTTGTTATAGCCACTTTCTCAAGAAAGACTCGAGCAAACTCAAAAGTTTGGTCCATTAGACCACCCCCAGCTAGGTCATTGATGATATTTTTGTTGCTAGGGTCCAACGAGTGAGAGAAGTATTGAAGAAGCATGTCATCTGGAAGGCCATGTGTTGGGAATATTGTGCAACCTTCCTCTTAAATCTTGTCCATACCACACCTGCACAAAATTAGTAATATCATATGGTAATTGTAACATCCGACAAAGGAGAAAAAATCTATCAAGAAAAATATCAAGCAGCTCATCCCAAGTGGTTATTTCCCCTCGGGGAGCTCTTCAAACAACATTGCAGCTTCTCCTGTCAGGGAAAAAGGAAATAACCTCAACTGGATAGATTCTTGATTAACATTGCCAACAATTAATAATTTTCAAACACTGAAAAACTTTTTCATGTGTCGATTAGCATCATCGCTCGCAACACCTCCAAATAAACCTTTTATTTGTAAAGATGGAGCATAATGCTAGTGATATAGAATAAGTGTTCCCGAATATGGGAGGTAAGTGAATAGCACCAGCTACATCATGAGCAAAGAGCTCATCTTCCACGTTCATAAATTCATCCACGCTACAAACATCACTAGCGTGACTCATCTTTTTCCTTTTCAATCAATAAAAACAACAAATAAAGTAAAAGAAAAACACGACGTAAAATAAGTGTGAATCAGAAACAATAAATGCCAATCACAAGACAATCCCCAGCAATGGCACTATTTTTTTATAACGTCCAAAAATGCTTCTCCAATAAAGGAGGCGGTTACGGTGGTTGATGAAAATTAAATTTTCAACAAGTGTCGGAGTTGAATCCCACATGATTGGGGTTAAATTATCCAAATGTTGTAAAACAACTCGCACAAGTAAGCATCACATCTCAATAATGTAAAGTAAAAATTGGGGGAAAAGTGTAAGCAAGGATTAACTTCAAAGGTAATGCAAAACTGAGGAAACGATTTATTGTTAGTGATGAGAGGAAACTAGGGTGTGCATTTGATAAGGCGTCGAATTGATAGGGATTGATTAAAAGTCTTAAATTCGATTAGTGCATGGATACAACTACACTCTATGTTTTTTCAACCAAAAAGAGTATGTCTACCTTAGATTTCCTCAAACCCCAAAGCCACAATTAACTAAACAATAAAAAAATTCTTGAGGAAGGATTAGACGATTTCTAGCTCTAACCCTGTAATGGAGTGTGAATCTGGTTTAGGACTACTTCTAGATCCAACCCATACATCAAATACTCCAGTTCTCCACTATTGAATCCTTACCCAATTTTACTTCCCTCTTTCAAGCAAAAGCAAAGTTTGAAAGCTTAATCAGTGTTTGCAACCATAAATTATTAAATTAAAACTTAAAGTAAATAATAGATCCATGCTCTCCAATTGAATCTAAGAACAATTAATAAATATCCACTCTAGTCTAGATACCTATCATGCAGACACACCCCAAACAAAAAATTTAGCTACTCATATTCATAGAGAGAAATTATACCAATAGAAAATTTCTCCAAACTCATTATATTAAGTAAATAAATTCAATTTGAGCTCAAAGTCTGCAACAATAGTGGTTTTCCCAATGAAGAAGAAAAAAATGTACTCTATCTATCTCTATGATGTACTCTCTAATCAATGTGATTTCATGATATGTACAATCGGGGTAAAATTAGCATTTAATCTTTGCACAACTATACAAAAATACCCTTGGAAGCTTCTCAGATATACTTGTGCCTTTCTAGATGATTTTTCCCTTCAACAAACGACGGGGTCACTTGTGTGGCACCTGCGTTCCACAGGTACCAATCTGCGGCTAGCCAGTCACTTCTCAGACCTAGGCAGTTTCCTTTGCATGTCATTTGTGGTGGAATATGTGGTCCGCATATGTCAATCTACGGGTCACAAGTCTAATTCACCAAATCTCTAGGTTCTTCTGCGTGGCACCTATGTTTCACATGTGCAGATGTGCAACACACATGTCCTCCTTCATCCAGCAGATTGCTTTCAGTTCAATTCCTTCATTTTCATTGTTGCACTCAAATGCCTACATAAATGAAGAGAAGGGGCATAAAACTTTTCTAAATTATATGAAAAAAAAGTAATAACTTATGCTTAAGACTCAAATGAGTTGGTAAATTATCAGCTCGTCAGTCATGCCAACTGATATTAGTTTCAGTAAACTTCTAGTTTATTATCGCATGTGATTCCATCATCATGTCCATATTTTATACAAACAAGAGGAAAATACAAGTAACCATTCACATACATATTTATAATCCATTTGATTGTAGTAATATGAAGATATTAAATCTTTCCATAATTTATATTTTCAATATAATTTATTTTCAAGAAATGCCTTTGAAACTTAATAAGTTTCATTTGAGAGGCTTACTAGAGCTAGTGAATTAAGGGTGACAAAAAGGTTCTAAAACATAAAAAAAAAAGTGACACAAGTTTTAACCATTGAGTAGAGGCGACAAGTTTACAATTAATGTTTAAAGATATTTAACTACTTTTTGAATAAGCACCCATCTTTTTATTTTTTCTCACTTTGACCCATCTTATATAAAATCCTAATTACCTAAAAAGGGGAAAAAAGACGCCAAAATCAATGACCTACTCTTCTTCTTCGGCTGTTCATTGTTTCTTTTGTTGTTGCTGCTATAGTTGTTTCTCCTCCTCCTTTTCATCGTCATCATCATCATCATCATCATCTTCTTCTTCTTTTTGTTGTTGAAGATTTGGTGGGAAAAAATTCACTGATTCACAGATTTTTGGGCTAGATTTTATTGTAATAGCACAATAAATTACATTTGATAAGTGCACAATATTTTTTTAGTGTGTATTATTCATCTGGGTAAAATTCTATATTTCTAACAGATTCAGTAGTAGTTACAGTTGTTGCAACAACTGAGTAATCTATTGTAAAAAAGCTTCTATTTTTTTCGCAACAACTAATAAAGAAGTTGCAACAATTGTTATACTTTTTGCAACAATTACAGCAGCTGTTGCACCTTTTGCTGCTAGTTGTTGCAAAAACTGAATAATTTATTTTTAAAAAGCTTCTATTTTTTCCACAACAACTTGTAAAGAAGTTGCAACAGTTGTTGCATTTTCTGCAACAACTGCAGCAGTTGCTTCACCTGTTGTTGTTGTTATTGCAACAATTGAGTAATCTGTTGTAAAAAAACTTCTAATTTTTCTGCAACAACTTATAAAGAAATTGCAACAATTGTTGCACTTTCTGCAACAGTTGTTGTACTTGATGCAATAATTGCAACAACTACTGTACCTTTTACTGTTAGTTGTTTCAACAACTGAATAATCTATAGTAAAAAATTTAATTATTCTACAACAACTTATAAAGAAGTTGCAACAGTTGTTGCAATCGCTGCAATAACTGTTGTACTTATTGCAATAATTGCAATAGTTGCTGCACCTTTTGTTGTTAGTTGTTGCAATAACTGAGTTATATATATAGTAAAAAAACTTCTAATTTTCTTGCAACAAATTATAAAGATGTTGCAACAGTTATTGTGCTTGTTGCAATAACAGCAACAGATGTTGTACTTGTTGCAACAATAGCTGCACATTTTGTTGTTAGTTGTTGCAACAAATGAGTAATCTATAGTAAAAAAGCTTCTAAATTTTTCCAACAATTTATAAAGATGTTGCAACAAATATTGTATTTGCTGCAGCAACTGCAACAATTGTGTACTTGCGGCATCTTTTGCTATTAGTTGTTGTAACAACTGAGTAATCTGTTGTAAAAGGCTTTTAATATTTTTGCAACATCTTACAAAGAAGTTGCAATAGTTGTTATAATATCTGCAACAATTTCAACAATTCTTACATCCTTTTCTAAATTATTAATAGTTGTTGCAACAACACTAGAATGGCTGCAACAACTGTTGGAGTTGTTAGACATCTTGAACATATTTTGGTTAAAACAAAGACAAAATTCAGTGAGTTGTTACAACAACTTACTTAGTTGTTGCAACAACTATTTTAATTGTTTCATCAACTCTCTAAGTTGCTACAACAACTCTTTTAATTGTTTCAGCAACTCTCTAAGTTGTTGCAACAACTACAATAATTATTGCAATAGGTTCAATAGTTGTTGCAACCATTATAACAGTTGCTTTATTTTATCACAGTTTTTTCTCCTATAATGACTAATTTTTTTTACTTTAAAATAAAATATCTTTAGGTATTTTGAAGACCACTAATAGAGGACAAAATCACAATAGGAGTTGATTCTCATGGTAAATGGATTGAATCCAACAATCGCTTTATTTAGCATTGGAAGGGTAGAGGCATGATAGAGATGGTAGTGATGATTGTGAATAAAGTATTACGTATGAAGATTTGGTAAATAAATTTATCAGCAATTGTGAATTAAATTGTGAGTTGAAAGATCTTGTTGTCACTTACATGTATAACCGTGGGGAAAAGCAGAGGGCGGCTCCTTTTAGGATAAAGGATGGAGTTTGTTTGCATATTTTTTTTGGAAGATGAAGCTAGACATATTTTGAGGGTCTACATGATAGCATGGTCGGTAGAGAATCAAAATTTATCTTAATATCAGCAGGATATGTTAAACGATGAATGTGACGCGGTGAATATGGATATTTTAGACAAAAAAAGTGGTGAGGATGGACATATTCCTACTCTCGATGTTGCCAGCAATACACAGGGAACTACATAATCAAAACAGTACAACCATGCTCAAGATGATGAAACAGGTTTTTACAATGGCATGTCATTAAAGAATAAGCAAGAACTAGATGTTGCACTAAAACATTCTTGCGTAAAGAAATATTTTAGATTAAAAAGGTGATCAACTCACGTTCTGTGTATTGTGTGAGATGTGCATATCCTGAGTGCAAGTAGTGGCTGAGAGCTGTGGAGCTTAAAAGTTCTGATAGGTTTCATGTCAAAATGTAATACCCCGGTAACCAAAGGAACAGACCCGGAAGTAAAAATGGAGAAAAATTGAAAATTCGCACCAAGTCACAAAACGACTCGTAAGGTGGGTCGTGAGGAGTGACCACGAATCATGAGGTGACTCGTGGTCAACATGGTTTGGCAAGTCCTGAGTGAGGAGGCCACAGGCCTGACCATGAGTCGTGGTCAGACCTCACGACTCGTGATGTCACCCGTGGTCTACCTTTGAGGTTTGGCAAGTTGGGATGGACGGTGTAGGCCACAGAAAGTGACCATGAGTCATGGTCTGATATCATGACTCGTGAAGTCACCCGTGGGATCTCCTTGGATGTTTTGGACAGTGGACTCAATGAACCATGGACACGAGTCGTGCCCTGTGGCAACGACCCGTGGGTCCCTCGTGGGGACTGGTGACCAAAAATTTTTTGCGTCTTAATAAGGGTGTTTTTGTAGTTCCTAAGGCCTAAACTACGTCGTTTTGGATATTTTTCTGAGTGAGATAAGATGAGTTAAGTCCTTTATTCATGCCCATTCTCATGCAAAAGCTTAGAGAGATTTTTGGGAGATTCAAGGTCTTCTTCCCCAAATTTCCATCAATTTCTTTGTGGGTATTCAAGGAACCTCAAAAGCAATCCATTCCCAGGTATGTAGGGTTTTTGAATGGGTGAAATTCTTCCACACTCATGCCTACATTTCGAATTTAATCATGAATCCTCCTATTCAATTCCATGGAGTTTTACCCAAAAGCATGAAAATGTGATTTCTCTTTATGGATTTGAATTAATTGAGTTTTAATTATTAAATTATGAATAATGGGCAGGTTTTACATTATTTTTTTTAAAATTATGTTTCAGTCTTTTAAATTGAAAATGCCAATTTGATGAAAGTTCATGGAAGTTGTGATTTATGATGAATACTTTATATTTTGAGTTTATTGATGATGGAAAAGCATGATTCCAAACTCCCATGTTTATGAGAATATTTTGAAAGAATTGAATATGATGAAGTATTGGAAAATTCCCACATGTTTAAGATGATTTATGATTTATGAAGTGAATTATATGATTTATCGATTTAAGATGTTGGCCGATGAAAAGGGCCTATGATTCTTGGCTAAGTATGTTTTAAAGGGGATCCATGATGATAAATGTTATATTATAGCCAATGAATCTCAATTCATGATGTTATTGATTTATGTATGAGCCTATATGCATGTTTTTGGGATCCGTGTCCAGCACCAAGCAGCCCGACGTTCAAAGGACTACGCTGGTGTCTCATAACTACGTGCCACCATGGGTTTCTAAATGATATGATGTATTGATAATGATCCCCTTAAATGTGATATCACGCCTAATGCAAGACCCTTGCCTAGCAAGCCAGGGTCGGCTCTGCCCACTTGAGCGAGATAGTGCGGCATCATGAAAGGATCTACCATGATGGTGTCTGTTATGACGAGTCCTCCCATTGTTCCGTGTATTTTATGCATTGTTATGTTTATGTTGTTGTCTCAAGTTATGTTTTGATAAAGTTTACTTACGATTATGAAAATGAATGAGTATGAATGATTTGAAAGTCTTGAGCCTTATGTTTTATTACGAAGATTTGATGTAAGAATGATGTCCTTCTCTTATATTTATTTATGAGTTTTATTTACTTACACTGCATACTCGGTACATTCCACGTACTGACCGCATACTTTTTATTTCGTATCGTTTCATGATACAGGGTCCGGATCTCAGGCTCATCCTCACCCTTAGTCCATCTCAGCTTACGCTTTCATCTTATTGGTGAGTCCTCATGCTCCGAGGGCCGTTTGACAGACTTTGATGTTATTTATATTTCAGTACTAGTCGGATTGGTTGGGGATGTTGTCCCATCAACCCATCTTATGTATTAGAGGCTTTCAGACAAGTATGTAGTGCTCAACTATGTATATGTCCAGTATTTCCTGATGTTATGATATAATTATGTTTCCTCTATATTTTTATGATTATCATTCCGCTTATTTGAATGAGGTTAGTTGTATGCATGTGCCATGGGTCAACTTGGGGTCTCTCGGGTTCCCTTGTCCCGTGTCTATGATCCAGGTGTACGTTCAGGTCGTGAAAAACTTGGTATTAGAGAAATAGGTTTGAAGTGTCCTAGGGTGTCTGAAAGCCACATTAAGTAGGGTCTTTTTCATGGGTGTGAAGCGCGCCAGACTTATGTCGAAGAGGCTACTAGACATTTAGGAAATGTTCCCTTTTTTCATGTTCTATGTCGTGCGATGAAAAGCCTTTCCATCCTTCTAATTTGTGTGATTCACGATTGCAGAATTATGGATCCTAGAAAAATGAATGGAAGGAGGAATGGAAATGATGAAGGCCACGAAGATGGAAATGACCATGGGAATCAGCAAGCCCCACCTGTTCAGGAGCCCCAAGTACCAGAGACAACTTCCCACGCTGAGTTTCGGGCAGCTATTCAGATGTTAGTGTAGGCCTTGACCGCTCATGCCAACCAGCATGCTGTTGTGCAGGTCCCACATAATGGCAATACAGCGGTGACTCGGATTAGAGACTTCTTGAGGATTAACCCTCCTGAGTTTACGGGGTCAAAGGGTGGACGAGGATCCACACGAGTTTATTGAAGGGATCTTGAAGGTCACTCAAGTTATAGGGGTGACAAATTGGGAGTGTGTGGACTTGGCCTCTTATCAGCTAAAAGAGGTCACTCATATTTGGTACAAGCAATGGAAGGACAGCAGGGCAGCGGGAGCGGGCCCTATCAGCTGTAATGAGTTCCACATGGCCTTTCTTAACAGGTTCTTCCCTTAGGAGATGAGGGAGCTAAAAGTAGCTAAGTTTGTGAACCTCAAGAAGGGAAAGATGATAGTGCTGGAGTATTCGCTTGAGTTCACTCATTTGTCAAAGTACGCCCTAGAGTTAGTGATGGATCAAAGGGCGCGGGTGAGCCGATTCGTTCATGGTGTGGATGGTTATTTAGACAAGGATTGAAGGACTGCTATGCTCCATCAGGATATGGACTTTCCTCGCATAGTGATGTATGCCTAGAAGATGGAGGCGGCTCATGTGAGGGAGATGGAGACAAAGAGGGCTCGGACAGACAGCCGTGGGATTTCACATCAGAGGTCCGGCGGTGGCTACGGTCCACAGTTTCAGCAGAGGTCACTAGCCCCAGCACCATCATCAGCTAGTGTTCCATCCAGGCCCAGGAGCATCGCTTTAGGGTCGAGGGATCAGAGGGGCACCCAGTTAGAGTATACCTCTCTAGCCTGCTGGAAGTGCGGCAAGATCCATGTCGGGGAGTGCTTGCTCGGTTCAGATGTTTTCTATGGGTGTGGTAGATCTGTGCACATGTGTCGATCATGCCCATATTATAGATAGGGTGATGATAGGGGCCATGCACAGGCCACCAGGACAGCAGCAGCTCCAGCTCATTCTGCTCCGTAGGGAGCATTGACTAGTGGAGGTGGCGGACAACGCCAAAATCGGTTCTATGCCTTTGCCTCGCGCCAAGAGCAGGAGACTTATCCAGATGTGGCCACTGTAGTGTATTTCATATTGATGTTTATGCCTTGCTAGATCCAGGAGCTACCTTGTCTTTCGTGACTCCTTACATCGCTAGTAGCCTTGGAGTTAGTCCCGAGACCTTGTCAGAACAATTTTCAGTTTCGACCCCTGTTGGTGATTCGATCATAGCTAGACGAGTATATAGAGAATGCCCAGTCACTGTGTTGCATAAGGTTGCTTCCGCAGACCTTGTAGAGTTAGCCATGACTGACTTTGACATTATTCTTGGCATGGATTGGTTGTTCGCATGTTATGCTTCGATTAATTGTAGGACCCGTACGGTGGAATTTCATTTTCTAAGTGAGTTAGTGTTGGAGTGGAAGGGTAGTTCGGCGGTACCAGCAGGTTAGTTTATTTCCTGTATTAAGGCTAGTAAGATAATCTCTAAAGGTTGTATGTACCACCTAGTTAGGGTTAAGGATGTGGAGTCCAAGACCCCGACTATTCAGTCAGTTCTGGTGGTGTGCAAATATCCAGAGGTGTTTTCTGATGATTTTCCCAATGTTCCTTCGGAGAGGGAAATTGATTTCGGTATTGATCTATTACCTGATATGCAGCCTATCTTTATTCCTCCCTACAGGATGGCCCCAGCCGAACTAAAGGAATTGAAGGATCAGTTAAAGGATCTGTTTGATAAGGGCTTCATTAGACCGAACCAGTCTCTATGGGGTTCACCAATTCTAATTTTTCGAAATACGGACAGTTCCCTTTTCATGTGTATTGACTATCGGCAGTTGAACAAGGTTACCATCAAGAACAGGTACCCCTTACCCAGGATCGATGATTTTTTTTACCAGCTTCAAGGTTCCAAGTGCTTCTCCAAGATTGATCTCAGGTTCGGGTATCACCATCTCAGAGTTCGGGAGAGTGACATCCCGAAGGCCGTTTTCAAGACTCGGTATGGTCACTACGAATTTGTTGTTATGTCTTTTGGACTAACCAATTCCCCTGCAGCTTTTATGGATTAAATGAACAAGGTGTTCAAGGAATATCTCGATATGTTCGTGATCATGTTCATCAATGACATTCTTATATACTCTCAGAGTGAGGAGGAGCATGCCACTCATTTGAGAATAGTGCTGCAAACCCTCAAGGATCGTCAACTGTATGCAAAGTTTAGCAAGTGTGAATTTTAGCTAAACTCGGTGGCATTTTTGGGTCATGTGGTATCAAGAAAAGGCATAAGGACAGATTCCCAGCAGATTGAGGCGGTGAAGAATTGGCCCAGACCGGTGAATCCTTCAGAAATTCGGAGTTTATTGGGTCTAGCTGGCTACAACCGAAGATTTGTTAAGGGTTTTTCATCAATTGCAACCCCACTGACCAGGTTGACTCAGAAAAAGGTGAAGTTCCAATGGTCGGATGCTTGTGAGAAAAGCTTCTAAGAGTTGAAGGCCCGACTCACTTCAGCACCGGTGTTGACTTTAATCCAGGGCATTGATGGCTTTGTAGTGTATTACAATGCTTCAAGAGTCAAACTGGTATGTGTGTTGATGCAGCGTAGGAAGGTAATAGCATATGTGTCACGCCCCGCCTTGGGGGGTATAA
>JACEIK010000802.1:16811-28446 GCA_018107945.1 Datura stramonium
TGGAGGCTTATATACTTGAGCCTGGACAGGGCCAACGTGTCACGGGGCCAACGCGGAGGCCCTCCCTCCGTGACACGTTGCCATCGCGGAGGGGCTCTGCGCCGGCTCCTTCCGCGATGGTTCGGCGGATTTCTTATCCAGTCTTTCCCCGGGCCTTTTCCTAGCATGTATGGCATTCAAAAACTCTTAACCAACATGAGAATCGGCCATCTATGTTTTGAGAATTTTACGGGGTGTAACAATATGCCTTGAGACAGCTGAAGGTTCATGGAAAGAATTACCCGACCCATGATCTTGAGTTGGCCACCGTGATGTTTGTATTGAAGATATGGAAGCATTATTTGTATGGGGTCCAAGTGGATGTATTTGCGGATCACAAGATCTTGCAATATATGTTCACACAGAAAGATCTAAATCTTTAGCAGAGGAGGTGGTTGGAGTTACTTAAGGACTATGACATGAGTGTCCTTTACAAACCGGGCAAGGCCAATGTGCTTGCGGATGCACTTAGTAAGCTCTCTATGGAGAGTGTGTCCCACGTGGATGATGGGAAGAAGGAGTTGGTGAAGGATGTCCACCGACTTGCAAGATTTGGAGTTAGATTGATCGACTCGACTGATGGCGGCGTTATTGTGCGGAATGGGTCAGAATCATCCTTAGTGGTCAATGTCAAATCTAAGAAAGATGAGGATCCGACGTTGAGGAAGCTGAAAGAAGTGGTGCGGAGTAAAAAGGTGGAGGTTTTCTCTAAGGGGGGAGATGAGGTGTTATGATACCAGGGTCGACTATGTCTTCCAGACATTGATAATTTGAGAGTTCGGATATTGCATGAGGCACATGGTACTAGATATTCTATCCACCCGGGATCCACGAATATGTATCAGGACTTGAGAGAAATCTATTGGTGGGATGGTATGAAGAAGGATATTGCAGAGTTCGCAACTAAACGTCCAAACTGTCAGCAAGTGAAAGTCGAGCATCAAAGGTCGGGAGGTGTACCTCAGGATATTAGCATTCCCACTTGGAAGTAGATATGGATTTTGTTACAGGCCTACCTCATACTCACCGACACTATGACTCCATTTGGGTGGTGGTAGACAGGTTAACTAAGGAAGCACACTTCCTACCGGTCAACACCACGGATTCAGTGGATGATTATGCCAAGTTGTATATTCGGGAGTTGGTTCGACTTCATGGAGTGCCCTTTTCTATTATTTCAAACTGAGGTACTCAGTTTACCTCTTAATTCTGGCTTTTTTTTCATAAAGGACTTGGGATGCAAGTTAAGCTCAGTACAACCTTCCATCCGCAAAAAAGATGGCCAGGAAGAACGAACCATTCAGACCCTCAAGGATATGTTGAGGGCATGTGTTATGGATTTTAAAGGTAGTTGGGATGATCATTTGCCATTAATCGAGTTCGCCTATAATAACAGTTATCACTCCAGTATCCAGATAGCACCGTTCGAGGTATTTACAAGCGAAGGTGTAGATCTCCCATCGGATGGTTTGAGGTTGGCGAGGCAGCTATGATAGGATCAAATTCGATTCACGAGGTGATGGTGAAGGTTCAGTTGATAAGGGACCGGTTAAAAACTGCTCAGAGTCATCAGAAATCGTATGTTGATGTGAGGAGAAGAGATCTGGAGTTTAATGTGGACGACTGGGTATTTCTAATGGTATCTCCCATGAAGGGATTCATGCGGTTCGAAAAGAAAGGGAAACTCAGTCCCCGCTATGTTGGTCCTTACAGGGTTATGAGGAGAGTTGGTAAGGTGGCGTATGAGTTGGACTTGCCTTCATAATTAGCTTCAGTTCATCCTGTGTTTCATGTATTGCTCTTGAAAAAAGTGCTTGGGTGATCCAGCTTTAGTAGTCCCGATAGACGGCATTGGTGTAAAGGATAGCCTCAGCTATGAGTACATTTCGGTGGAGATCTTGGATCATCAAGTTCGGACGCTGAGGAACAAAGAAGTAGCTTCAGTTAAAGTATTATGGAGAAATCAGCGTGTTGAGAGAGCTATGTGGGAAGCCGAAACAGATATGATAGCTAAATATCCTCATTTGTTCCCTACCGGCTCAATTTCAGTTTAAGGTATCAGTTTTTCCCTAAAACTTTAATCAGGTTTTCATGTTCAATTCATGTGTACAAGTTTGTTTTATGATATGGTTTATGTATGTGATGTCTGAATTCAGTTCATTTATGTAGTTCTTTTCAGAGGTAGTCATTCCGCAGTTTTCGGCTTAAATGACCGATAATTGTATATAGTGATAGCTTATTCTGATTTTTCTGCATGTTTCTAACATTCGAGGGCAAATGTTTCCAAGGGGGGGATATTGTTATACCCAGGAACCCAAGGATCAGACCCAGAAGTAAAAATGGAGAAAAACTGAAAATTCGCACCAGGTCATAGAACGGCCCTTGAGGTGGGTCGTGAAGAGTGACCACGAGTGGTGAGGTGACTCGTGGTCAGCATGGTTTGGCAAGGCCTGACTGAGAATTCCATGGGCCTGACCACGAGCCATGGTCAGACCTCACGACTCATAAGGTCACCCGTGGTCTACCTTGGAGGTTTGGCAAGTTGGGATAGCAGTGTTGGCCACGGAAGGTGACCATGAGTCGTGGTCTGACATCACGACTCGTGAAGTCACCCATGGGGTCCCCTTGGATGTTTTGGACAGTGGACTCAATAGACCATGGCCACGAGTCGTGCCCTGTGGCAACGACCCGTGAGGTCCCTCGTGGGGACTGGCGATCAGAAATTTCCTGCGTTTTAATAAGGGTGTTTTCGTAATTCCTAAGTAAGGCCCAAAACTATGTCGTTTTGGATATTTTTCTGAGTGAGATAAGATGATTTAAGTCCTTTATGCATGCCTATTCTCATGCAAAAGCTTAGAGAGATTTTTGGGAGATTCAAGGTCTTCTTCCCCAAATTTCCATCAATTTCTTTGTGGGTATTCAAGGAACCTCGAAAGCAATCCATTCCCAGGTATGTAGGGTTTTAGAATGAGTGAAATTCTTTCACACCCATTGCCAAATTTCGAATTTAATCATGAATCCTCCTATTAAATTCCATGGGGTTTTACCCAAAAGCATGAAAATGTGATTTCTTTTTATGGGTTTGAATTAATTGAGTTTTAATTATTGAATTATGAATGATGGACAGGTTTTACATTATTTTCTTTAAAATTATATTTCAATCTTTTAAATCGAAAATACCCATTTGATGAAAGTTCATGCAAGTTATGATTTATGATGAATACTCTATAGTTTGAGTTTATTGATGATGGAAAAGCATGATTCCAAACTCCCATTTTTATGAGCATATTTTGAAAGAATTGAATATGATGAAGTATTGGGCAATGCCCACATGTTGAAGATGATTTATGATTTATGAAGTAAATTACACGATTTATCGATTTATGATGTTGGTCGATGAAAAGGGCTTATGATTCATGGCTAAGAATGTTTTAAAGGGGATCCATGACGATAAATATTATATTATATCCAATGAATCTTAATGCATGATGTTATTAAATTATCTATGAGCCTATATGCATGTTTTTGGGAGCCGTGTCTAGCATCGAGCAGCCCGGCGTTCAAAGGACTACGTCGGTGTCTCATAACCACATGCCACCGTGGGTTTCTAAATTATATGATGTATTGATAATGATCCCCTCAAATGTGATATCATGCCTAATGCACGACCCTCGCCTGGCAAGCCAGGGTCGGCTCTGCCCACTTGAGTGAGATAATGGGGTATCATGAAAGGCTCTACCATGATGGTGTCAGTTATGATGATTCCTCCCATTGTTCCGCATGTTTTATGCATTTTTATGTTTATGTTGTTGGATCAAGTAATGTTTTGATAATGTTTACTTACGATTATGAAAATGAATGATTATGAATGATTTGAAAGTCTTGAGCCTTATGTTTTATTACGAAGATTTGATGTAAGCATGATGTCCTTCTCTCTTATTTATTTATGAGTTTTATTTACTCTAAAATGTCCGTTTTACTTACCCTGCATACTCGGTACATTCTACGTACTAACCACATACTTTCTATGCTGTATCATTTCATGATACAGGGTCCGGATCTTAGGCTCATCCTCACCCTTAGTCCATCTCAACTTACGCTTTCAGCTTATTGATGAGTCCTCATGTTCTGAGGGCCGTTTGACAGACTTTCATGTTATTTATATTTCAGTATTGGTCGGGTTAGTTTGGGATGTTGTCCCATCAACCCATCTTATGTATTAGAGGCTTTCAGACAAGTATGTAGTTCTCAGCTATGTATATGTCCAGTATTTCCTGATGTTATGCTATAATTACGTTTCCGCTATGTTTTTATGATTATCATTCCGCTTATTTGAATGAGATTAGTTGTATGCATGTGCCATGGGTCGACTTGGGGTCTCTCGGGGTCCTTTGTCCCACATCTACGATCCGGGTATACGTTCGGGTCGTGACAAAAAAATATGAAAAGTCCCACTCATGTGGTTCACAACATCTTACGAGTCATAACCCACATGCCACAATGAAAGTCATTGGTGCAAAGATAGGTTTTTCAAGGGTAGAGGCCCATCCACAAAAGATATGAGGAATTCACTCCATGTAGAGTTGGGCTGCAAGGTCAGTTATTGGAAGGTCAGGAAGGGTAGTGAGATTGCAAAGTCTCTGATAAGAGGGACACACGAGCATGGGCATGCAGTGCTTGATACATACCGCTATATGCTTAGGACCACAAACCCCAAAAGTAAGGCAACATTGAAGGTTGATGAAAATGTTAAGTTCAAATATTTTTGTGACCTATGGAGCTTGTATTTTTGGTTTTGCACGTATGAGGAAAATCCTAGTTGTTGATGGGACATTTTTGAAGAGTAAGTACGGTGGAGTATTGTTATCTGCAGTTGCACAGGATGCAGACAATCATAATTTTCCTATGGCATTCTATGTAGTAGACTCTAAATGAGCAGTTTTGTACATGATATACCAGAATTGTGCATAATTTATGATAGACATCCAAGTATTAGAAAGGCGGTTTCAATTGTCTTTTTCTTCGCACATTATGGTTGTTGCATGAGGCACCTTGGGGAAAATATCCGAACTAGATTTCACAATGCAAAAGTCGTCTACCCTTTTTATGGAGATACAAAAGCGTATCAGGTAGTTGTTTTCAATGATCACTTCAATCAAATAAGAGATATGGTTTTTGGGGTCACCAAATATCTTGAACATGTTGGATTTCACAAATGGCGCAGGGCATTCTTATTAGGGAATAGGTACACCTTATGTTATTAGTTGTTTTTGTTACATTTTAATTAAATTAAATTTGTTATTATTAAAAATTATAGTTGTTTATTTTTTATAGGTATAATATTATGATGACAAATATTGCTGAGTCGGTTAACCTTTTGTTTTTAGATGAGAGAGAATTTTCCATTATTTCCCTTTTTTATGAAACAAAAAAGAGGTTCGCAGCAAAATTTCATCAAAGGCGTATGGAGTTCCTCGACGCACCAATCATATTTGTCCCATTGATAGAAGCAACCATAGCAAAAAATTTCAATTTGGGAAATAAGTTATTGGTCCATCAAACTGCAAACTACAAGTATGTTGTCATCGATCCCAATGGAGTTGCAATGGTTGACTTGCTTTGCAAATCTTGTACTTATAGAGTGGTTGACCTGGATAAAATACCTTGTTCACATGCTTTGGCACCGCTCTGCATCCAATATGGTGAAGACTATGGGAGGCGAATTTATGAGTACTCCTCTTTGTATTATAAGGTAGAGACATACCATATTGCATACTTGGAGGAAATTAATCCCGTGTCATCTGAAGAATCTTGCGAAGTTCTTGTGGAGATTTTAGAGAGAGAAATACCTCCTCCATTTGTTGAGCTGGAAAAACTGGAAAGACGGCAGATGAAGAGGAGGGCATTAATCAGAAGATCATTTCCGATAGAGAAAAATAAATGTTCTATATGCAAAAGGATTGGGCACAAACGAACCACATGCACGGAATGAACTGCTACATAGGAAAAGATCTAATCTTACTTGTAATGAAAAAACTTATTCTTGTTGTTATTTGGGTACTTGGTTCATATTCTCATAAAATAGTTGTGAATTTTTAACAAGTTGCACTTGCCTGATCTGTTGCAACAACTGTTGCACTTGCTGGACAATTTCAAATAAGTAACCTAATTTGTTGCAACAACTCATAAACTTGCTATGAATTTTCAAACAAGTGGTCTGATCTGTTACAACAACTATTGCACTTACTGGAAAATTTCAAACAAGTAACCTAATATGTTGCAGCAACTCATAAACTTGTTGTGTATATTCAAACAAGTGGCCTGATCTATTCAACAATTGTTACACTTGCTGGAAAATTTTAAATAAGTAACCTAATCTGTTGTAACAACTCATAAAATTGTTGTAAATTTTTTAAAAAGTGGCCTGATCTGTTGCACTACTGGACAATTTCAAAAAAGTAACCTAATCTATTGTAGCAACTCATAAACTTTCTTTGTATTTTTAAGCAAATGGCCTAACAGGTGCCAACAACTATTGCACTTGCTAGACAATTTCAAACAAGTAACCTAATCTATTGCAATAACTCAGAAACTTGCTGTAAATTTTCAAACAAGTGGCCTGATCTGTTGCACTTTCAGAATAATTTCAAAGAAGTAGCCTAATCTATTGCAACAACTTATAAACTTACTTTGTATTTTCAAACAACTGGCCTGACAGGTGCCAACAACTGTTGCACTTGCTGGACAATTTCAAACAATTAACCTAATCTATTGCAACAACTCATAAACTTGTTGTGAATTTTCAAACAAGTGGCCTGATCTATTGTAACAACTATTGCACTTGCTGGATAATTTCAAAGAAGTAACCTAATCTGTTGCAGCAACTCATAAACTTGTTGTGAATTTTTAAATAAGTGGTCTGATCTGTTACACTTTCCAGACAATTCCAAACAAGTAACCTAATTTGTAGAAACAACTCATAAACTTGATGTGTATTTTCAAACAACTGGCCTGACATGTGCCAATAATTGTTGAAAATTTCGAACGAGTAGCCTAATCTGTTGCAGCAATTCATAAACTTGCTGTGAATTTTCAAACAAGTGGCCTAATATGTTGCAACAACTATTGCACTAGCTGGACAATTTCAAATAAGTAATCTAATCTATTGCAGCAACTCATAAACTTGCTGTAAATTTTCAAACAAGTGGCATGATCTGCTGCAACAATTGTTGCACTTGCTGGATAATTTCAAACAAGTAACCTAATCTATTATAGCAACTCATAAACTTGACGTGTATTTTGAAACAAGTGGCTTGATCTATTGCACTTGCTGGATAATTTCAAACAAGTAACCTAATCTGTTGCAGCAACTCATAAACTTGTTGTATATTTTCAAACAACTGGCCTAACAGGTACCAACAACTATTGCACTTGCTGAACAATTTCAAAAGTAACCTAATCTGTTGCAACAACTCATAGACTTACAGTGAATTTTCAAACAAGTGGCCTGATCTATTGCGTAATTGTTGCACTTACTGGACAATTTCAAACAAGTAACCTAATCTGTTGCAATAGCTCATAAACTTGCTGTGAATTTTCAAACAACTATTGTAATTTGATCATGAATTGCATGGATCAATCATATTTGTTGTTAAATATAGTGAACTAAATATATTTTAAGGAGTCAAAGCTAGACTTCATAGTGTTCTTTAACAATGACATGTTAATTTGATCATAATAGATTATTGATCAAAAGCAATTATACGTGTATTCAACTTTAATCGAGTAATTTAATCATGAATTTGTAACAACTCAGACGTCATTAAAGGATGATTAGGGGCCTAGAACACTAGAAGCAGGTTAAGGGAGGGATAGAATGTGCTATGAAATATTATAAGTGTGAAATTGGTTGATTTTGGGAGGCTACTGGTTCAGGGGACCGCTGCGGCGGTGGAATTTCCGCTGTAGCGAGACCATGGTAGCGGTCGGAGTTCCGTCGTGGTGAAATGGAGAAATAACTGCTAGAACTGCCACAGCAACACTTTGATCGCTGTAGCGGGTCTGCTGCAGCAGAAATGTGGCTGTTGCAGCAAACGATTGGAATTAGAAAGTGGGTTTAAGTAGGAATTACAGGGTTTTACCCCATTATTTCCAAAAACTCGATCAGAAGGGCTAGAGAACAAAAAATCTCTCCAGAGCAGTGAACCATTCTCCTAAGATAAGAATTTCAATTTTCCTATCTCTACTACGACTAGTGTTTATCCTAGATTGCTTGTGGACCTTTAATGGTGGAAGTTATGTAGAGAAGAATACTAGAATGTTAAACTAGGGTTTGATTGTGGGATAATTAGGGGTGATTTGGGTTGATGTTTGAAGAGTTTTTATTACTTCCCTAAAATTACATGTTGGGAACGAGGGTTACGCAGAAAAATGAAACTAGAATTGAGTAGAATTGGGGTTTTACTTTAAAAAACACCCCAAAAGGGACGGTTTGATCTAATTAGACCCATGATTGAAGATTAAGTAATGAATTACTCTTGTTGTGTAGATTTTGAACGATCTGAAGCTTTGAGGATGGGCAAGGCTCCTATTGAATAGCTGAATCGTTACCTTCAAATTTCGAGGTAGGTTATGGTTAGAGGGTTAGACCCTGTATAATGACTTATATGCATGTGTGATAATGATATGAGATTGGTCTTTGAACGTTATATGTTGTTAAATGATTTATTCAAATAATTAGGAGAGATCATGTTAATATGAGATGATTATGAGCTTTTGTGTAAATTTCATTGAATTGTGAAGTGAATTTCTTTTAAATAGTGCTATAATGTGAATCGATGATTTATATCTTTGAAAATGAGAGAGTGGAATGTAGAATCCTAAGTGTTGTATTACATATATATAGGTGTATGAGTTGTATCCTTTTATATTTAATAGAGGAAGAATGATTCGGATAATAAAAGTATCCTGAGATGAGTGGTTCATGCCCGAGGAGAGCATCTGGGCAAGCAATATTGTGGAGTGGCTCGTGTCCGAAGGGAGAATCCGGACGATCATATGAGTGGGAGCGAGTGCCACGCCATCATAGTACATGGATTTCTAGAATCCCCTGCAAGCCATGACTAGAAGGGAAAATTAAGACCCTCTGGCATGTGAGTACACTGAGTTCATGAATTTTGAGTGGTAATGGGAACATGGCGGAGATGTGTGCCCAATATGTAACCATATGTTTTATTTTGTTTTTGTCGCGTTGTGCTTATATGTAAGAATGAATGAATAATGTGTGAAGTGGTTATGGGAAAATTTTGACTTTGTTGTGTAGTTTGAAACGAAAGGCATGAATTTGATTCTAAGTGTGACACGATCACGATGCTGGTAATTGTTTAGTGTATTTTTGCTTGTAATTACCTGTTTCAATTATATGGGATAAATATTTGGTATTTATTGATTCTCAGATTGGTGTGATAGTTGAATTAATCTGTAGAATATGTGAACTGATGAACTGATGAACTGTTGAAGGTGCAACTAAGTTGTGCTATTTCCTAAGGCAATACTGCTGTAGTGGAAATCATTCTACTACGGCGAGACCGCTATAGAAATCAAGTGACCGCTACAGCGATCAAGTGACCACTGCAGCGGAAGGCCCAATCTAGTGAGTAGGCCGGTCGTCACCTATGTTAGAGATAGTGCACTTGAATTGATTTTTGTACTTTTGTATGATGTTAATACTTGTTTTATGTCATTGTTGCGATGTTTACACATTATTATGTGAGATCGGCTAATGATGCCTATCAGTATCGTGTTATACAATGGCCCTACGCCTGCACTTCTTTTCTAAGTGCGGAGTTTGACCCAGGTAGTTCTTCACTTCCTCACCTATAAGCCGCAGTAGTTCGTGGAAAGGTGAGCAGAAAAAGGAGACAATGTCACTCCCCTGTTTTGAAGATGTCCTTCTTTTTCGGACACTTATTTCCTTTGTTTTTAGTTTTAAACATTCTTAGAGTTGTAAATAGACATCTTGTATAATGACTTTCAGGTCTTGGGATCAATTTTGTTTGATTGTTTGGTTGTTTGGTTGTAAGAAGTCGATCATTGTTTCTGAGGAAGCCTTTCATTAATTATAGCTCTTATCTCTTTATGGAAGTTTAATGATGGGGTACTTATTGGGAATTGTTGGTTCGCACACTAGGGTGGTTAGTATGGGTGTCAATCACGACCATTTAGGTCATGATAGAATTGCTTGGATCAATTATATTTACTGTTAAATATAGTGAATTAAATGCATTTTAAGGACTCAAAGCTAGATTTAATTGTGTTCTTTAGCAATGACATAGTAATTTGATCATAACAAATGATCAATCGAGCAATTATATGTGTAGTCAACTTTAATTGAGTAATTTGATCATGAATTGCTTAGATCAATCATATTTGTTGTTAAATATATTAAATTAAATATATTTTAAGGGATCAAATTTAGATTTAATTATGAATTGAGTGAAAATATTATCGTAATAGCTAAAAATTTATTGCAAAAACTAATAGACTTATTGGAGTTGTTTTAGCAAGTATCATGGCTTGTTGCAATAAGTTATGTACTTGTTGAGAATTTTTAAATAAATTAACTAACTTGCTGCAACAAGTTATATACTTTCTACAATAATTGTTTTATCATATGACTCAATTGTTGGGATTTTCCAACAAGTAACACGACTTGTTGAACAAATTATGTAGTTGTTGGAAAATTTCAGCAAGTAAACAACAGCAACTCAATGAAATTGTTGCAATAGATGTAGCAGTTGATGTATCTACTGCAGAAGCTTAATAAAATGCAATAATTGCTTAATTGAATATAAATAATAAGTTGTAGAAACATATTCAGTCCTCCCACCACCTATCCATGTCAATCATGCACTCAAAGTCTTGATAATTAAATGCATACATTGTGTACAAGTTCTTGGTTGATCTCTTGGCCTTGATCATCTGCTGAATTTTTTTCTTCTTATCATCTTTATACTTGTAAAGATTTACTGGTAGTCGCTCTGTTGGCTGATCATCCGTCATCTTTGGAGTATCAACAGTCTCTTTTTTGCACTTGCTAGTATCCTAGAAATTTAACTTCTCCTCCTTTTCCCACCAACAGGAGTAAAATGCTCTGATATCCTTGAAGACGGGTAGATACCCCTCTTAGATATCAACTTGTTTATGGCTTCCTCTGTCACTCTTTGTGCTTCTGTCAAAGCTTCAATCTTTGAAAGCAACATATTCATATTTTCATTACATTTGAGGCACTCACAAGAACAAGAAAGCACCTTTAAGGCACCAAAAGCTGAAGATCTATCCAACATATATGGAGTATCTTCTTGACGTCGAACTTCCTCAATAGCCAGAGTATATCTACCACCAGTACCACCAACATCAAGTGGAGTATATGCACTACCTCATCTATGATGATCATCATCTGTTCTTATCGCATCACCGGCTGCATAATGTTCGGTTGTCAGGATGACTACACGCAAGTGCACGTGGTCGAACAAGTAGTAAATGGCTCAAGTAAGCCAAGTATCGATCCCACAGGGACTGGACTACGATAGCAAAT
>JACEIK010000802.1:48425-62020 GCA_018107945.1 Datura stramonium
ATATTATTTTTAAAAAATACAACAAGAACAACAAATAAAGTCATCCAACAACATAATATGCAAAATCCATCTTCTTCTTCTTTTTTAACCAAAAATCAGTTTTAGTTCAAAAAATCGAAACCCTAACTGTTCACCACAGAGTTATATTTTATAGAAGTGAAAAAAATTACCTTTAAACAGAGTAGTGTGTGTTGATGGGGCTCACTGGCATGATGATTTTTGAAGAAAAATTACTTTGGAAGAAGAAAAATTACTTTGGCAATGAAGAAAGAGAGGGAAGAGAGAACGACAATTGAGTGAAAGAGAAGAAGAATAGACGTGTGTACATGTGTTGCAGGGGGGTGGGGTTTTAAATTAATAGGTTGGATTATTTTGTATTTTATAAAAGATTAACAAGTTTTAAATACTACACTTCACACCTCATTTAACTTAATCCTAATTTAAAGGAAATTTTGACAAAGGCTAATCAAACTTGTCACTTTTTTTAATTCCTAGACTTATTTGTCCCCCTCAACTCATTTTCTTCACTTACTAAAATCCCACTATTATCAATATTTTAATTCCTTTGGATATATAGTAACACATTAGCTTTTTTGAAGCTCTCAAGTAATTATGTACTAACACATATTCCATAAAACTGTCTATATGGTGAACATCTTCTTTTAGGGAGAAAATCATATTATTATTTTCATGATCAAAATTATTATAGCCAAGACTCATTTCTCACTTTACATTTATCTTTAATAACTTTTTTTATAAGATTCAGCAAAATATATTTAACGTACTATAGGTATGCTTTCAATGACAAATTCATGCGGCCACGCAATAATATTCATTCTGTTCATTGTCAAAATCTCTATAGGAAAGAATTATTTCTTATTTTTATCTTTTGATAGTTCATGATAAAATATACTACAAGAATTATAACGTGTTAAAAGTACGCGATCAATGTCCGTTTATGCCAAAATAATTTATTTTTTCCTCCCAAACCTTCTACAGAGGTGAGTTATGAGATTTATCCAACCATACATGTGCATGCCCTTATCTATAATTTTTATCACACCTTGACACATTCTCTTTCAAGAATAGGTGGGCATTCCCGATGCTTAACACAAACCATGGACTATAACCATTTATACATGCTTCATAGAATTTTATTGTAAGCTTGTTGTCATGCCTTGAGATTTATGTGACACACCTCAACATTACTTTGAAAGTCCAAGTGTACCACCACTTTATATTTCTTTATTTTGATGGAGTATTTATAAAATTTATTAAATCAGGTTGCACAATAACTGAGTGTCCAATAACCTTTCATACCATGCTTATTTATTACAAAAATTATCTTCACCTCTTGAAGTGCCATTTTTAGAACCTATGATGTTCTTATAATTATCATAATGATGACTAATTTAATTTTGTCCCTTTTTGATGTTCATGTGCATTCACTCAACCACTTACCTTCTTTCATACATAATATGCATTGCTACCATATTTACTTCAGAAAATGGAGCAAAGCCAATGAGACAGACTTCATAATTTCTTTTTCATCAAAAAGGTATTATGTTACTTAGCCACCAGAAGAAATGTGATAAAATCATAATATTTCGTACAGCTTTTTTCATGTTGTTGTTGTAACATCATATTTGAGACATGAAAACCAGATAAACACTTTTCCAACAAGTCCTCATTTTTTCATATAGGTTCACCACATAATTTCAATTGTGAACTTATTTGCAAACAACAGAATTATATTCAGTTACAGTTTTTAAAATTTGTAATCATAAGTCAATCCACTCATGATAATTTTTTGGCAATGTCATTGCCTTAAGGTGGTCATATCATTCTTTTAGATTTTTTCATAGTTCAAATGGATGTTTTACAGTCGAATATTTAGTTTTCAACTCTTCATCAAGATGATGCTGAAAAATTATGTTCTTCGTATGTCCTGATTCGATACTTCCTTTCCTTCTATAATAATATCACCAAGGCCTCTAGACTCCAGATGAATTTCATCATCAAGGACCCAAGAAAAATAATTCTTTCCAGAAATAAATAAAGCCACAAACTTAAACTTTAATAAGTTTACAATGTGAAAAATATCACAAGAAAAGCAGTTGAGTTAATATCATGAATAATAAAATAACAATTATAATTACTGTTTCAAGAACCTCACGGTAATCAATAACTATTAATTATAATAGACTATGTAACCACTGTTTTAAATAGAATTTCACATGTACAAGATATGAAATAATTCGATCACTTAATCAATAGATGCTTAAAGTTAACCCGTCGGTGACCATTTTGTTCATGAATATTATAAATATATATAATGAAATATTTTATAATTGACGTAATCGTTACCGAAAGATGAAAAATTAGTATCTTACTCCTTAGCATTGATAAAGTAAGATGTCACCGTTTATGTAAAATAGACAATATATATTGTCTAATTGTATGTTAGCCAAGCATGAACCAAAATTAATTAAGTGATTAATTTACACTTTAGGACATAAACATATGGTGTCTACTAAAACTTGATATTAGAATCATTGTCAGGCAGATAGGATCAGCAGCGGATGCTTCATTAGGACTTCATCTATATTCATCTTTTGATGAGGCCTCTTACATTCGAAGAGTCCTAGTTATTGAGCCTTTTATTTATAGAGCTTAAGGTAGATGTGGGAACTATGTCCCAGTACCCCTTCTACAGTTATTAGAGGCTTCATAGATAGAGTTAGATATTGAGTCAATAATGTTACTTACTAACATTTATTTTAGTTACATAATAAATTCTCTTTCATTTATTGAGCTCACTATGTTGCAGGTTATGCATTGTTATTGAGATCTAAACTAATAGTAAGCCAGGCCAAGAGTTCGCTTGAATCACGAAAGTGGTCTGAGTGACGATCCATGCCTTAGGTCTTGATGTGCTTTGAGTTTACAGCACTTCCAATGTTAAAACTGAGAAAATAGCATGTACTTAGGTATGTTTGTGTGATATGAGGCATTTTTACTTTGATTTCAGGGAAAATAAGTGTTGGAGCAAAAATATGCAAAAGAAGCCTTAAAATCCAAAAAATCAGCCAAAGTACAAGTCTTAGTATGAGTCTTACCTTGATTGTACAAGCTGTACTGAGAATCGTGGTAAAAGTCAAAAGGATGAAGTAAGAGAAAGGCAACATACAACTCTCGGTACAAGTCGTACCAAGATGGTACGAGCCGTAACTGGAGTCGTGGAATTGTTCAGAGGAAATTGCACAAAGGCGGTCTCTTGGTTCGGATGGAGTCACAGATCGTAACACCAACATAGGAACTGTATCATAATTCATGGTAAAGTTCAGAAGATTCTTTAATACATGGTAGAATTTCAGACAATACAGACAGTACGAGTCGCAAGAAGAAGGTATGAGTCGTACCACAACACTCATGGAAAATCTTAGAAGATGTTAGAGTTCTTAAGGCCAAACCACAAAAGCATTGTATGACTCATAGGATGGAGGTACGAGTCGTACCAGCCTTCTGACACTCAGCCAAATCTGTAGCATCCAAGGACTTACGAGAAGCAGGTACGACCTGTACAATCCTGCTATGGGTCAGGTCCAGTCGTGACACAGTCGGCACCAGATATGGAAAATCCCCTGTTAGCTTAGGAAAAAGTTTCTAATGTATGTATAAATAGAATTTATGTTTTATTTTAGTAAGAGAAGTACATAACAAAAGTAATATAGACATGTGAAGGATGATTTTTGTGAATTTTTATCAAGTTTCGAGGAGCAATTCTTGGGATCAAATTCTTGAATTCCTACATTGTTCTTGAGATTGTTCTTTGATATTCAAATTTGGTTTTCTTCCAATTGTTGCTGTAAGTATTTAATTATGTGTTTGTCTATGAATGCAAATTGTAATTTTACAACCATGAGAGGATAAAACCCCCAAAACTAGGGATTGTGGGAACCATGATGGATTAACAAAATAGGGTTACATAAAAGTGATTCAAAATCAATCTAAACTCTTGTATTGTATTCTCTTCATATTTAAACATTTCTTAATGGTGTACAACTTTAGGACTTGCCAGAATTCTTTACTTGCTTGAACCTAGAGAAGTAGAGATTAGGAAAAGAGAATTACTACAAAGCCTTGGTCTTTACGATCATTGTATTAACTTGAGTTGTTGTCGCAAGATAGTTAAATTTGGAGTATATTAATAACGGTTAGTTTGAAATCACTCATAAGACCTGACTCGGCAATTGAGTAGTCATCTAATAGGAATGAACCAGCCATTTGGATGAATCCTAGTTATCTAAAAGTATGCATTGGGATTGATCACATGTGTATACTCGAAGTAGTTATGAACCCATAGGGAACACTTACCCTAGTTGTTTGCAAATCTATATTTAAATCACAAATATAATCTTGTTTTAATATTGTTTTCTTCAAAATTCCTCAATTTGGAGATAACTCACTAACAAGTTCAATTACCAGCATTAGTCTTGATCTTACCCTATTCCCTGTGGGTTCGACCCCAACCTCTTAGTTGTGTTCTTTATTGACAAAGACCGGTTCATACTTTGTCAGGAAGAGTGAGTTTGAGCGTTATCAAAAAGTGGCTCCGTTGTTGAGGAATACAACTAGGATTAGATTAATTGCTTGTATTTGACTTTTGGTTGTTATTTCCTAAATTACATTTTCTTTTTGTTTCTGGATATACGTAGGTTGTTGCTTGGTGAATGCCAAGTACTCGTCGGAGTGGAAATCCCCTGATTCCATTGGATCTCGAACTCGAAAGAACACTGCGAAAGATGGAAAACCAAGAGTAGAGAGATACCCATATAGCTGAAGAAGCTAGGCAAGCCGAGCTGCCTCGACAAGCTGCACTTTAGGATGTGGAGGATGCTCGAGATGAGGTTGTTAATGTTGGTTTACATGGAAGGGGCAATAGAGGCCAAAAATATGCCCCTCAGTTATTTGATGAAGATGACCCAGACATTGATGAAGTCGGGTCAACCGGAGCTATCGTATAACCACCATCGCCTGTTGGGGATAAATTTGATATCACTAGCACCATGACAACATTACTGAATATGAGAGGGGTTTCTAGTGGTCACGCAGCTAACGATGCCAACCTGCACTTGATGAACTTCGTGGGAATATGCAAGGAACAGGTTGCCCGGAGTCAGCCAAGATACTATAAGGCTAAGACTCTTTCCTTTCTCTCTGTTTGGGGAGCCACATTATGGTTATCGGACCAACGACTCCATTACCAAGTGGAGGGATCTCAAGTAAGCTTTCTTATAGAGATTCTTCCCACCATCCAGGATGCTACAGCTTAAAGATGAAATCTATAATTTTCGATAATTGAAGACTGAGGCACTTCATGAAACCTGGATGAGGTTCAAGAAGAAGTTAACAAAGTGCCTGAACCACAAAATTCCTAAGGACAGTCTGTTGGAGATTTTCTACAGATCATTTAACAACAGTATCAAAATCAGTAGCAGATACAGTGGCAGGAGGAGCAATAATAAGCAAAACCTGGGAGCAAGCTGCCACAATTCTAGAAAGGTAACCAAGACGAACAGAGCATGGCACACCGGGGAAGTAGAAGCAGCGGCTGGTGCATATGTTGTTGTCTTGACTGCAGACCAACGAAGGAAAGAAGAAGAACGTGACCAGGAATTAGCTCATATGCGCACATCATTGGATTTGCTTACTAAACACATCGTGGGAGCTGGAGCTAGAAAGGTGAACGCAGTTGGGACAAAGGGACAGGAGTCAGGGCCGAACCGTTCAGATTTTGAGAAGGAGGCAAAATTCTTGGAAAACCAGGTGGAGGACTTCTGAGCCAATGCCCAAGGGTCTGGACAAGACAATTGGTTCCAAGGTTATGGAAACCAAGGTCAAAACCAATACAGAGACAATTACAACCGGAATGGGTATAGAGATAGCCGAGGTCGTGAGCACGAGGAAGATTGGAGAATAAATGAAGATTACTGCAATGACCGAGCTGGATCACATGTGCCTCCTAATGCACGTGAGGGGGAGTCTGGACAGTCGAAGTTAGAGAGCATGATGACTAAGATGCTAAAGAAGGTGAGATCCACAAATAATTAGCTGAAAGATATCCGTAGTGATATATCAAGCATGGGTCAGAGAGTGGAGTCATATGTTATGGCTATCAAGCAGATTGAACAACAACTAAGGCAACTATCAGCATCTATGAACCCTAGGCATAAGGGTACACTACCTAGCAACACAATCCAGAATCCAAAGAATGATGGTCACTGCATGGCTGTGATGACTAGGAGTGGAAAGACCACGGTTGACCCCCCCTCTTCCAGTTGTAGTTGAAAGAAAGAAAGAAAGAATGATTGACAATGAAGAAGATGTTGTTGAGAAGAAGTATAATGAGGATGGTGAGTTGATTGAGGCTCCAAATGTTGAAAACAAGCCTAAAGCTAAACAAGGAGAAAAGGAGCTACCCAAATTTACAAGGCTATTCCATGAACACCGCCATCGTTCCCTCAAAGAATGAAAAAGAAGGCAGAGAATGGTAAGGTTTAAGAATTCTTGTCAATGCTCAAACAGTTATCTGTAAACATACCATTGGTCGAGGCATTAGAACATATGTCAGGATATGCCAAGTTCATGAAGGACCTTTGGAGAAAAAAAAGGTCTGTGAGTTATGAACCTATGGATAACGTGCACCATTGTAGTTCCATAGCCTCATAGGTCCTTGGCCATAAGAAGGAAGATCCAGGAGCCTTTACTATTCCATGCGCAATTGGCGATGTTGAGTTCGCAAGGGAACTCTTTGATTTCAGAGCAAGCATCAATCTGATGTTGTTGGCTGTGTAAGTAGCTGGGCTTTGGAGCCCCCATACCAACTACCATGTGGCTACTGATGGCCGACAGAATTTTGACGAATCTTGTTGAGGATCCTGTTCGAGGTCTTGTTAAAGTTGATAGATTTATATTCCCAAGCGGACTTCGTGATCCTTGATTCCGAGGTTTATTTTCAGGTCCCCATCATTTTGGGGAGACCATTCCTTGCCACTGGGAGATCCTTAGTAGATGTGGAGCTTTAGTAGTTGAAGTTCAGACTCAATGAAGAAGAGTTCACCTTCAACGTCTGCCGGCCAATGAAGCAACCAAAAGAATACAAAGTTGTCTCAGCAATAGAAGATGAATCCGAGTTCCTTGATGAAGTTTCAGTAGTCAAGAGACTTGCGTCGTGCCGCGACGTTAAATCAGAGGCTTCTTGGGAGGCAACCCAAGTGGTGGTTGGGTGAATTCCGAGTAACTGACCCACCTGCATCATTTCGCAATGTTAAATTAAGTGCTTCTTGGGAGGCAACCAAAGTTAATTAACTTATGTGTGTTCAGTGTGCAGGGGAAACAAAAACAAGTAGTAGAAAAATTGTTGAACAGGAAGGTGCTACGGTTCTTAGTACGACTCCTAAGAGGGTTTTACAAGTCATAGCACGAGTCATGGTGAGAATCATAGATGTATTTCAGTGCATGAGTTCGGGATACGGTTGGTCCTATGACTCTAACTTGTATTGTGGCTATGAACTATGCAAGGCATGGACCACAATGGAAGAAAGACCTACGAGTCATAGTACGAATCCTACCCCATAGTATGATTCATAAGATGTGATTGTAGTTCCACAGTTAAGTTTTCTCAATCTCTCTGTTACGGGTCCAAGGGATGAGTTGTAGGGCCTTCCTATGACTCGTGGTACGAGTCGTGATGGGTCAGAATTTTTAAAATTACCCGACTCGGCCCAACTTTTTTATAATTTGTCCTAAAAAGTATTTAAACTTCAAATCCTTTAGACACTTCTCCCTCGCAGTCATAACTTGAACTCATGAACACTTCCCACTACTCCCTCGCAACCGTAACTCAAGCAAAACAATCTATTAAGCAAAATTTGTGCTCAAATTACATTGCCCAAATCGAGTTCCAACCCTAGTCACTGACACATGCACGAAGTAAGCAAGATATTGCAAAAAATCAAGTAACTATGCTTCGAGTCAGGAAAAACGACCTTCGTGCTTGTATGAATTTGTTTAACAACTAGGAGTCCTCAAAATGCATGAAAATAGATGAGGATAATGATCAGAAATTTGCATTATGACTGTGTTGACTGGGTAGGATTCGAACATGCTTAGAATTGAACTTAAAGTAGTATGAACTGAGTTACGGGTCATGATTAAAATGGGAGGAATAGGTAGCAGGAAAACTTGTTAAATGCATGGCTGAACTTGGGGAATTATGAGTACCCAACCTTAAACTGAAACACCCTGCAAACTGAACCAAAAGTAAGGCAGGGACAGGCTTCACAATCCTTCCTACAACTCGTGGTTTAATACTACGACTCATAGGATGGCTCGTTGGGACTTTCCCAATCCAATTTTGAAATAATCATGAGATACGAATCCTAGTACGGCTCATGGTTTACTGCTATGAGTCGTACTTGGCAGTCATACCAAGAATCTAAAAAGGGTCGAGTCCACAAGTGACAGTATAATCCTTCTTACGACTCGTGGAATTGACTTACGGGTCATACCATGAGTCATGGAAAAATACAAGAACAATTGTTTTAAAGGAGCATCCTCATACGACTCATGGTATAGACCGTATTGTCATGGTACTAGTCGTACCTCAGAGGCATAACATTGACCTGAGATATTATGGGTCTCGGTATGACTCATACCTCCAAGGTACGCCCTGTACTGTTGACCTGTAATAAACTATAGAGGAATTTTTTCTTGCTTTCTTTTTCTCAAATTTGGAATTCTAACACTTTTCTCCACAGGTACAATGACGATGAAGCGTAAAGCATCAAAGGCAACTGCTCGAAAGGAATTTCTTGATGAGACCTCTGAATTCGATCAAGCGAGCAACTCCCCTAGTGGTTCACTATTGGAATAAAGGGTTGATACATAAGATAATGATGGGACCTGAACCACTAGGGCAAAGGCCAAAGCCTAGGACGTGGCGGCCATTGCCACATCTGCCAGTGCTCCCCAATCTGAGGAGAGAGTAGAGGAAAGATCTTGAGAGTCGGGAAACTACTCTAATAAAGAAGAGGGATCCGAGGAGGCCCAATCCAGAGATGCAAGCAGTGGTACCAGTTCAAAGGAGGAGGCACCAAATGCCGAGCAGGAGCAGACTCCGCCTAGGGAGAACCGCATCATCCAATGGAGAGTACCAGGATCCCAGGAGATATATGAATAGGGCATTGCTCTCACTACCAAGAACAAACCTAGGTGGAGCATTCAAGCAGAGCCGCGGATCCTCACAAATTTATTTAACTAGGTAGAGGAGATGAAGTGGATATTCAGCTTCTACGGATTTGAGTGGATGGCTAGGTCTCCAGACCGATACATTCTAAAAATTGTCTGGGAGTTCTACGCCAACTATTTGGCAATCACGGAGCAGAAGGCGAAAGAGGGGTAGAAGTTGAAAGATCAGCCCAAGATGGAGAGCGTCCTTGTTAGAGGCCAAGAGGTTGATATATCCGATCGCACTATTGATCGGATATTATATGGGCCCCAGTTCATACCACCACATGCTATGCCAGAATATGAATATCGGGTGGAGGCATTGAAACATACCAAGCAGCTCAACTTTGATGAGAGGTGGAGGCAGATACAATGGTTATCCGGCGTGATTCTTAGGACAAAGAAGAGGCAGAGTGGGTCACTAGTGGCAAGAAGGTCACAAAGATTCCTTAAATTCCATAGCAAAGGCCTGTTGGATGTTAGTGCGCCACCGGTTGGCTCCGATAGTTAATGACAATACCTCAATGCAGACAGAGCAGCTTTGGTGTCATGTATCATGTACAGATACCCTAGCAATATCTCGAGGGTCATTGTAGAGGAGATGCAAGATCGGGCTATGGGTTTGAGCACTACCATCCCATTCCCGAGTCTTGTTTTTAGATTATGCATAGAGGTAGGCATTACAGTGTGTCATGGTGAGGAGAACCTTATTGGAGGATAGCAGATCATTGAATTTGGCCTGATTGGGGATGAGATAAACCCGGTAAGCTAGGATCGACTTTCCACCGCAGTCCCACTATCACGGCCAGTTGGGGGCGCACAAGTGAATGCCCCCACTTCAGAGGAGCAGGTAGATCCATCACAGCCTAGGAAGAGCTTGCGAGTGGAAAGGACCCTTGTTGCGAGCCACATTTAGCCCCAACTATTCCAGAGGCCATTGAGATGGTCGACACTGCTAAGGGGGTAACGACTTTCCTTATGGATACACCATTGATTGTGCCGGCCACTGCCAGCACCACGATTGCAGCGGAGGTACCTCCTCCGTGGGATGATAGGAGCACTTAGTGTGTCGCAGGTATGTTCCCTTCTCTCTATTTTTACATTTTACGCTTCGGGGATGAAGCATGCTTTTTAAAAAGGGAGGGGGCGTACTTGTCATTTTTGAATTTTTTATTCGTCCAAGGGTTTTTATTGCCATGTTTCTTTTTCCTTGGGCATGCTATCTAGTAGAACCAGCATGTTTAAGATTTTATTTTTGTAATTTTTGTTTAATTAGAAAGTAGCTTAGGAATACTCATCTAATAAATTGCACTAATTTTGATATTTTGAAAAATTGACCTTGTTTAAAAACTTTTATAATTAGTTGTATACTTGTGATTACAAGCATGATTTCTGTGGATCTTTGTATGTCATTTAGTATATTAGCATGTATAGTTTTTTAAAGCCGTGAATAAATTATATAGGTAGAGTGAATGCAAGTCATGTACCATGAGTGAGGTCTAATACCTGGTTCAATACTACGTAGAGTATCTAGTACTTGCCCGGTTGGTCTTTCCATAGTTTTTATGATGGTTGGTTAGGAAAGCATCATAGGCCATTCTTGTTTAGCCCATTTTTAGCTTAAATGATCCTACCAGAAATGATATGATTCCCTTGATCCTAATTTTGAGCCTTAAATAGACCATTTTTCTTTGATTAACCAATTAACAGTATCCATTTTTATAATGAACCTGTTTTGACCCTGGTCTCTCCTTGAATATTGTGAACCTCAACATAGGCAAAATGTCTAAGTTGAGGGTGGTTAGAATAGGGGTGCATGAATAGTGGGAAGGTGAAAAGAGGAGAGAAAAGAAAAAAAGTGAAAAATGAGGTGTGGTATGACAAAAGAAAAAGAAAAAGAAAAGAAAATTTGAAAAAGAAGATTCAAAAAGTGAATGATACATGAAAATCTTGAAGAAACACACCACACTCATACAAATACATAAAGGGGTGAAAGGGAGGAAAAAGTGGAAAAAGCAAAAAAAAATGGGGGGTGGAAAAAGTGAAAGAAAAATGGAGCCACGTGTATGTAGTGCCAAGAAAGGGTTTAGTCAGTTAAAAGATCTCATATCTACCATACCCATCCCAAAATCCAACATAATAAGCCAAAGAAAGTCCTATAGTGATCCTAGCTTGACCATCTAACAAACCGAAGTAGAGCAAGCCTATGATATCTGATATGCAGTATTTGAAACTTAGTTGTGAGAGTGAGAGTCTTACTTGTTCAGTCCCATATTACATATTTTATTATATCTGTGAGATGGGGACTTCATTTGCTGTGAGGGTACATGGTTTGTGTTTAACTCTACCAGTGGTCTATGTAAAAAGCATTGGTGATGATTTGACTATCTGCTAAAAGCTAGATGATATATCTTGATCCCTATTTATCATGTTTTGTGGTTGCTTGTAGCGTATGTGCTGATTTTGTTTATGGGAAAAAGAGTCAAAAGCTTTTTGAGTTTATAGTGCAATTTTTGGTTGATGTTGGCTATAGTATCCTAGGTTTATTTTCTAGATAAGCGTCGTGTTTAGTTTTTATTTTTTTTGCCTGAGGACATGCAAAAGTCTTAAGTTGAGGGTGTTGATGTGTTGTAAGTTTACAACACTTTCGATGCTTAAAACTAAGAAAATAGCATGGACTTAGGTATATTTGTATGGATATGAGACACTTTTACTTTGATTTCAGGGAAAATAAGTGTTGGAGAAAAAATGTGCAAGAGAAGCCTTAAAATGCAGAAAATCATCCAAAGTACAAGTCTCATTATGAGTCGTACCTTGATTGTACAAATGGTACTAAGAACCGTGATGAAAGTCAAAAGGCTGAAGGAAGAGGAAGGTAACATATGACTCTCAGTACGAGTCGTACCATGATGGTACAAGTCATAACTGGAGTCGTGGAATTGTTCAGAGGAAATTGCACAAAGGCAGACTCTTGGTACAGATGGAGTCACGGATCGTAACACCAACATACGAACCGTACCATGAGTTATGGTAAACTTCAGAAGATTCTTCAATCCTTGGCAGAACTTCAAACACTACAGATAGTACGAGCCGTAGGAAGAAGGTACAAGTTGTATCACAACACTCGTGGAAAATCTTAGAAGATGTCAGAGTTCTCAGGGCCAAACCACGGAAGCATTGTACGACTCGTAGGATGGAGGTACGAGTCATACCAGCCTGCCAACACTTAGCCAAATTTGCAGCAGCCAAGGACTTACAAGAATCAGGTACGACCCGTACAATCCTGCTACGGGTCGTAGGTCCAGTCATTGCACAGTCGGCACCAGATATAGAAAATTTCCTGTTAGCTTATGAAAAGGTTTCCAATGTCTGTATAAATAGCTTTTATATTTTATTTTAGTTAGAGAAGGACAAAATAAAAGTAGTAGACGCGTGAAGGATAATTTTTTTGAATTTTTATCAAGTTTTGAGGAGTAATTCTTGAGATCAAATTCTTGAATTCCTACATTGTTCTTGAGATTATTCTTTGATATTCAAATTTAGTTTTCTTCCAATTGTTGCTGTAAGTATTTAGTTATGTGTTTGTTTATGAATGCAAATTGTAATCTTACAACCATGAGAGGCTAAAACCTCCACAACCAGGGATTGTGGGAACCATGATGGATTAACGAAATAGGGTTACATAAAAATGATTCAAAACCAATGCTAAACATTTGTATTGTATTCTGTTCATCTTTAAATGTTTCTTAACAATGTACAAAGTTAGGACTTGCCTGAATTCTTTACTTACTTGAACCTAGAGAAGTAGAGATTAGGAAAAGAGAATTACAACAAAGCCTTATTCTTTACGATCATTGTATTAACTTGAGTTGTGGTCACAGGATAGTTAAATTTGGAACATATTGATAAAGATTAGTCTTAAATCACTAATAAGATCTGACCCGGTGATTGAGTATAGTCATCCAATAGGAACGAACCGATCGTTTGGATGAATCCTAGTTATCAGTTCTACAAGTATGCATTGGGATTGATCACGTGTGTATACTCGAAGTAGTTATGAATCCATGGGGAACACTTACCCTAGTTGTTTGAAAATCTTGATTTAAATCACAAATATAATCTTGTTTTAATATTGTTTTATTCAAAACCCTCCAATTTGGAGATAACTCACCAACAAGTTCAATTGCCGGCACTAGTCTAGATCCTACCTGTCACGCCCCGCCTTGGGGGGTATGACTGGCACCTGGTGCCCTAGAAGGACCTGGACTACTAACTGGTGGGCCGAGGCACATCTGGTGCCTGGC
>JACEIK010000802.1:71004-104169 GCA_018107945.1 Datura stramonium
GAATGCTCCCTGCTGCTAAATACCTCGGTACCTGAGGTTAATTTGAGATTAGACTTCGTTTGGCAGCGTAATCAAACGATAATATATATCTCCTTCCGCGATGGTTCGACAGGATTTTCGTCCGATCTTTTCCCGGACCTTTTCCTAGCACGTATGGCTTCCAAATATGCTTAACTAATGTGCGAGTAGGCCATCTAGATTCCGGGAATCTTACGGGGTGTAACATTACCCTATTCCCTGCGAGTTAGACCCCAACCTCTTAGTTGGGTTCTTTATTGACAACAACCGCTTCATACTTTGTCAATAAGTGTGAGTTTGAGCGTTATCAGGTCCAAATTTAAGGCATGACGGATTTGATACCAGAGCTTTAGGTTTTCAAGAGTCCCAAAGTATCTATTAAGCCGCGTCTAGTAGGTCCTTCTTATCAGTGTGAAGAACGCCACATCTATAATGAGGAGACTATGAAGCGTTAGAAAATATTTCCCTTCTTTCATACTCTAGTTCATGCAATAGAGTTTAAATCCATAAATACTTCCTCCTAACTCATGCATTCACGTGCTCTAAAGGGTAACGCTAGTCAGGGGAATAAGATGCGCTCTCTAATGTTTCTTCCCACAGGAGTTAAGAGAATCTAAGGAAGAGGAATTCGTGAACGTAGAGCAAGACACCATGAGCATGGAGGAGTATCAGGAGACTTTCATTTTGCAACTTTCTCTAAAATATTCCACAACTCAAGTAACAGCTCGTACTGAGGGTCGTACTTTTTCTTTGCATTGTTCCAGTCTTCTGAGCTTTTCCACGAGTCTCAGTACGACTCATACAATCTTGGTACGGCTCGTACTGAGATTACTACTTGGATGCTTTTCTGCACTTTTCTGCTACTTTTACACATTTTTGCTCCAACACCTATTTTCCCTGAAAACAAAGTAATAGCACCTCATATTCGTATAAACATACCTAAGTCCATGCTATTTTCCTAGTTGTAAGCATCGAAAGTGATGTAAACTTATAGCACATCAACACCCTCAACTTGAGACTTTTACATGTCCTCAGGCAAAGAAAACAAAAACTAAAAGCGACACTTAACTAGAAAATAAACCTAGGATACTATAGCCAACACCAATCAAACTTTGCACTATAAACACAAACAACTTTTGACCGTTCTCCAGGTAAACCAAATCAGCTAGGCACATCAAGTAACCACAAACCATGATTAACAGGGATCAAGATATGTCATCTAGTTATTAGCGGAGAATCAAGTTATTACCAATTCTTTACACACAGACAACTGGCAAAATAAAACACAAACCATGTACCCTCACAGCAAATGAAGTCCCCAACTCACAGATATATGAAAATATGAAACTTAGGACTAAACAAGTAAGAGTCTCACTCTCACAAGGAAGTTCCAAATACTGCACATCAGATACCATATGCTTTCCCTTATTTTCTCTACTTCACCTCTTTGGACAGTCAGGCTAGGATCATGTAGGACTTTATTCGGCTTGTAATGTATGCTTTGGGATGGGTATGGTAAATATGAAATTTTAGTGACTAAACCCTCCTCGGCACTACATACTCGTGGCTCCACTTTTCACTTATTTCACCTTCTTTGATTTTTCAAATTTTTCCTCCCTTTTCTCCATTTTTATGCAATGTGTGGGTGTGGTGTGTTTTCAACCTTTTTATTCATTTTCTTCTTTTGTATTTTCTTTTCATTCTTCTTTTTCAGCTCTTCTTTTTCTTTTCTTGTCACACCTTACCTCATTTTTACCCTTTTTCCTTTCTTTTCCTTTTTCACTTCCCCACAGTTTATGCACTCCTAATCTAGCCACCCTCAACTTAGGCATTTTTCTTGGGTTGAGTTTCACAATGTCCAAGAAGGGACCAGTGCCAAAATGGATTCATTATAAAAAAAATGGATAAGGTTAATCGGTTAATCAAATAAAAATGGTCCATTTAAGGCTCAAAATCGGGATCAAGGGAATCATATCATTTTGGTTGGGAAATTTAAGCTAAAATGGGCTAAACAAAAATGGCCTATGATCCTTTCTTAACCAACCATCCTAAAACTTATGTAAAGACCAACCAGGAAAGTTTAGATCTTCTACGCAGTATTGAACTATGTATTGATCCTTACTCACTCATTGTATATGTTTTGCATTCGTTCTACCTGTCGAGTATATACATGGTCAACTATAACTACTCATGCCAATATACTAAGTGACACAAAAAGATCCACAGAAATCATGTTTTGCAATCAAAAAGTACACAGCTAACCATAAAAATTTTAAACATGGTCACTTTTTTCAGAACTTCAAAACTAGTACATTTTATTGACTGAGTACTCCTAAGCTACTTTCTAATTAAACAAAAACATCCTAAACATATTGTTTCTACTAGATAGCATGCTTGAGGAAAAAGAAACGCGGTAAGAAAAACCCTTGGACGAATCAAAAATTCCAAAAACATACAAGTACACCCCCTCCCCTTTTGAAAAGCATGTTTTGTCCCTGAAACATAGAATATAATAACACAAGGTAAAGAGTCATACCTATGGATACTCAAACTTCACCTAGAATGGGTTGCCTCCCATGCAGTGCCTAATTTAATATCGCGGCACGACATAAGTCTCTTGACTACTAGACTTCGTTAAGAAACTCAAACTCATCCTCAATTGCTGAGAGCACTCTGAACTCATTTGGTTGCTTCATTAACCGGCAGACATTGAAAGTGACCTCCTCTTTGTTAAGCCAGAATTTTAGTTGGACAGCCTCCACATCTACTAAAACCCTCCCAATGGCAAGGAATGGTCGCCCCAAAATGATGGGGACCTCAATTTCAACCTCGTGATCAAAGATCATGAAGTCTGTTGGGAATATAAATCTGTCCACCTTGATAAGTACATTAAACAGGATCCCCACAGGCTTATTCATAATTCGATCAGCCATCAGTAGCCGTATAGTAGTAAGTGTGGGGGCTCCCAAGCCCAGCTGCTTAAATACAGCTAATGGCATCAGATTGAGGCTTGCTCCCAAGTGGCAGAGTGCCTTCGCAAACTTGACGCCACCAATAGTACATGGAATCGTGAAGGAACCTAGATCCTCCTTTTTTCTATGAAAGGAACCGTGAGGCTATGGCTCTACAATGATGCAGGTTATCCACGGGCTCATAGCGCACGAACCTTTTCTTGGTAACAAGGTCCTTCATTAACTTGGTGTATCCCGGCATCTGCTCCAATTCCTCGACCAATGGTATGTTTACATATAATTATTTAAGTATAGATGTGAATTTCTGAAATTTTCCATCTTCCGCATTCTTCTTCATTCTTTGAGGGAATGGTAGCAGTGGTCATGGGATAGCCTTATAGATCTGTGTGGCCCCTTTTTTCTTTCCTTGTTCAGCTTCAGGCTCCTTCTCAACAACTGGAGCCTCAATCAACTCAACCTCTTCCTTAATCTCTTACTCAGCAACCTCATCATCTTCATCAATTACGCTCTCTTTCTTTCTTTGCATTGAACTACAACCGGAGGGGGATTAATCGTGGTCTTTACACTCCTAGTCATCACAGTCATGTAGTGGCTATCATTCTTCAGATTTTAGACTGTGTTGCTAGGTAGTGTTCCCTTTTTATTGGGGTTCGGGGATGCCAACAGTTGACTAAGTTGTTGTTCTATTTGCTTGATGGTCGTGGCATGTGACTCAACTCTCTGGCCCATTCCAGATATATCTCCATGAATGTCTTTCAGCTGCCCCTCTGTGGATCTCACCTTCTTGAGCATCTCAGCCATCATGCTCTCCAACTTTGACTATCCAGTCTCTCGCTCACATGCATTAGGAGGCACATACAATCCTGCTCAGTCGTTGAGGTAACCATCATTCTTTCTCCATCCTCCCTCTCTCTCACAACCTTGGCTTCTATCTCTATACCCATTTCAGTTGTAGTTGTCTCGATATTGGTTTCGACCTTGATTTCTGGAACTTTGGTGCCAAGTGTCCTTTCCAGACCCTTTGACGTTGGCCTGAGAACCCGCCACCTAGTTGTCCAAGAAGTTTGCCTCCTCTTTAGAATCTGAATGCTCTCTCCCTGATTCCTGTCTCTGTGTTCCCACTACATTAACTTTTCTGGTCCCACCACCCATGATATGCTTCATGAGCAGGTCCAATGATGTACCCATGTGGGCTAATTCATGATCATTTTCCTCCTACTTCTTTCATTGGTCTGCAGTCATACCAACATATGTACCAGCAGCAACTTTTTCTTCTCGGGTGTGTCATGCCCTGTTAGTTTTAGTCTCTATCAAGAATAATGGCAACTTGCTCCTAGGTGTGACTCATCAATGCTCCTCCTTCCACATTATCTGCTACAGCTTTAGTACTATTATTCAATGACCTATAGAAAATCTCCAACAAATTGTCATCAGGAATTTTATGGTTTGGGCACTTGGTCAACTTCTTAAATCTTAATCAGGTTTCATGAATTGCCTCCGTTTTCAGTTATTAGAAATTGTAGATCTCATCCTTAAGTTGTAGCATCCTGAAGGGTGGGACGAATCTCTCTCGAAAACCTTGTTTGAGCTCCCTCCAGTTGGTAATGGAGTCATTAGGCAACTCCAATAACCATAAAGTGGTCTCCCCGGACAGAGAGAATGGGAAGAGTCGCAGCCTTATTGTGTCCTAACTGACACCGGGCAACCTGTATGCCTTCCATATTCCAACGAATTTCATTAAGTGCAGGTTGGCATCATCAGTTACATGACCACTAAACACCCCTTTCATATTTAGAAACAGTACCATGGTGCTAGTGATGTCAAACTTTTCTCCAGCAGGCAAAGGTGGTGATACGATAGCTCCATCTGACCCGACTTCATCAACGTCCAGGTCATCCTCATCAAAGAATTAAGGGGCATATATCTGGCCTCTGTTGCCCCTTTCATGGCAACCAGCATTCATAACTTCTTCCCGAGCATCATCGGCTTCCTGAAGTGCAACTTGCCGAGCTAGCTCAGCTTGCCTGGCTTCTTCAGCAAGACGGGCATCTCTTTGCTCTTGGTTCTCCATTCTTCGCAGTGTTCTTTCTATTTCAAGATCCAAAGGAATCAGGGAGTTTCCGCTCCGTTGAGTACTTGGCATTCACCAAGACACAACCTGTAGGTGTCAAAAACAAAAAGAGAAAATAAATGAGGAAATAATAATCAAAAGTTAAACACAAGCAATTAATCTAATCTTAGTCGTATTTCTCGACAACGGCGCCACTTTTTGATAATGCTCAAACTCACACTCCTGATAAAGTATGAAGCAGACGTTGTCTATAAAGAACCCAACAAAGAGGTTGGGGTCGAACCCACAAAGAATATGGTAAGAACTAGACTAATGTCGGTATTTAAGCATTTTGGTGAGTTATCTCCAAATTGGGGATTTTATAGAAAACAATAGTAAAACAAGCGGGAAAATCAGTTGTTGTTAATCAAGATTAACAATTAACTAGGATAAGTGTTCCCAATGGGTTCATAACTACTTCGGTTTACACTTGTGATCAACTCAATGCTTACTTGTAGAATTGATAACTAGGGTTCATCCAAACGACTGGTTCATCCCTATTGGATGACTATATTCAATCACTGGTTTATGTCTCATGAGCTATTTCAAGTTAACCGTTATCAATTTGTCCTAAATTAACTATCCTGCGACTGTAGCTCAAGTTATACAATGATCATAAATATCAAGGCTTTGTTGTAATTCTCTTTTCCTAATCTCTACTTCTCTAGGTTCAAGCAAGTAAAGAACTCGAGCAAGTCTTAATGTTGCACTTTGTTAAGAAACATTAAAGACGAAGAGAATACAATACAAGCATTTAGCATTTGTTTTGAGTCACTTTGTGTAACCCTAGATCGTTAATCCACCATGGTTCCTACAATCCTAGTTGTGGAGGTTTTAGCCTCTCATGATTGTAAGATTATGATTAGTATTCATAGTCAAAAACATAATTAAATACTTACAACGATGATTCCACGAAAAACTACTTTGAATATTGCAAGAAAGTATGATTAACAAACTCAAGAACAGTTGAGAAATCTGAGTTATGATTCTCAAGAATTGTTTTCCAATGTTGTCAAAAACTAATTACAAACTTGATAATAATTGAAAACCAACTAATTCTGACTGTCTCTCTACTAAAAAAACATAAAAAGTATTTATACAAACAATAAAATCCTTTTTCTAAGTTAATAGGGAAATAACCAAATCTTGCGCCAACACATCCTACGACTCATATAAGGTAATGGCGTCAAAATAAACCATTTCTAACTCTACCAAATCTGTTGTNCAAACAATAAAATCCTTTTTCTAAGTTAATAGGGAAATAACCAAATCTTGCGCCAACACATCCTACGACTCATATAAGACCCATAACACGATTGTACAGTTCATGCTTTGTCTCTTACACTCCTTGACTTCTGCAGAATTGACTAAGTGTTGGCATCTGGTACGACTCATAACATGATTCCACGAGTCGCACAATCCAGTCGTGGTTTGGCTTTGAGAACTTTGACATCTTCTGAAGATTTCTATGAGTGTCTTGGTACGCCTCGTACCTTTCTCCTAAGACTCGTAGTAGCTTATTTTATCATGAGAACTACCAAGTCCCTAAAATCATTTAAGCTTTCCATGGCTCCTGGTACGGGTCGTAGGTAGATGCTACGATTCATAGTTTCTATCCGTATCAGGAGACTTTCATTGTGCAACTTTCTCTGAAATATTCCACGACTCAAGTTATGGCTCATACTAGCTTGGTGCGGCTCGTACTGAGATTCGTACTTTGCCTTTGCATTTTTCCAGTCTTCTGATCCTTTCCATGAGTCTCAATATGGCTCGTACAATCTTGGTACAGCTCGTATTGAGATCAGTACTTAGCTTCTTTTCTGCCCTTTTCTGCAACTTTTGCACATTTTGCTCCAACACTTTTTTCCCTAAAAATAAAGTAAAAACACCTCAATCCATATAAAAATACCTAAATCTATGCTATTTTTCTAGTTTTAAGTGTCGAAAGTGTTGTAAACTCACAGCACATCAACCCTCAGAATATGCATAGATTATAGACAATTGAACAAGGTTACTATTAAGAATAAGTATCCTCTTCCTAGAATCGATGACATGTTCGATCAACTTCGGGGAGTTACTTGTTTCTCCAAGATAGACCTTAGGTCAGACTATCATCAGCTGAAGGTAAGGGAAAGTGATATTCCTAAGACAACTTTTAGGAACCAATATGGCCATTATGAGTTTGTGGTTATGTATTTTGGATTGACTAACGCTCCTACAGCATTTATGGACCTCATGAACATAGTGTTTAAGCCATATCTAGATATGTTTGTTTTTGAGTTCATTGACTATATCTTGGTTTATTTCAAGAGTACGGAGGAGCATGCTAACCATCTTAGAATAGTCCTTCGGGAACTTAAGGAAAAGGAGTAATTGGTTGAAGTCTATGAAATTCTTAGGCCACATTATCTCCAACGAAGTTATTAAGGTTTACTCTCAAAAGATTGAACCAATTAAGAATTGGATTAGACCCACAACTCTAATAGATATCAAAAGTTTCTTGGGTTTAGCTGGCTATTATAGGAGGTTCATAGAAGGGTTTTCTACTAGTTCTTCCCCGTTAACTAAGCTGACCCAAAAGAAGGCTAGATTTCAATCGCCTGAAGCTTGTGAGAAAAGCTTTCAAGAACTGAAGACCCATTTGACTATTGCTCTTAATTTGACCCTACCAGAGGGCACACATGGTTTTGTTGTATATTGTGATGCCTCTAGAGTTGGCATTGGATGTATATTGATGCAAAATTATAAGGATATGCTTATGCCTCAACACAGCTGAAAATTCATGAGAAGAATTATCTGATTCATGACCTAGAGTTGGCAGTGGTTGTATTTGTAATGAGGATTTGGTGCCATTATCTCTATGTTGCTCATGTTGATATGTTCAAAGACCATAAGAGATTGCAATATGTGTTCATTTAGAAGGAGTTAAATCTGAGACAGAGAAGATGGCTTGAGTAACTCAAGGATTATGACATAAATATTCTCTACCATCCAGGTAAACCTAATGTGGTTGCTGATGCTCTTAGAAGGATGTCTATGGGGAGTACATCCCATCTAGAGGAAGAGCAGAGAGAACTAGACAAATATATGCTTGGGCTCTCACGCTTGGGAGTTCGTCTTTTAGACTCCGATGAAGGTAATGTTCTTATTCAGAATGGAGCTGAATCTTATTTAGTTATGGAAGTTAAGGAAAAGTAAGACAGATATCCCCTCTTGCTTCAGCTAAAGGAAGGTGTCCAAAAGATAAAGGTACTGATTTTTTCACAAGGGGGAGATGTTGTCCATGGGTATCAAAGTAGATTGTGTGTTCCTAATATAGATGGCCTCAGAGATAGAATTATGGCAGAAGCACATAGTTCTAGATATTTGATTCATCTAGGTTCTACCAAGATGTAACATGACTTGAGAGAAGTCTATTGGCGGAATGGTATGAAGAGGAACATTACTAATTTTATTGCTAAGTGTCCAAATTGTCAGTAGGTTAAGGTTGAGCACCAAAGGCTATGTGGTGTTGCTCAGAATATAGCACTCCTTGAATAGAAGTGGGAGATGATTAATATGGATTGTATCACTGATCGAGCAAGATCCCACAGACAACATAAATTTATTTGGGTGATCATAGATCGGATGACTAAATCAGCTCAGTTCTTAGCAGTAAAGACTACAGACTCAGTGGAGGATCTTGCTAAGTCATACCTTAGGAGTTGGTGAGACTCCGTGGAGTGCCATTATCCATCATTTTAGATAAGGGTACTCAATTTACCGCTCAATTTTGGAAGTCATTTCAAAAAGGTTTGGGTTCAAAGGTGAACCTTAGTACCGCTTTTCACCCGCAGACAGATGGTCAGGTAGAGTATACTATTCAGACCTTGTAGGATATGTTAAGAGCATGTGTTATTGATTTCAAAAGAAATTAGGATGACCATTTACCTCTTATTAAGTTTGCCATTCTAGCCTCAGATGGCTCCATATGAAGCTCTTTATGGGCGAAGGTGTGATCTTCGATTGGATGGGTTTAAGGTTGATGAAGTAGAGTTGATAGGATCAGACCTTGTGCAAAAAGTTATGGAAAAGGTTAAGATCATTCAAGAAATGCTAAAGACGGAGAGATTTAGAGTTTGAGGTAGATGATTGGATTTACTTGAAGTTTTCACCCATGAAAGGTGTTATGAGATTTGGAAAGAAAGGAAAACTTAGTCCCCATTATATTAGTCCATATAGGGTTTCGAGAAGAGTTGGAAAGGTAGCTTATGAATTGGAGTTTCCAGCCAAACTATCATCAGTTCATCTAGTTTTGCACATCTCCATGCTTAAGAAATGTGTGGGAGACTCCACACTCATTGTTCCTATGGAGAGTGTTGGAGTTAATGATAACCTATCATTTGAGGAATTTCCAGTTGAGATTCTAGATCGTCAAGTTCGTAAGTAAGGAACAAGGAAGTCACTTCGGTGAAAGTGTTATGGAAGAATGAGCTAGTTGAGGGAGCTACTTGTGAATCTAAAGAAGATATGATGGCCAAGTATCCTCATTTATTCCCTCCTAGTCAAGAATCATCTTGAGGTAACAGTCCCCTCTCTTAGCATTCTTATCAATTCATGTTCCATTAGATGTTTTTGAAGTCCTTAGTGTGTTTGCATACTCTGTGAATTCAGTTAAGTTTAATTAAGATACTCTCAATTAGATCAGATAATAGTCCGGCTTAGTCTTCATTCGAGGATGAATGATCCAAATAGGGAGATATTGTAACGCCTAGGACTTTTGGGCTAAGTTTGAAATCGTTCTAAGTATGTGGATAGACTTCAACCCCATGAACTTTATGGAAATTAAGTGTTAAGATCAATTCTTAAGTGTGAGAAGTGAATTGGATACAAATTAAGGTCATAAGGAACCTCTAGCACAAAGTTGAGTTGAGAGCCTTCTTACGGATTGAGTTTTCATACAAGTTCTTATAAGAGTAAACTTGAACATTCATAACTCCTAATTTACAAAGTAATTCTAAGTAATTCAATCCATTAAATTGAATTCTTTTGAGTCTTCTTTCCAAAACATCCGACCTTACGTGAATCAGAGTTCAGAAAAAAAAGTTATTTGTATTTTAGTGAAGTACTGTCAAGTAACACATCGTCACTGGATGGGTCAAATTCACTGACAAGTGAAGCTACCAAACACGATCTTAAGGTTATTTTAGGGAATTCCCACTGTATAATTTCCTAAACCTGGTTATTTTAGGATTCCTAAATGTATTATTTAAGTACTCTTAAAGCCTAATGACCTAGTTCTTCCATTACAACATAGAATTCAAGGATCAAAGTTCTCAAGTTTTTCAAGAAGCTAGGAAGTCTTCTTCTCCGAATTAGGGTTCTTCAAGTTTGAGTATAAGGTTCTATTTTCCAGGTATGTAAGGCTAACCTAAGAAAGGATTCTTAACCATCCTTATGCCCTACATTTATGCAAAAATTCATTTAGATCAAAGATAGGGTTTTTACCCAAATTCTTAAATTGTCTTCTTCTCTATCTAGATATGTTGAATTGTCATTGATAGATTCTTCATATTGAGTTTCTTATTGATGCCTCTTGATTGTAACCCTACTCTATTGATTTTTGATCATGCTTTATTGATTCTCTATTCTTGATTCTTGATTCTTGAGGTTGGTTAATGTCACGACCCAAGCTGGGACCCCGGATCGAGACACGAGACCTAGAACCATGAATGGTCCTAAGCTAACCCATGGCACATGCATAGAAACTCAAGAGCATGAACTAAAGCAGAATCGAAAACATGAGCATGGATAAGAAAAAATCTATAAAACATAGAGTATAAGTAAGAGTGACAATATCACGAAGCTGAGTCATCTACTACATGTCTGTCTGAAAAGCCTCTAGTCGTAAGATGAGCTGATGGGACAACACCCCCAACTAGCTCGCTAAACTCTGAAATTAAAATAAGACATGACAATATAAACTGATAAACGTCCTCAAATGATGAGGACTCACCAAGACTTGGAACTGAGCTGGTCTGAGCGGGGCAAGCTAATGTCGGGACTGAGAAAGATCACTGAACCTATATCATGAGAGGATATAGCATAGAGTATGTGATCAATTATTTGAATGTACTGAGTATGTAGATAAATTAAAACATGCTAGTAAAATGATAGTATGAAATCATGAATTTAAATCAAGATAGATCATAAGAGTAAGGGCAACATGATAAAGGCCATACATCTGAAATATACATAATCATAAGCTATTCACCATAAGTCGAACATAATGATCCAAGGTTTAGAAATAGAAATCATATAGCATACTGTACTTGGAAACATCAATGAGAATTCGTGAAACTAATCAATAGGTCAAATATGTTATAAGACATGAACATGAGTATTGTAAACGTGAGGAACAATGGGAGGCTTCGTCATAACCGGAACCATCATGATAGAGCTTACATGATGCCCCAACTATCTCGCTCAAGTGGACAGAGTTGTCCTAAGCCTTGCCAGGATAAAGAACGATAAGGCGTGATATCACTCGTGAGCCTCGTCGGGCTAGTGGAACACTCTAATGGCGAGGCCCCATACTTGAGTATATATACCTACGGTGGCATGTCGTTATGAGGTTCGGGGTTTGTTTTAACCCTTAGCCTACTCGATGCTAGACACTACTCCTAAAATATCCACATGGCTCATAATCATCACTGTGAAAATGATGTGTTGTGGGTTTACAGTACTTTCGGTGCTTAAAACTGAGAAAATATGCATATTCTTAGGTGTCTTTATACGGATATGATGCACTTTTGCTTTGTTTTCAAGGAAATAAGGTGATGGAGTTGAAAGATGTGAAAGAAAGAAAAAGAGTGCAAAAATTAGACCAAGGAATGACTTCAGTATGAGCCTTAGTGGTATGAGCCATACTGTAAGTCGTGATAAATTTCAGAAGATACATAAATGTACTGGCCAGTTATGACTCTTGGTACGAGTCGTACTGTGAGTCATGGAAACTTCAGAAGGATGCACTTGGATTTGTCTCCTGATACGGGTAGCAAATACGATCCGTGACGACTACCTATGACCCGTATCAAGGAGATGTGGTGAAGTTCAGAAAGATTGTTGAAAGGTAGATCTCATGGTAGGAAAGGCCACCACGAGTCATAGGAGCAAGGTACGAGTTGTACCAAGACACTTGTGGAAATAATCAGAGGATGCCAGATATCTCAGGTTCATACAATGACAGGAACGTATGAATCATAGGAGAATTGTACGAGTTGTACCAACTCCCAGCACTTAGCCAAATTTAGAGCTGTCAGGCATTGTACGAGTGAAGCTACAACTCGTATGATCAAGTTACGAGTCGTCAGTGAAGGTGGCGACAGTTAATTAGTTTTTCATGTTAATTTAGGGAAGGTTTCTACTTATTTGTATAAATATTTTTCTAGGTTATTTTTGCTAGCAGATTTTAGAGAACGACTTTCTTGGAGAAGAGTTCGAATATTATGGAGTTTCTTCTTGAGTTTGCGAATATTCTTAAAATTAATTTCCATTGTTCTTGATTTGTTCTAAGTTGAATATTGCAATAACAAAGTGGGTTTTAGTTCAATCTTCAATGTAAGTTCTTAATTATGTTTTCTTTAATGAATGTTAATTCTCTTCTTACAATCATGAGAGGCTAAAATGTCCACAACTAGGGTTGTGGGAAACATGGTGAATTAACAACCTACGGTTTACATTTAGTGATTTTAGATCGATACGCATACTTGCATCGTCTGCTCTTGACTTTTAAAAATTCTTGATGGAGCGCAACGTTAAGACTTTACCAACTCTATTTGCTTGAACCTAGAGAGGTAGAGATATGGAAAAGAGAAGAACGACAAAGCCTTGAATTCTATGATTCATTGTATAACTTGAGTTGTGATCACAGGATAGCTAATTTGAAATAAATTGATAACGGTTAAAGTAAAATCACTCAAGAGACCTAATCCGATGATTGAGTATAGTCATCCCATAGGGACGGACCAGTCGTTTGGATGAACTTATATTATCAGTTCTGCAAGTTAAGTATTGGGATAGATTACGAGTACAAAACCCAAAGTAGTTATGAATTCATGGGGAATGTTTCCCTAGTTAATTGCATCAACTTGATAACAACTTAAATCTTCAATACTATTAAGTGTTTACTTCTTTAAAAAAAAACCATTATGAGATAATCAAACTAAAAGTCTAAGTACTAGCATTATTATACATCCTCACCATATCCCCTGTAGGATCAATCCCAACCTTTGCTGGGTTCTTTATTGACAACATCCGTGCCATACTTTTCTAGGGGTGTGATTTGAGCATTATCAAAATTGGCGCCGTTATCGAGGAATATGGCTTAGGATTAGAGAAGTTACAGTGTTTAACTTTTAGTCATTATTTCTTCTTTTACATTTTTCTTTTGTTTTTATTCTATTCAGGTTACAGCAAGGAAACCCTACCCTCTAAGCACCAGGATGGAGGATGTAAGACTACTAGTGCCTCTGATGGCACAATTGAGTGCTGAGACACTGGCAGCTGTCCCAATAAATTATGATGGGGATGATGTCCAGGGATATAAAGAGCTGGTCAATGCCCTAATGGGAATGGGTTCTTACAGCTTCAAACCAAAGAAGTTGGACCTTGATTTAAAGAACAGGGCAACCCCTCCAGCAAAACCGTCAGTCGAGGTACCACCAGTTCTGGAGCTTAAAGCTCTACCCCCACATTTGAAATATGTCTTTTGGGGGAGAAGAGTACCTTTGCAGTGATAATAAAAGCAGATCTTGTAGACTGGCAAGTGGAGGCCTTGGTTTCAGTATTGAGGAGACATAAAAAGGCAATTGAGTGGACCATTGTTGACATCATCGATACTCCCGCTGGCATTTTTACCCACAAAATCCAGTTGGACCCAACTTGCATATCGAGCATAAAGCACCAGAGATGACTGAATCCACCTATGCTAGAGGTGGTGAAGAAAAAGATTATAAAGTGGCTAGATATGGGTGTAGTTTATCCCATCACTGATAGTAAATGGGTGACCCCGATACAGTGTGTCCCAAAGAAAGACATAATCATAGTAGTACCAAACGAAAGGAATGAGCTGATACAAAGGTTGGTTACAGGGTGGCGTGTTTGCATGGACTACCGAAAACTCAACCATTGGACCCAAAAGGACGACTTCCCTATGCTTTTCATGGATCAAATGCTTGACAGGTTGGCAGGTAGAGGATGGTACTATTTTCTTGATGGTTACTCTGGTTATAATCAGATTTCGATAACCCTAGAGGAACAAGAGAAAACCACATTTACTTGTCCTTATGGGACTTTTGCTTTTAGAAGGATGTCGTTTGGGTTTTGCAATGCACCGACCATATTTCAGTGTTGTATGATGTCTATATTTTTAGACATAATGGAGGACACCATCGAGGTATTTATGGATAACTTCTCGGTTGTGGGTGATTCATTTGAAGATTTCCTTGAGCATCTGGGTAAATTGTTGAGCAGATATGAAGAAACCAATATGGTCCTAAATTGGGAGAAATGTCATTTCATGGTCAAAAAAAGAATTGTGCTAGGCCATCGAATTTCAAGAAAAGAGATAGAGGTGGACAAAACAAAAATTGAGGTAATAGCAGGATTGCCACTGCCTATTTCTGTCAAATGAGTCAGGAGCTTTTTGGGGCACACAAAATTCTATAGGAGGTTTATCAAGGACTTCTCAAAAATTGCACAACAATTATGCAAACTACTTGAGAAGGAGGTGAAGTTCGTTTTTGATGAAGCGTGTTTGAAAGCCATTAAATGCCTAAAGAAAAGACTCACCTAAGAGTCTATTATCATAGCTCTAGATTGGTCTCTTCCATTTGAGGTAATGTGTGATGCCAGCGATGTGGCCCTTGGTGATGTCTTAGGCCAAAGGAGAGAAAAGATATTTCACCCAATCTACTACGCCAGTAAGACACTCAATGCATTTAAGAAGAATTATATGGTGACGATGAGTTAGTAATTCACCAACTCATTAGGCTCTTAAGCCTGAATTTTTGTTTAGTTTTGAGTTGTTATGTAGATTTTATGTCCTTTTTGTCTTTGTTGTGTGCAGATGTCTAATGTCAAGAAAAGAGCAAGAAGTGGATCAAAAAGAAGGAAGTGGTATGAAATTTAGCATTCCACCGAAGAATACTGGTGAAACACCGGTTAAAAGCTGATCACCACTACCTCTGGGAAACAAAGCCACCGGCAAAATGTGGGTTGCCAATGGTGACTCGCCGGTCTAGTCACTAAATGACACCTGACTTGCTAGATTGAAGAGTAAAGAATCGGCGGTGCATCGATGGAGATAGGCGAAACGCCGAATGAATAGCCAATGGTTACTGGAATTTATTGAAGGCTCAAATAGTGTAACCAGAGGTCCGCAGATTGTAACCAGCGAACCGTCGGTACTTCCACCGATGCCAGAACACTGCTCAGGGGCAAAATTGTCCAGCACAGAAAAAAGAGAGAAGATACCCCATTTTCTTGGATATATATTCTAGAAAAAGTATTATGTACTGATCAGCTTTCCAATCCTAGCTTTTAGAACATTCCCTTGGCATAGAAGAGAAGAATTTGATTGGTAAAATTTGAAAAGAACTATTCTCTTTTTCTTCTTCTTCTTTTTGATAGCAAGGTACCACCATTGTTGAAGACTACTTGTTGAACTTGATTTTGCTACTCTTGTTATTAAATTCAATGAGTTTATTGCTAAATATGCTTTTGAATATCTTTATTATGAGTAGCTAAATCATTAACTAGAGGTGTGTGCTGATGAATGTTTAATTAGAGTGGGTATTGCTAGTCATCTCAATATTATTTAACTAAGTGTAAATCTGTTAGATTCTCTTCAATTTATAATCAAAGATCCATTGATTATGATGTGTGTCTAATTGTTCTTACTTGATTGTTTCTTGCAAAAGAATAATTATGTATTGGGAAAGAATTTAATGGTGGGTATGGATGAGAGTTTGTGAAATTGGGCTAGAAATAGCCAAAATTACATTCTCACTCCTAATTAGTAGCTAATAGCTAGAAATTAGTGCAGCTTAATCCAAATCTGATCGGGTTGAGCTAATGGTGTCTAAAGGTTTGATAAAACTCTAGCAAGAGGTATTTATAAGGATGAAAAGAAGTAAATACTCACTTTCCCGAGATTATTCACACTAATTAAACTTATGAGATGACCTAGCATGACCCTATATAGTTAGCATATCATCTACACTACATCTCTAATCATTCACATACTTGTCAACAACCTTGGTAAGTTTGCTATCGTAGTTAACCAAATTAGAAATTATACACTATTACAAATTTCAATCTCCCCCAACTTGTTTATTTCTATGTTATTTCTAAGTGGTGCAAGCTAAATTCAATTTCTCGACTGACACTCATAATTATCACTCTCTAGTCCTTGTGGGATTCGACCCCAACATCCGTCAAGTTATTTATTTTGATACAGCGACTGTTTATACTCTTTGCATGAGGAGTATATTTTGGATGTTATCAAAAATGGCACCACTGTCAGGGACTAGCGCTTGATATTCTTGTGTTTATTGTTAATTTGAAATAGCTTTGCATCTTAGTTAGTTGACGTAATTTTGATGTGCTTGTTAGGATCTCACAACCATATGAGTCATCACTCCCAAGCAGGGGATAGCTCAGTGAAAGGTAACATGGAGCATGAGGAAGATAATCCGGTGATTTCGGAGATTGCGGGAGCCATTCACCTACCACCCACAGTAGGGAATGTCGTATTTCATGTCACAAACATCATGCTGCATTTGTTACAAATGAAGGGACTCTTAGAGGTAAACCAAGTGAGGACGCAAATTTCCATTTGAGAAATTTCTTGGAGATATATGAGCCCTTCAACATCACTAACATAAGTCAAGAGTCTATCAGGCTAAGGCTCTTCCAATTTTCTCTAACCGGAGAGGCAACGGTGTGGTTGGAAGAATTCCCTCCTGGTTGTATTACATCTTGGAAAGAATTAACCGAAGCCTTTTTGGATCATTTCTTCCCTCCATCGAAAATGTTGCAACTAGGGATGAAATCACAAATTTCAGGCAAAATCCTGGAGAGCCTTTGCATGAGGCATGACTACGGTTCAAAAAAAGGTTGCTCTTTATCCCAATCATGGCCTCCGTATGGAGTGCTTCTCCAAAGCTTTTACCGATCCATCGACTCCATCAACAAATCCATTGCCAACAATTTAGCCGGAGGGTCTATTATGGATCAAATATATGGTTTGGCTAAAGCCTTTTTGGACAGAATGACAAAAACCAATAGGGCCTGGCACACAAGAGAGAAATGTATAAACACATGAGATCAGCTCTAGTGCATTGGTGTCTGAGTTGAAGAAAAGAAATAAAGAGTGAGATGAAAATCTTGCTAAACTGATGACACAGCTGGAACTATTAACCAAACATATGATGGGGGCAGGGCCCAAGGTTGTGAATGTTGTAGGTATGCAGGGTCCTTTGCAATATGAAGGAGAATCATCGCCACCGAGGTATGAGAAAGAATTCCAATACATGGGAAATAAAATAGGAGGTCCTCGACCTGTGTTTCAAGGGACGAATCAAGGCCCTTGGTGCCCAAGGGAAGAAACCTAAGGCTGGAGAAACCGTGATGCACAGGGATGGCCTGAAAGAAATGAAATATGGGGAAATAGAGAGCAGAATCAAGAGGGAGACCGCTATCGTCGAAGTTCATACCTATATGTTCCCCCTCCAAAAGCTGGAAATGCTTAAAGTCATCCAGGTGTGAGTGATGATGGTAGCTTAAAAATTGAAGAGATGTTAGCAAGATTCCTCAAGAAAGTGGAATCAACCAATAGTGGGGTTAAGGAATTGAGAGGGGAGGTGTCTAACCTTTCCCAAACGGTGATCTCTCATTCAGCCTCCATTAAGCATTTGGAAGCTCAAATGAATCACTTGTATGCTCAAATGAACCCCCGAATGAAGGGAACGCTCCCAAGTGACACAATGCCGAACCCGAAGAAAGATAGTCAATGCATAGATATTGTCACTAGGAGTGGTAAAGTGGCTGGAGACGCAAGAGTGAAGCCCAAGGAGGCTAAGGCTCCCAAATCAAATGAGGAAAATGAAACCGATGAGATGCCAAAGACACCAAGGAGTGGTGAAAAGAGTGAAGAGGAAGGTGAGGGTAAGGATGATGAAATTACCCACATGTTGATGAAAATGAGGTGGGCATGAAGGCCCCAAATGATGACAAGGTTGACGCAAGAGCTCCAGCCCCTTATCCAAAATGGTTGGCCAAGAAAAAGAAGGATGATCAGTTCAGCAAATTCATTGAGATGTTCAGCAAATTTTCTATTAATATACCATTGGTGGATTCCCTTCTCCAAATACCCGGATATGCTAAATTCATGAAGAAGTTTCTGAAAAAGAAGAAGGTAGTTGATATAGGTAGCGGGGAAACGATGCACCATTATAGTGCGATGATGATGATTAATCTTGCCCCCAAGCGGGAAGACCCTGGAGCTTTCACAATCCCTTGTACAATTGGGATATGTATGTTCAAGAAAGCTCTATGCGATCTTGGTGCCAGCATAAATCTAATGCCTCTAATCATTTTAAAGAAGATTGGACTTGGAAGAACAAAGCCTATGTCTATGAGGTTGCTCATGGCGGATCATTCCATTAAAAAACTTCTGGGGGTATTATAATATGTGTTGGTGAGGGTGGATAAATTCATCCTACCAGTTGATTTCTTAGTCCTCGATTGTGAAATGGATGTGGAGGTACCCATTATTTTGGGGAGACCATTGCTCGCTACCGAGAGAGTTGTATTTGATGTGGAGCTAGGGGAGCTCAAGTTCAGAGTTGGATGTGAAGAAGTTACCTTCAAGGTGTGTCCGTCGGCTAAAACCCCCCACCGAATGCAAGGTGATCGAGGTGTTGCGGAAAGAGGATGAGGATAGTGGAAGTGAGATGGAGGAGACGGAGTAAGAGGATGATCTATCGAAAAAGAATTGTTAAACGAGAGCTACATCGTGCCACGACATTTGCTAAGGTTCTTTTTGGGAGGTAACCCAAGTGTTTTATTTGATTTATTTTAGGTCTTTGTTGTTTTTATTTTTGTCGGATCAATGAAGTGAGGAGAAAAGAGGGAAAGAACCACAACAATGCGAGAACCGCGCTGGACTAGTGAATCACTAATCTATAAGCGCGAACTGCTGCCTCATGTCATGAGAAGGCAGAAGGCTAGGAGTTGAGAATTTGACCCACAGACACACCGGCTAACCGCCGATGTAGAACCGTCTATTATCGGTATAGCGCTGATACAACATAGATCACCTGAAGCATTGGGGGCCCAAATAGTGGACCGTCGATCCAGTTCGTGAACCGCCGGTCAATAGCCGGCAAAGACACAATGAACTGGGCATTATATCAAGTGTAAAAGGTAAAGCCTCGGAACGGCAGTTCAATTCGGCGGACCATCGATGTAGCGCCAGTTAAGGTACAATTTTGTTTCAGAGTTTAAATCAAATATGGATCCACCTGACCCCAAATACTTGCTTGAGCCGCCTTATTCTGCATAATATTCCCTTAGATCCCCCCTTTACCATTTTTTCACACCCTTTTTGTCTTCCCAATACCCAACCTTTCCACTTTCCCATATTTCCGTCCTTCCCACTTTTCCACTTCCCACCAACACATTAACTCACCATTACTTCCCCACCTTTTCCTCAACCTATCACTATCTCATCTTCCCCCTATAAAACCTCTCCATTCCTTCACCAAAATTCTCACTACACTCATCTAGACTCATCCAAACTCACATCCTCCTTCTCTACTACACAAACTCTGAAGCTGCCATTGCTCAAAGTTGCTAAGCTCCCACAAGCTCGTCTTTGCAAAATTCTTTCATAAAGTGTGGTATGTATGCTTGTCTCTTTTATGATCTCATCTATGGCACGTAAATTGCATTTCTTATGTGTCTTGAAAATGCCTTTCCCTTCCCTTTTACTGTCTTCCTTCTCATTAGATTGATGGTTGATGCTCTATATGTTCAAATTTTTGGGGGATAGAAGTGTAAGGCTGATATGGGTATGGGATAGGTGTGATATTTGTGTGAATTAGAATGGGATGAAGTCTGAGTAACCCACTAGGATTGAAATGTCATGCTTTGCCCAATGATAGATTGGGTGATGCCATTCTTTAGGGTAAATCATCATTTAAGCCCTTTTTCATGTGTGGAGTTGATGATTCACTGAAATGTATGTGGATGTTTATGAATGAGCACCATTGAAATATTGGAATTACTTTAGGGATGACGGCATTCGTTGATTTGCCGGTAGGGTCCGGCAAAACGCCGGTACAATCTATAGTTGGCTTCAGGAATTGCTTGGATCCCGTGTTTCATTGTTCACGGATCAGTACCGGCGACTCGCCACCTTGTCACTGGTAGATTATTGGTATGCTCAGTCTTCTGCTGCACATCGGTGAGTCAGCGGTGGTTTGCGGACTCCTCCTGCGACTCGCGGGTGTGTTGCTGATGCTGCTGGTCCTTTAAATGATGATTTTTCATCTTTGCTTTTCATTTCACCTTTAGAATAACTTGAGTTATTTTAGTTTAATTACAGTTTAGCTGTCACTAACACCATGTTTGTAGAATTATCATTTCTTCATCTAGGAACACCAGAAAGGGCAAGGCCCCCGCATCATCCACCAAGCAAGGGCAAGGGCAAAGCCAATGCCTCCGCACCACATGCAAACTCCAAAGAGGCCAGCGTATTCTGTGTGACTAACATGAAGGAGCACTATGTCATATGTTAGGGCCGGTCTATCACTGTGGAGAAGCGATTTGACCTAGCAGGCTTGCGTGGTGATCTTCCCAATATCACTTCTCAATTCACGGACAGAAAATGTCATGCTTTTGCCAATCCTCTCCCGTCCTACTACCCCAGCCTGGTACCAGAATTCTATGCTTCATACCAAGCCAAGCATGATAGTATGCAACATAGAGGTGGTTGATAACTTCCCGTGCTTACCATCGGTCATGATAAGGGGAGTAGAAGTCGACATCACCCCAGCTGCCATCAACTACTTATTTTGGGTAGATGAGATTGACTCAGGTTCGGAGTACATGTCCCGAGTGGCGGACATGAAGGACCAATTCTCCTGGATAGCCCCAATCATCGCTGTTGATACACCTTTGTGGGCATCCATGGGTGGTGAAATCTCTCGCCATCATTTGAATTTTAAGGCCAAGTTATGGCTGGACTTTATCTGTGACCGTATCACTCCTTCCAAGAATGAGCAAAGGGTCAGCTTGGAAACAGAAATTCTCATTGCTTGCATTATGTCCGGAGTCCCCATTAACTTTGGGGAGATTGTGGCTCAACAAATGAAACCGAAGGCACGCCAGGCCAGCACTTCCCTATCATATGCTGTCCTCATTTCCCAGATGTGCTCACAAGCTGGAGTGCCCTTGTTCCCGGATGAAACCCCTGCCGCTGCTTCAGGAATGATTGCCATAGACCAAAAAAGAGATGTAGAGGCACCTATAGTTAAGAGAAAAAGGTTGTCGGCTTTTAGGTTGGCTGAAGGATCACTATCCCTGGGGTCGGACCACTCACCACATGCCTCGAAATTGAACATGCCCCATCACGAAGCATCAGGCCAAGCTTCAGGCAACATGCCTCCTCAGGGAGCCTCTCCCCCTCCTACATCCTCCCAATCAAGTGGTCTCCACAGACTTGTGAAATGACCAACTCTCATGAGAGCCAACTCCAAAGATTGGCCAAGGGTCTCCCTACACTCATTGCTCAAACAGATAAGAAGGAGCTCAAATCCTTGTATGATAGCATCACTACATTTTCCAAGCGGGTGGATGCGATTGAGGGGGCTGTCACCTCTCTCCGAACTGAGCTGCAGGAATGGAAAAGCAAGACTTCAATAGAGTTCCCTGACATAAGTGTCTTTGACGCTGCAATGGTTGTTCCCTCCACAGTTTGGGGCCCCATTGATGATCTATTCAAGGGCTTGGGGGATGATTTTGCTGGGCTAGGTGAGGTCGGTGGTGATGGTGTAGGTGATGCCACTGATAATAAAGAGGAGGAATGACCTACTCAGGGAGTCTCTTGTCCCTTTCCCTTTTTCATGCATACATTGGGGAAAATGTATTCTCTTAAGTGGGGGAGGGATGAGTGTTTGTTTGTTGTGGGGTCACTGATGTTTTCTTGAATCAATTTGATATAGCCTTTGTCGGTTTTTATTTATTTTTTTTGTTGATGATTTCCCTTGCCAGGGTTGTTATGGTAATGAAATGAATGACATGATTTAGTTTTAAAGGTTGAAGTGTTAGTGATAAAAAGGGATCTTCACTTTGAGTTGATAAATTTTGCATGCATGACCCAAGTTTTCCTATCTTCTTGTTCGCCTTTGTAAATATTAGAATAATAAATAAACTCCAAGGGTTTTCTTTATACCACGATTCTTTCCCGAGGAGCATTCATTTGTTTTCTTTCTCTTTTCTTTGTCGAACCGGGTTGGCATTTCTCGATGATAGATGGAGTGGCGACTTTCTTAAGGCAAAACGTCATGTTGCTTTTGAGTCTTTTATGGAGCTATTTTGAGAGGCACCACAGAAAATTTTTGAAATGGAAAAAATGAGGTATGAAAATGAAAATGATAATGAGTAAATGCTTGAATCAAGAACATAGCACTCTTTGTCATACTTTGTAGATTCCTTGTTTGACTTATGAATTTTCATGTGTTGATGTCTTAGACCAAGATTTTGTATAGACAATGACTTTTGTGGTCTCTTGAGGAGTGATGCCTTGTGTGGTAAGGACTTTTGTGAATCTCATGCACATCTTCTTGTCTAGAACTTTCCCCAAGTGTAACTCAAGGCAAAATCCTAGATGTAGTTTCACTTAAAACATGATCTTAGGCCTCCTTTTGGTAGTCACTTCATCCTAAATGACCCCCTTGAGCATTAATCTTTGATAGCCAATGTTTGAGCCTCAGACCCTTCATTTGGAAACCACATTACAAGCCTAATGACCATTTTTAATCCTTCTCTTTGGCACCCATCCTCCCTAATTTCTAGTGAGAAAATAATGAAAAAAATGGGGCTTGAAGCCCATGAAATGGGGAGCGATAAGGAAATGAATGTGTGATGAGGAAAAGCCTAAGTTTGGGGGTTTGCAAGAGAAAAGGAAAAAATGATAATTTCAATGTGAGGTAGCATCCAAAATTGTGATGAAAGAAATGAATCATTCAAGTTGAAAGACCTTGAATCATCAAAAGAGAAAAGAATGGTTAAAAAAAAGGGTCTATCTCTTGCGTACAAAAGGCTAGTTGTGGAATTCATGGGTGTTAAGAGGGTGGTTGGTGTTAGACAAAGGATGAAAATAATGAACAAGGAGAAATAAGGTGGAGTAATTTTAATAAGTTAGCGGGATGTTGCAAGTGTGTATAAAGGAATTAGGGAGGCATTAGTCACTAAAGATAAACATTTATCCTGCCCTTAGCTGGAGCCTATATCATGACCCGCAAGTCCTAAGTGATTTTTAAGTGCAGTTGCTCTACATTAATGGCAATTTACACGAAGGGCAAGCCTATGGGTCGAGTTGGGTGCATGCATATTTCTTTTGGGAGAGTGAGTGCAATCTTACCTTTGTGAAATCCATTCTGTGAGTGCATTGAGTCATGAAGAAAATAGGGATTCTCTCTTCAGTGAGTGGCATCACCCCTTTTGAGGACACAATTACACTAAAGGTAAATATGTGCATAAGGTATGATAAATGCAAGCTCTAAGGAAGATTTTGAATGTGCAATGATTATGAATTGAGCTGCTATATGTATTTCTTGGATGAGCAATGCCCTTGTTCTACGAAATGAAAATTCTTCTGAACCATGTTTGTTAATGGTGGTAGTCTCTTGAAATATCTTCATTGTTCTGGTCTGTTGGGGAATTTGTTTCTCTTTTTCAGTGAGATTGGTGAGCATTTTTGGGTTATCATAGACTAGGTGGTTTTTGATGGCACGTTTTTCAACTGATGAGAATTGCATTACTTGAGGACAAGCAATGGTTCAACTTTAGGGGTTTGATAAGTTGGTAATTCACCAGCTCATTAAGCTCTTAAGCTTGAATTTTTGTTTAGTTTTTGAGTTTTTTATGTGGATTTTATGCCCTTTATGCATTTTTTGTGTGCAGATGTCTAATGTGAAGAAAATAGCAAGAAATGGAGCAAAAACAAGGAAGTGGGATGAAATTCGGCATTCCACCGAAGAAGACCGGCGGAACGCCGATCAAAAGCCGATCACCACTACCTCTACAAAACAAAGGCACTGGCGAAACATGGGTTGCCAACGGAGACTCACCGGTCCAATCATTGAATGACACCAGACTTGCTGGATTGAAGAGCAAAGAATCGAAGGTGCACGGATGGAGATAGGCAAAATGCTAAATGAACAGCCGATGGTTACTGGAATTTATTGAAGGCTCAGATAGTGTAACCGGCGGTCCGCGGGTTGTAACTGGCAAACTGCCGGTACTTCTACCGATGCCAAAACACAGCTCAGGGGCAAAATTGTCCATCACGAAAAAAGAGAGAGAAGATACCCTATTTTCTTAGATATATATTCTAGAAAAGGTACTATGTACTGATCAACTTTCAATTCCTAGCTTTTAGAACATTCCCTTGGAAGAGAAGAGGAGAATTTGATTGGTAGAATTTGAAAAGAACTATTCTTTTTTTCTTCTTCTTCTTTTTGATAGCAAGGTAGTGCCATTATTGGAGACTACTTGTTGAACTTGATTTTGCTACTCTTGTTATTAAATTCAATGAGTTTATTTTTAAATGTACTTTTAAATTTCTTAATTATGAGTAGCTAAATCATTAACTAGAGGTGTGTGATGATGAATGCTTAATTAGAGTGGGTATTGCTAGAGTCATCTCAATATTGTTTAACTAAGTGTAAATCTGTTAGATTCTCTTCAATCTATAATTGAAGATCCATTGATTATGATGTGGGTCTAATTGTTCTTACTTGATTGCAAAAGAATAATTAAGTATTGGGAGAGAATTTAATAGTGGGTATGGATGAGACATTGTGAAATTGGGCTAGAAATAGCCAAAATTATATTCTCACTCCTAATTAGTAGCTAATAGCTAGAAATTAGTGCAGCTATTAATCCAAATCTAATCGAGTTGAGCTAATGGTGTCTAGAAGTTTGATAAAACTCTAGCAAGAGGTATTTATAAGGCTGAAAAGCAGTAAATACCCATTTTCCCAAGATTATTTACACTAATTGAACTTCATTTGCTGTGATGGTACATGGTTTGTATTGTATTAGGCCAGTTGCCTATGTGAGTAGCTTGATACCTCAGTTCTCTGCTAACAGTTAGATGTCATGTCTTGATCCCTGTATGTTATAAGTTGTAGTTGCATGAGTGCATAGCTGACTTGGTTTGAATGAAAAGTGGGGTCAATGTCTGATAATAGTTGTATGTGCAAATTTTGTTGTGTGGTTGTAGGTCTTCTATTTTAGTTTCTAGTTAAGTATCATTTTATAGTTTTGTTATTTTTGCTTAAGGACATGCAAAAGTCTTAAGTTGAGGATGTTGATGTGTTGTGGGTTTACAACACTTTCGACGCTTAAAACTGAGAAAATATGCATAGTATTAGGTGTTTTATACGTATATGATGCATTTTTGCTTTGTTTTTAGGAAAATAAGGTGTTGAAGTTTAAATCTGTGAAAGAAGGATAAAGAATTAAAATTTGGGCTAAGGACAGACTTCTATGAGCCATACCTTGGTGGTATAATTTGTACTGTAATTCATGATAACTTTTAGAAGATATGTACAAGGTACTGGCCAGTTATGACTCCTGGTACGAGACGTACTATGAGTCATGGAAAACTTCAAAAGGATACACTAGGATTTGTCTCCTAATACGGGTAGCGACTACGATCTGTGACGACTACCTACGACCTGTATCAAGGAGTTGTGGTGAAGTTTAGAAAGATTATTGAAAGGTAGATCTCATGGTACAAAAGGCAACTGCGAGTTGTAGGAGAAAGATACGAGCCATACCAAGACACTCGTGAAAATATTCAAAGGATGCCAGATATCTCAAATTCAGACCACAACAAGAATGTACGACTCGTAGGAGCATTGTATGAGTCGTACCAACTCCCAACACTTAGCCAAATTCAGAGCGGCCAAGTGTCGTACGAGTGAAGCAACGACTCATATAATCAAGTTACGAGTCGTAGGAGAAGGCAGCGGCAGTTAATTAGTTTTCCTTGTTAATTTAGGGAAGGTTTATAATTATTTATATAAATACTTTTCTAGGTTATTTTTGTTAGCAAATTTTAGAGGACGAATTTCTTGGAGAAGAGTTCGAATATTTTGGAGTTTCTTCTTGAGTTTGCGAATATTCTTGGAATTAATTTCCATTGTTCTTGATTTATTCTTAGTTGAATATTGCAATAACCAAATGTGTTTTATTTCTATCTTCATTGTAAGTTCTTAATTATGTTTTCTTTAATGAATGCTAATTCTCTTCTTACAATCATGAGTGGCTAAAATCTACACAACTAGGATTGTGGGAACCATGGTGAATTAACAAACTAGGATTTGAATATAGTGATTCTAAACCAATACACATGCTTGCATTGTCTTCTTTTCACTCTTAAACGTTTCTTGACGGAGCGCAACATTAAGACTTGCCCGAATTCTCTATTTTATTGAACCTAGAGAGATAAAGATTAGGAAAAGAGAAGAACAACAAAGCCTTGAATTCTATGATTCATTGTATGACTTGAGCTGTGGTCGAAGGATAGTTAATTTGGAACAAATTGATAACAATTAAAGTGAAATCACTCAAGAGATCTAATTTGGTGATTGAGTATAGTCATCCAATAGGGATGAACCAGTCGTTTGGATAAACTTATGTTATCAGTTCTAAAAGTTAAGTATTGGGATAGATCATGAGTGCAAAACCCGAAGTAGTTATGAATCTATGGGGAATGCTTCCTTAGTTAATTGCGTCAACTTGATAACAACTTATTTATTCAATACTATTAAGTGTTTACTTCTTTAAAAACCCCACATTAGGAGATAATCAAACTAAAAGTCTAAATACTAGCATTATTCTACATCCTGACCATATTCCCTGTGGGATTGACCCCAACCTTTATTGGATTCTTTATTGACAACGTCCATTTCATACTTTTCTAGGGGTGTGATTTGAGAATTATCAGAAAACATACTTGATCTTGCATGGGATAGTTTAAAATCATGAAATCATAATCATACTTGACATACGTGAACTAGACATAAAAAATAATTCCACAATTGGCCATGATACATAATCTTGATTTTCATGAAAGCCATGCATACTTGAGAAAGTCACCATATCTTGAAATTTATTAATTCATGTAGGGTTCTTGTTAAAACCATGCATCATGATCATAAAACATAATATAAAACTTGAGGGACTTGAGTTCACAATAGAATCATAGAATCTAACTCAATTCGAATATAACCCTAGGAGTTCATAACCATACTTGAAACTTTAAATTCATAATTTTATGAGAGACTTGATAGAAACATGAAACTCTAATCATAGGAACATGTATTGGATTAAGGAGAAGCTAATCTCATAGATGATCATGAAGGTATTTCAACAACATCCAACCCAACCCTAGAATTTCGAATTAGTGCATGGGGATTTGGGAAAATCATGTTTTCAATTAAAAAGGAGCATGAGAGTGGAAGGAATCCCTGATTGATAACCCCACATTCCTGGGCTTGGAAAATTCTTGCTAGGGTTTGATACCCAAGAGAGATTGAAGAGGATGAAGATGGGGAATTCTTGATTCACTTGAGAGTTTGATCTTCTAATGAGAGTGTTAGGAGTAGAATGAGAGCTTAGGATGAATAAAACCCTTCTTCTTATGCTCAAAATGACTTAGTTTAGGAGTTAGAAACTTAAGAAATTACAAAAACACCCTTAATAATCCAACAGAAAAATAACATTGCCAGACCTAATGACTCGTTAGGTCCTCAACGAGTCGTTGGGTGCCATCCGTCGCCACTGGAAAATTTTCCAACTTTCTGAGCTGAACTTGACGCCTCCACTTATCAATTCGGCATGGCACTTAATGGATTGCTTCACCACTCGTTAAGACTCTCTGAATCTCAAGGTTTCTCCCATGTCTCACACTGACGAGTCACCTAATGACTCATTAGGTTACAGGATGACCCGTTACCTCACTCATCATGACTTCAAGAAAAACCCTTTTCTCTAACTTTGCACCACTTAATGGGTCACTCAACGACCCATCAGGTCACTTGAAGAGTCAGTCAATGACTCGTCCTGTGACCTGGTGCAAATTTTCTTGATTTCTCTATTTCAGTCCTATGATCTGATCTTCGGGACTTTGGGATGTTACAGTTCATGTCTCTTATCCCATGAACCCTAGTCGCATGAAAGCATGATTTTTAAGAAGCATTTTGAAAGCATGTAACATTGTTTTCATAAAGGTTTAGCATATTTTCAAGTGAGTATGCATAATGAGATTTTAGCATAAAGATATGATTTTTTAGCATGATTTTTCAAAGTTAAAGTAAAGTCTTATTTTGAAAATCAAGAGTTTGAAACATAGAAGCTTCAAAGTTTTCAAAGAGATTTTTGAGAGAAAAGCTCCACAGAGATTTTAAACATCTATTATATTTATAGATAAAATACTTTATAAAAGATGTTTTAGTTACCTCAGATAGGCATATTTATACGAGCATGTGTCACAATCCGAATTTACACCCTAGCCGTAACACGGGACAAAGAACCTCAAAATTCTCCAAGTCGACCCATGGCATAATCATAGCATATCACTTAACACTAGAAACAACCAACAACATAAATAAGTGGAAGCTAACTGCAAGAGTCTAATAAGGAACCATAAGAACAATTGTAACAACACTTTGCTACAATGTTGAATCTAGCTAGACAAGTCTGAAAGCCTTCTATTAAACTGATGAGTTGCTGGGACAAGCCCCCAACTAACTCCTAAGATCTGAAAACTGAAACATAAATCACGTCCTCCGGAGATGAGGACTCACCACTAGCAGCTGAGAGGGAATGAAGTGTATCTAACCACGAGGCTGAGTCTGGGTACCTGAATCTATATCATGAAACGATATAGTACAAAAGGTGTGCGGTCAATACTTGGAATGTACTAAGCATGCGGGATAACATAAACAACTAAATATACAAATATACGATAAGGAAATAACAAAGTACATCAACATAACTGGTTTAACCCGCAACAATCCTCTTATGAGTCACATACACATATATAACTTCATGAAACTTTCATATGGATCTCATATCCTGAAACATCATTGAACTCATGCATAAGGATCAAGTTCTGAACATTTAATAAGAGTCGAATCTATGACTAGCATCACATATTGTACTGGATCACTGCTGGTAACTGAATCTTATTCTCATTATATTAAATCTGTTGTAATCTGAAATCTGAATCATACGGAACTGAATCATGTTGATAACATAACTAAGAGAGTCATTCTCTCCTATTGAGAGTCCCAGCTAAACTAAGGGAGTCATTCTCTACTAGGGAAACCCAACTAAACTAGGGATTCACTCTCTTCTATGGAGGATCCTGACTGAACTAGGGAGTCATTCTCTGCTATGGAGGATCCCGACTGAACTAGGGAGTCACTCTCTGCTGCGGAGGATCCCGAGCTGACCAAGAGAAACATTCTCGGCTACGGAGAGTCCCTAGCTGACTAGAACATGAGGAGTACTGATCTGACATTATACATCTGGTCTATGCTACTACAGCTAGTCAGAAACTTGAGCATTCACTGTTTTCATCATACAACATTCATTTCAAAAGGATTAGGGCTACTTTTTACTAAAAACAAGCCCAACAGTTGGAAATATCATTCTCATGCTTTATCATCATAATTCATATCATCACGGTGCCAAATCAATATTTCTTCAAACATCTTACTTTAGTGAGCATCTATAGATTCACATCATGCATTACAGTTCCAAGACATTTAAAATCTGAATTCATATCATTCAACATGTATCATAGAGACATTTATGGTTCACAGGTTCAAATTACACTTTAACATAGATACATTGTTTCACATGCTTAGGTTTACGAAAACCCATGCACTTAACTTCTACCTTGAGCATTTACAATGAATTCAACATAGATTTTCATTTCATAAGACCCATTTCATAATTCACTTCAATTCATGGGAAAGATGCAATAATTAGGCCATTATCATAGATTTACCTCATGCCCAATTAGTTGCATCGAAAGCATAAGAAGAATACATATTTTACTTTCAATTAATCAAGCCCATACACTATAATCATCTCAATATATTTATCAAATAATATATTCTAATTATTAGGAAATTCTTACAATCTTCACATATTTCATACATGGATGCGAGTCATGGATTCCATTGAGTGGACAATAATAAAACCCCAATCATCGTTCAAGCCCTTTCATGAAGAATATTCTAAAATCACACATTTTCATCATCTAACACATAATTCAAGACATTCAAATAGTTCTATAATCACAATTAGCTCATAATCCTAGTGGGTTTTAGAATTCAAGAAGACATGGAAGAAATCACCCATCAAACAAAACTCTAGGTCATGTTTTTTTTCTAGAATAATTGAAATTGGATTTTTGATAAAATATTTTGGGGCACAAGGATGAAAGAATATCCTTGTTAATAAAAGCCCATACCTACTTCGAAGAATTTCCCACTTGAACTTGCCTTGAAGCCTTTGAATAATTCCTTGAAGAATTCTTGAATCTTGAGAGAGAGGAGGAAGAAGGGTTTGAGAGTTATTTGATGAACAATGAGGGTTTAGGCTAGTTATCCCTTTAAAAATGTCCCATACCATGCTCAAAACAATGTAGTTTAGGAGTTAAAAGNCCATACCATGCTCAAAACAATGTAGTTTAGGAGTTAAAAGTATAAAATTTTACAAAAATGCCCCTGAAAAAACGCAGAAAAAATCATGCTGCTAGACCCCACGGGACACTCCACAAGTCGTGGGCTTGACAATGACTCGTGGTGTCAAGCCATGGAGTGCACTAGAGTTTTTCTTTAAAAAACCTTCAGGCCAACCAACGACTAATTCCACAAGTCGTTCCTTGACGTAACAACTTGTTCTGACCTCTCATTGTCTCTACTGTCCCAACTCACCAGAAATTCCAATCTTCACCTAACGGCTGACCTACCGAGTCATGGGGATACCTAATGAGTCGTTGGGTCTTCCGTGGCCATTGGTCCAGATTACATCCCTTGACCTCCCCACGGGTCTGACCACGACTCATGGAGTCACCTAACAAGTCGTTCCATGACTCGTTCTGTGCAAATATTTTCCACCTTCTATCTTAATTCTTTCTTTAAGCCTAGAATCTGATCTTAGAAACATTCAAGGTGTTACAATATGTTTTGGGAGAATTATCTAGAATCCAGTTGGGTGAACGGGTTCAGACAACCCCTAAGCCCTAGAACTACGTAGCCAGCGTAGGATAGAATCGTACCGTTAGTTCAGGCGACTCCTCAGATAAGTCCCTGGTAAGGATTTTAGTTATGGATCCACAGTTCAGCTTTGACCTTAGCCCTGGCAAGGCTTTGTATAGCCCTCCTTTACATGGGCCAAACATGGGATCATCATGCATTTATTCATGATGGTTGTCACCTTGGCGGTTATGACAAACTCCCAATTTAAAGATATACATTACTTGCATATGTATTTACAAAGACTATTATGATGTATGATTTTTGTTGAATAAACTGCTTTACACATTGATCATATTATTATATTTTGTCCTTGCATCATTCAAAGCTTCAGAGTACATTTTCAATTTATTGATTCCAGTTATGTCTTTCAATTGGGACATTCTTGCTAACATTGTTTCATTCAACTATTTTACATACCGTACATTCCATATGTTGATGCCCCTTTTTGGTGTTTCATCGTATTATGATGCAGACTCAAGTAGACAGAATCAGTAGTGGATACGTCGCTAGGACTTCATCTACATTCAGCTTTTGGTGAGGCCACCTACATTCGGAGAGTCCTAGTTATTGAGCCTTTTATTTACAGAGCTTGAGGTAGCCGTGGGAACTATGTCTCGGCACCCTTTCTACAGTTATTAGAGGCTTCATAGATAGATTTAGATACTGAGTCAATAATGTTACTTCCTAACATTTATTTTAGTTATGGAATAAATTCTCTTTCATTACATTGAGCTCACTATGTTTCAGCTTCCGCATTATTATTGAGATCTAAACCAATAGTAAGCCAGACCAAGGGTTCACTTGGATTACGAAAGTGGTCTAAGAGTCAGTCCACACCCTGGGTCTAGATTCAAGGTGTGACACATCACCACCACCACCAACAAACTTCTCCATTATCACTTTCCCTTTCTTCTCTATTGTCACCACCACCACCTCTTTTTTCACTTTATTTTTCTCACTTTCTATCCTTTACCTTTTGCAAGAAAATCAAACAACTATGAAAATTATTGCAACAACTTCAATAATTATTTGATTTGCTGCAACAACTAAGCTGGAGTCATTGTAACAACTTTAACAGTTGTTTGAGTTGTTGCAACAACTATGTTAAAGTTGCTGCAACATCTTCGACAGTTGTTCCAACAATTTCAACATTGTTGTTGCAACAACTGTGATAGTTGTTTGATTTTCTTCAGAATTTTTTTTATGGCTAGAAGAAATATATATTCTCAAACTTATGACCGGAGAAAAAAAAACTTGTAAAAATAAGAGGAAAAAAGAGAAGAAAATAATAACGCAATAAAAAAATGAATACAGCGATGGCGGCAATGGTGGCGAGGTAGATATGGCGACATAGACGGAAGGAGGAGGAGGAGGAGGAGGAGGAAGAAGAAGAAGAGGGGAAAATTTTGGAGAGAAAAGAGAAAGAGGAAGAAAAAATAATATGAAA
>JACEIK010000802.1:123181-145958 GCA_018107945.1 Datura stramonium
CATATATGTATGTACGTTCAGTCTGTAAATAAATAGTGATGTAGTGACAAAAATCAATGATCTAGTATTTGCAATACGTCAACATAATATCAGGTTGGAGCTCTTTCTTCTGTTGAGGCCAAGAAGAAGTATGAATTCTTGGAATCTGTTAGCTTGACAATGGATGCTCATCTTCAGTATTTCAAACAGGTCATGTTCTGTTTCTTTTGAGTAGTAAACAGGTCTTTAAATGATGAAATGTAAGAGTTATTCATATTATGGAGTGCATCATGGTTGAATCTGAGATACTACGTCATGTACAGGGGTATGAACTGTTGCATCAGATGGAGCCTTATATCAATCAGGTTGATTATTCTAGTTCCAATACTAGTTGTGATATAATATTTGTGTACTCTCCTTTTTCCATGAAGACATTCCACCTTTTTAGATTTGAAGGGACGTAACCAGTGCACTTTCATTAAAAAACTAGATTGTTTTTTTTTCTTCCAAAAATGGGAAATAAATTGTTTGTGTCCAGTTTCATGAAATCACAAGTGACATCTCTTATAGATCTCCCTCAAAATATCTAAATTATATGTTCTTCAATTATCTATTAAAGACACTCATTGTGAGCTTTGAATTGCATAAAATAAACAGATATGATAACCATGTAAAACATTGCGCACATGCATATTGATTTTCATATTAGACCATGAAGATTTCAAGAAAAGAAAAGACTTTATATTTCTAGATGATTATACAACCCATGAGAATTGTTACTTATGCAATGAATCCTGAGACTAAATAAGGAAAGACAATTACATTCAATACAATATCCTAACCAATTGGTAGGAGTGTTTTGTCTTGTTGTTCGACCATACTGATAGTCATAGTACTATTCGTGTAGTTTCTTGCTCTTTGGTTTCTGTTATTATCTGATGTTTCTTGGTCATTCGACTATCATATTTTCATTTTAAGTACTATGTTTGTTACTAGCTGTTGGTTTTGTTCCTAATTATTGTTTCTTGTACTTCCATTATTTCTTTTTCGTGCTACTTGGACTGCTTTTTCTCTTGAGCCGAGGGTCTATTGGAAACAAACTCTCTAACTCTGAGGTAGGGGTAAGGTATGCGTACACTCTACCCTCCCCAAACCCCACTTTATGGAATTACACTAGGTTTGTTATTGTATAAATCATTCTACTCCTATGATTAAACTATCAATATCAGTCAAGACTCCCTCTCAAGTTGGTGCAAAGATGTCGCATATGCCCAACTTGCAAACTAGTGTATGAAAAGTCTGTTTGTTGAGGCCTTTGGTAAACACATCAGCTAGCTGCTTTTTCGATGATACATGGACAAAACTCAAGATACCACTCATAACTTTTTCTTTGATGAAGTGTCGATCAATTTCGACATGCTTTGTTAGGTCATGTTGAACTAGATTTTGAGCTATACTGATTGCAACCTTGTTGTATTAATACAAAAGAATTTCCCTTTTTTTATACAATCTCAATTCCGCGGTAGCTTTTATAACCACAAAAGTTCACTAACACCCTAAGCCATAACTCTATATTCTGCCTCCGCACTTGATCTAGCAACTACACTTTGTTTTTTGCTTCTCCAAGTAACCAAATTTCCTCCAACGAGTGTACACTAACCGGATGTAGATTATTTGTCATCTAGAGATCTAGCCCAATCAACATCTGTAAACACTTCTATCTGGAGGTGACCATGTCTGGAGAAAAGTAGACCTTTTGATGGAGCAGATTTTAGATACCTCAAAATGTCTAATATGAAAAACAACTTGAATATGAGGATCATGCCTAAACTGATTCACCAGGCTAACTGTATAGTTTATGTCTAGTATAGTGTGAGAGAGATAAATGAGTCTTCCAACTGGCCTCTAATATCTCTCCTTATCAACTGACTCTCCATCTCCGCTCTGTAATTTGTGGTTGTTTCTCCTGGGCGATTTTGATAGTATGCAACCTTCCATATCAATTTCTTTCAAGAGGTCCAAAATATATTTCCTTTGAGAAATAAAGATTCCTCTTTTTGATCTAGCAACCTCAATTCACAAGAAGTATTGCAGTTCTCCAAGATTCTTGATGTCAAATTCCAGTGCCGACAACTTTTTCAATCGGGTCATCTCCTCTTTCTAATTTCCTGTCATTACTATGTCATCAACATAAACTATGAGAAAAGTGAGTTTACCTTTTTTATTTGTAATGAAGAGGGTGTGATCAAAACTGATTTGTTGGTAACTGATGTAAAATCTGTCAAACCAAGTTCTAGGAGATTCTTTCAGTCCGTATAAGGCTTTCTTCGATTTGCATACCGTTCCTCGACTTTTTTCAGTACCATATCTAGGAGGAATATCCATGTACACCTCTTCTTATAGGTCTCCATGAAGAAATGTATTCTTCACATCAAGCTGTTGTAAGTCCCAAATAAGATAAGCTGCACAGACAAATGAATTATAGTAGTGTTCATTTTTGCAATAGCGGAAAACGTCTCTTGATAATCCACTCCATAAGTCTGAATTATCCCTCAGCCACCAATCTTTCCTTGAATGTTTCAATGGAACCATTAGCTTTAGTTATATAGTGAAGACCCATTTGCAACCAACAAACTTCTTGTCTGGTGGTGATGCGACAAGTTCCCCAAGTCTCATTCTTTGACAAGACCTTCATTTTTTCAATCATAGTTTGCTTCCATTTAGAATCTGCAAAGCTTCCCTCTGATTCTAGGTAATGGACACAAAAGAAGTAGACAAGGCAAAGGCTCTATAAGAGGGAGATAAAGAACTATAGGAAATAAGGTTAGATAAAGGGTGTTTGGTGCAAGATCTGAATCATCTTCTAAGCAATAGACAAATCTAACTCATTAGAAAATGTAGATACCTCACCAGAGAAAGAAGACTCAGCTTCGGTTGATTGCATGATGGCTTCTTCTGCTTTATTTCTACTTGAGTAAGTTATCAAATCAGGTCTCTCCAAATGTCCAAAAATCTTCCCTTAATCTTTTCTCCAATTTCACTTTCAATAGTGGAGCTATGAAGAATCATCTCTTCTTCCTTATAATTCTCCCCTTGAAGAGGAGATGGTGTAATGCTGAATAGGGCTCAAATTCTCGAAAGGGAACATCCATGCTGATAAAGAATCTCCAAGAAAGAGGGTGATAGCATTTGTACCCTTTATGTGTTGGAGAATACCTAATAAAAGATACATTTAAGAGCTTTAGGATCAAGTTCCTAGAGTTCCTAATGTGGAGAAAGAAAACACACCCAAGTACCTTTGGAGGAACAATATAGTCATTCTTACCCTTTAAAGTTTCCATGGGACTCAAGAGATTAGGGGCTTTAAGTGGCATTCTATTGATAAGGTAGGAAGCTAGTAGAATGACATCTCTAGTAAGGTTTCGACAAATTCATGGTAAACAAAATGGATCTCGCTACTTCTAACAAATGCCTATTTTTCCTTTCAGCAACTCTATTTTCTAGCTAGTATAAGGACAACTAGTTTGATGGATCATCCCAAAAGAGTCCAAGTAAGCTCCAAAAGTTTTTTCCCTGCATTTGGTGCCATTGTAAGTTCAAAGTATCTTTATCTTAGCCTCAAACCGAGTACAAATCATCTTATGAAATGACTGGAAACATGAGAAAACTTCACTTTTGTCTTTCAACAGATATACCCATGTCATTCTAGTGCAACAATCAATGAAAAAAACCATTGATAACCAGACAAAGAAAGTGTTTGAGCAGGAACCAATACATTAGAATCAACAGTGGAAAAGGGAATTGTAATTTTATGATGACTCTTAAGGATAAGAGTTTTTAGTGTGCTTGGCATATTCACAAATTCAAACTCAGTTCTAGAAATAAACTAGGATATAACTTCTTCAAAGCAAAAAGAGATGGGTGCCTAACTATCTATGTCACTATATTATTTCTTGGTTGACATCCTTATTTCCTAAAAAAAGGCCTGACCATATTGTCAAGTTTCATCTATCAAATATAAGCCTATCATGCAATCTATCACTGCCAATCTTCTTCCTTGTTTGAAGGTCCATAAAAACACAAAAATCAGGGAAGAACTCAACACTAAAAGTTTAGTTTTTTGGTGATGGAGCTAACATGTAACATGTTAACAAGAAACTCAAGTACATGAATAATGGATGATAAGGCAATATCAAGGGTACATACGAGTAAATCTATTCCAGAGACAAGGGGTAGGGAGCCATTGACTATTTTGACATAATCCCTTTGGAACTGGGAGAGTAGTTTTGAAAGCCTTTGGAAAAGCCCGTCACGTGTCTATTTTCACCAAAATCAGTAATTAAAGAATTAAGCTGAGCATTAAAAGCTATACCTATCTGCACATAATTGGAACTGCTGAACAGCCAACATTAGAAGAGTCAAGTTTGTCCAGAAGACGCCAAAGATGTTGAACTTCATATAGTGACAAAGTCTTTTGTCTAAAAGACGCTAAAGATGTTGAACTTCATCTTGAGACAAAGTCTCTGCAGAAGTAGTGTCTCTGGATGGCTCCACATTTTCTGCAATAGCCTTACTCCTTGATGGACCTACACATTTGCCTCCCTAACCTCTAGTCGATCTACCATGTAGTTTCCTATGTAGGTGATCTTTATTAGAGAAAGTGATTGCTTTTGGTAGCTCATGAGACACAACTAACCCAAACTTCTCATTTGGTGCAGAATAAAGCATAACCGCATCAGCTCTCTTCCTGTTGAATATAGGAATATGCATCCTCAAGAGAAGGAAAAGAGACTTTACTGAAAACTTGAACCCTGATTTGATTATGCTCTTGGTTCAAGCAGCCAGAAAATCGTAGACCCTCTCCTTCTCAACTAGTTGGTGAAAGAGAACTGCATCGTCAGTGCAGTTCACTTGGAGATCCTGATAGTAGTCAAGCTCCTTCCATAATCCACTTAGCTTGGAATAATAATCAATAATAGTCAACTCACCTTACTTAGTGGCATGAATTTTGTTTTGAATCTCAAAGCTTTGAGCATCATTTTCCTTGCGAGAGTAAGTGCTTTAGTTGAATTTCACATCCTTGTAGCAGTTTCAAGAAATAAATATTGCTTAGAGATCCAAGGGTGCATAGTGTTCAAAAGTCATGTCATCACAAGAGAATTATCAGAATCCCATTAACTATAGCTAGAGTTTTTCATAACATGGATTTCTTTTCTCCTATGATACACAATTAATATTCTAGATTTAATAAAGAGCAAGAAATACCTTGACCAAGCAAGATATGTACCAATCCCATCTAATTTCACTGCATTGATTTGTGAAAGTAAGTTATTTTCCACTATTTTGTGTCCCCATAGTTATAGACTTCAAATCAGAAAATTGAAATTTTTTTAGAACTTTTATGAAAAAGTACCAAATCTACCCGAGAGAAAGATGAAAAGATACCATATTTGCTTGAGAAAGTACTAGATGGAGCTGTTTCCTCACCGGAAATACATCTCAGAACAGTGCTGAAGGTGCAGATCTGAAAAAATCACTGTTTTTTAGAATAGTAGCTAAAAAATCAGAACAGTGTTTGATGAAGCAGAAATTGTAAGGGAAGGGTCAGAACAAGATAGCAACCCAAGATCTGGGGAAAATTTTTAAAAACTTCACTGGAAAGCTGTAGAATTTGCCGAAAAAGTAGCTGCCACTCTAGAACCCTAATTCTGGTGACCGAGAAAAATAAAACTGGTAGGCATAGGCTCAAAAAGTTTAGTGACCCCAATGGAGAAAAAATCCCAAAAAAATGACCGGAAGAAGTTTGTGTTGCAGACAGCCACCAAGAGTGAGAAATCTTGACCTCTTTGATTAAAACGGAATCCTAGTGCTGCGTGATGGAGATAACTCACCTCAATAAAAGCAGCAATGACTCTGATATCACAAAAATTTCAAGATGAAAAGACGTCTTTTGTATTTCTGGATGATTATACAGTGACCTCCTTATTCAAGATGAAAAGATGTCTTTTGTATTTCTGGATGATTATACAGTGACCTCCTTATTACATGATAACAATTTTAACAGCCACTAATGTTAGATTTCAAAAAAAAATTGGATGATTATATAACCCACTAGGTACTTGTACAATGAGTCCTAAGACTAAATAAGGAAAGACAATATCACATAATCAATTCCTAATCAATTACAACCAATTATATCCGTTTACACTCAATTACATTTAATACAATATTATTCTACTCCTATAATTGAGTTATGAATATCAATCAACAGACCACAAGAAAAACAAGCTAAATTACAAATCTAGAAGTGTATTCCAGCTGTGTTATCATTACATCATGATGAGGCAAGTGTCTTGCTCCTTTTTCTCCCTTCCTCTGTAGAAAACATAAAAAGGGAAACTCTTTGTTTTTGGATCTTCACTCTAATAGAACTTAGACAGCAGCACGTGCCAAAAACACACTTGCCATCCACAACGTGGCTGAGGATTTGCAGAAAATATTGAAGTGAATAAACCAAATTGATTAAAGCATTTCCTCTATTTGGTAGTGCATGGAATCTCATGTGGTCTTGGAGAGGTTTGAGGATTGACATACTTCCATTTAGTTTTGAGCCTAGGGATGTCATTATTTTCTCTCCACAAAATTGAGAAGATATAAAAATAAATATTTTGATTCTTTAAATGCTCAACAGGGTCAACACCATAACACTGAAATTGCATGTGTTGATCTTTGTTTAATTGATTTTGCAACCACATAACTGCCTTAAAGGGTTGGAGAGATCGTAGATAGTTGACAACAACACGATTAACACAAAAATTGGGAAAGAAGCATCTTTTTGTCCTCCTTTTGTTAAAACTGGCTAAGATCTATGTTTCAACATACTGGTGTGTTAAGCCTCACTCTAGTTTGAAATCTGTATTTCAGGTGGACCTTTGTGCCATTGCTCATTAAGACATATAACATAATAATTAAAGTAATATACCAACACAAGATTTTCTAAATCTTGAGATGAAAATTCCTACACATTCTCTTCTATTTGATTCCTTATTCTATTTTAAATCACTAAGAAAATAATTTGAAGTGCCTGTCTATCCGAATTTGATTTTTTGGCTTTGTTCGATTACCAACCAATTCATAGATTTAGTTTATTGAAGGGAGTAAACCATAAAATGGTAAGTTGGGGAACTCCTCAGTTATCAGAGTCGCAGGGATGGTTAACTGGATGGCTATATACCCATTATCAATCCCAATATTGCTAAATATGCATTGGAGCAGTTTTGACTTCTTAATCATCAAGAGCTAGCGTGATTGTTAGATTTTTTTAGTTTTTCTCTATTTAATATGAAAAGGTTCTTTATTGACTAATTTGAGCTAAATGTTCTACTGGTGAATCCTTCTTTTCCCTTCTTTTTCTGTGAACTTGTTATTTACAGTGGGTTTGGTAGTATACAACATAGAGGAAGCTTACTTCAATGAGATACTGAAATCATTTTAGGTTTATGGCATCTTTCAATTTCTTGTCTCTTTTTTAATGGGTTTTGGAGTCTGTGTTTATACTAGGTCTTGGCCTTCGCGCAAAGGGCTAGAAAAAGTTCCACGCATGAGCAGGCAGTTCTCAATGAAAAAATGCAAAAGTATAGGAGGGAAGTTGATCAAGAAAGCATGCGGTCACTAAATGGTCCTCAGAGTTCTTCAACTGTTGATATCACACAACATTCTTCCAGAAGTTCTCAAAAAGTGATAGAGGCGGTAATGCAGTCTGCTGCAAAAGGAAAGGTACATGCTTTGAGGCTGCATGCCTATTAGCAAATAGCATTCTGTGCTGTTTTTGAGATTCTTTTTATTTCTTCTGAGAGTTCTTATGATTACCATTTCTATAGCTAAGATTTCAATAGTGTAGGTAGAAACTATAAAACAAGGGTATCTCTCAAAGCGGTCCTCTAATTTAAGAGGTGACTGGAAGAGAAGATTCTTTGTTCTAGATAGCAGAGGAATGTTGTACTATTATCGAACACTAAGGAGCAGGTCCTCTGTAAGTTATCAGATCAAATGTTTTTTTGTCAAGTCCTTCTGGCCACTATTTATGCTTTGATCAAATGTGGATACTGCAGTTTCAGGGATCTGCCAATCCACTCTCTTCACATAGAAATTCTTCCTCAGAACTGGGGGCAGCGCACCGGAGTACTTGGCTCTCTTCTCATTATCATGGAAGTGTACATGATGAAAAACCTATTGCATGTCGCACGGTGAACCTACTGACATCAACAATAAAAGTGGATGCAGAGCAATCGGATCTGAGATTTTGCTTCAGAATAATTTCACCAGCAAAGAGTTATACTTTGCAGGTGAGCTAAGCAAGTGTTGTGTTGAGAGAACTTGTTTTCAACATAATATGTCATTAACAGTTCTCAGTGAAGTTTTATCTTTTGGCCATTTAGGCAGAGAGCACAGTAGAACAAATGGATTGGATAGAAAAAATAACAAGAGTTATTACCTCATTGCTTAGTTCCCAGGCACCTGAAAGGGTAAAATATTAACATTGATATTGTTATTCCAGTTTTGATTTTTGTTGCTTCCTAATGATATTGATTCATGTTGTCAGCATTTCTCTGTGAGTCCCACTACCAAAAGTAGGTCTATAGGAAGTCCCACCAGTCATGATCAAAGGACAATTGAAGAGTGCATATCTGGGAGGGATCTCATTGCTAGGAGTTCCATCCATCAATCCAAAAGTGCATCACACCTCCCCAGCATGAAAGTAGAGAAACCAACTGATGCACTGAAGAGGATACCTGGGAATGACAAGTGTGCCGATTGTGGTGCTCCTGATCCAGACTGGGCTTCTTTGAATCTTGGTATTATTATATGCATTGANTCTTGGTATTATTATATGCATTGAATGTTCTGGCATTCACCGTAATCTTGGTGTACATATATCAAAGGCAAGTCAAGTTTTCTTCCTTTTGCCACCAATTTTCTTACTTTTGTAATAATTCGGCTTTCAATTTTCTCAACTTTGTCTTCTGTTAGGGCGCTAGGGGTAGGAAACCTTACTAAATTTCTCCCTAGTGAAATGCCTTGCCTTCATGTTAACCCCATGTGTTTTCTGATATTCATTATCAAATTATGTGTTTGTGTAGTGTTTTTGTTCCGTAACTGTTGATTGATTAGCGATTTTTCTAGATTAATTGTGGGAGTAGATTGATGTTGTAATTAAAAGTAATTCATTGTGTAATATTTCCTTTCCTTCTCGTCTAAATCCTTGCCAAAAATATTGTCTTTTCTTATTTAGTATTAGGACTCATTGTATAAGCACCCATTCTATTGGGATGTAAATTCATCAAGAAATATAAAGAATCCTTTTCTTCTTCTTGAAATCTTCATGGTATTAGAGTCATTGCTACCTTTTTGAGGCAAGTTATCTTCCTCTGCAACACTAGAGTTATGTTCATATCAAAGAGGTTGAGTTTTTTCTCCCTTCTAATGGTTGTCCGCGACTCAGATCCTTTCAGTTAGTTTTATGAAAAACAATGCTACCACGGTCTTCCTCTACCTTTGGCGACTAAACTCCAGTCAGCAGCTCTATCCAAAACTCTATCATGCACCCCCACGTGCCATTGGAATTTCCAGCTCTAGCTACGCGTCAGTCTCACGCGTCGGCGAGGGGACAACTTTTCAACGACTTTTCCTAGGATTTTTATGCTTCCTTGGATTCTCTAGCCAAAACTGATCCTACCCATTCTTGTTTCGTGATTTTTTGAGCACCTGAACTGATATTTAGGCATAACAGTCACTATTTCCTGGGATCTACATTTTTCTGGCAATTTTTTTCCAAGTGTAGAAAAATGCAAAGGTAGGGTCGTAACAGGATGGCAACACCCAAGGAAGAAGACATCTACTTTTGTTTGCCTCTTTGTGTTGTTTCAAATCACTTTTGCGGTAGCAAGTTCAAGTTTGATACTTTTTTCAGATTTTAAATTTATTTTTTGTATTATTACTTGTCTACACTATGGAGATACAAAGGCAGTGGATAATAACTGACCTTCACAAATTAGTTTTGTGAAACTAGATGGGGCTTGTACATACCTTGCTTGGTCAAGGTTTTGCTTTCTCTTTGTTAAATATAGAAAATTGCTTGGGTATGTCACTATGGAAAAGAAAGCACATGATATGGTTGAGCCTAACTATAGTAAATGGAATTATGATAATTCATGGCTTTTGAATACTATGAACCCCAAAATCTCTAAGCAATATTTATTGTTTGATACGGCTAGAAAGTTCTTAAATTCAACTAAGCACACTTACTCCCGCAAGGGAAATGATGTTTAGATATTTGATATCCGAAATAAAATTAATGCCAGCAAACAAAGTGAGTTGACTATTACTGACTATTATTTCGAGCTAAGCGGGTTATGGCTGGAGATTAACTACTATCAGGATCTCCAAGCGAAGTATATTGATGATTCAGTTCTCTTTTAACAGCTGGTTGATAAGGAAAGGGTCTATGATTTTCTGGTTGACTTGAATCAAGAGTATGATCAAACCAGGGTTCAAGTTCTTGGTAAAATCCCCTTTCCTTCTCTTTAAATGCATATTCCAATGTTTAACAAGAAGAGAGCCGGCGAGGGGTCATGCTTTGTTCGGTACCAACTGAGGAGTCTGGGTTAGTTGTGTTTCACGAGAAACCATGGACAATCACTTCTGATAAAGTTCACTTGCACTTTGACTATTGTGGAAGGCTAAGGAATCCAAAAGAGACATGCTAGTAGTTACATGGTAGACCGACTATAGGTCGTGGAGGAAAGTGTGCAGGTCCATGAAGTTTTATGTTAATATTGCAAAAACGTGGAGCCATCTGGAGACACTACTTCTGAAGATACTTGTCTCTAGATGCAGTTCAACATCTTCACCGTCTTCTGAACAAGCTTGACTCTTCTAATGTTGGTTGTCCCAATTATGTGTAGTCTGGTAGTGCTTTTAATGCTCAACTTAATTGTTGGATTTGCGATTTTGATGTGAATAGACACATGACAATCTTTTCTAAAGGTTTTCAAAACTACTCTCCTAGTCCCAAAGGGAATTATGTCAAAATAGTCAATAGCTCCCTAACCCTTGTCTCTGGAACGAATTTAGTCATATGTACTCCTGATATTACCTTATCATCCATTGTTAATGTACCTGAGTTTCCTATTAACATGTTATATGTTAGCTCCATCACCAAAAGACTAAACTTTAGTGTTGAATTCTTCCCTAATTATTGTGTTTTTCAGGACCTTCAAACAAGGAAGAAGATTGGCAGTGGTAGGTTGCATGATACGCTTATATTTGATCAATGGAACTTGAGACTTTGGTCAGGTCCTTTTTTTAGGAAATAACAATGTCAACCAAGAAATAAAATACAGTAATATAGATGGTAGGAGCACCCATCTTTTTTTTCTTTAAAGAAGTTATATCCTAGTTTGTTTTCTAGAATTGAGTTTGAATCTTTGTTCGGTGATGCTTGTGAATATGCCAAGAATACTAAAAACTCTTTATCTTTTGAGTGATAATAAAAGTACAATTTCCTTTTCGACTATTCATTCTAATGTATGGGGTCCTACTAAACACTTTCTTTGCCTGGTAGTCGATGGTTTGTTCTTTTTAATTGATTGTTGGACAAGAATGACATGGGTATATCTATTAAAAGACAAAAGTGAAATTTTCTCATGTTTTCAATCATTTCATAAGATGATATATACTCAGTTTGAGGCTAAGATAAAGATACTTTGAATTGATAATGGCGCCGAGTACATGGATAAAACTTTTGGAGCTTACTTGGACTCTTTTGGTATGATCCATCAAACTAGTTGTCCTTATACCAGTGCACAAAATGGAGTTTCTAAAAGGAAAAATAGGCATTTGTTAGAAGTAGCAAGGTCCCTTTTGTATACCATGAATTTGTCGAAACCTTATTGGGGATGTCATTCTACTAGCTGCCTACCTTATCAATAGAATGCCACTTCAAGCCCCCAATTTTTTGGGTCTCTTGGAAACTTTAAAGGGTAAGAATGAATATATTGTTCCTCCAAAGGTATTTGGGTGTATCTGCTCTGGGAAACTTGATTCTAGAGTTGGTAAACATGTCTTTATTGGATATCTTCCTACACATAAAGTGTAGAAATGCTATCATCCTCCTTTAGGAGATTTTTTGTCAGCATCGATATAACCTTTCGAGAATGTGAGTCTATTTCAGTACTTCACCATCATCTATTCAGTGAGAAAGCTATAAGGAAGATTAGATGGTTTTTCCTAATTCTATTGTTGAAACCACCATACAAGGGAAAGTGAAATTGGAGAAAGAATTCATTGAGAGGCTATTCATCATTTGGATAGACTTGATTTACAAACTTACTCAAGGAGAAATAGAATAGAAGAAGTCATCATGCAATCTGTCGAAGCTGAACCTTCAACTACCAGTGAGTTATTTGCATTTTATAATGAGTTAGATTTGCCTATTGCTCATTGGAAAGGAGTCAAATCTTTGCACCAAACACCCTTTAACTATTTTGTCTCCTGCAATTCTTTTCCCTCCTATAGAGCCTTTGCCTTTTCTATTTCTCTTGTGTCCATTTCCCATATTTGGAGGGGACATTTTTGCAGATCTAAATGTAAACAAGCTATGAATGAAAAAATGAATGCCTTGTCAAAAAATGAGAGTTGGGAACTCGTTATATCACCACCAGACAACAAGTTAGTTACATCGAAATGGTTCTTCACGGTAAAATATTAAGTTGATGGCTCCATTGAAAGATTCAAAGTAATATTGATGGCTAAGGGACTCGCTCAGAATTATTGAGTGGATCATCAAGAGACATTTGCCCATATTGCAAAAATGAACACTATTAGAATTCTTTTGTCTTGTGAAACTAATCTTGATTGGGGCTTATGCATTTCTTCATGAAGACTTAGAAGAAGAGGTGTACATGGAGGTTCCTCATGGATTAAATATTGAAAAAAGTCAAGGAAATGTATGCAGACTGAAGAAAGCCTTGTACGGACTGAAGCAATCCCCTAGAGCTTAGTTTGACAAATTCTACAAAGCAATAATCTCCTTTTGTCACCAGCAAAGCAATGTTGATCACACCCTTCTCATAAGACATCAAAGGGGTAAAATCACTCTTCTCATAGTTTATGTTGATGGTATAGTAATGATAAGGAGGAACTGACCTAATTGAAGAAGTTGACACAGGAATTTGAGATTAAGGATTTAGGAAAATTGCAGTACTTATTGGTATTGAGGTTTTTAGATGAAAAAGAGGAGTCTTTATTTATGAAAGAAAGTATATTTTGTACTTGTTGAAAGAAGTTGGTATGACAAGTTGCAAACCAGCAAAATCGCCATTGAAAGCAATTTCACAAACTACAAAGTGGAGTTGGAAAGTCATTTGATAAGGAGAGATATTACAGGTGGATTGGAAGATTCATTTATCTCTCTCACACTAGACCAGACATAGTCTATTAAGTCAGCTTTGAGAGTCAGCTCATCATGATCCCCGAGATCTTCATATGCAAGTTATCTCTTACATTTTGCGGTACCTAAAGTTTTCTCTAGGGAAAGGTCTACTTTTCTCTGTACATAGTCACCTCCAAATGGAAGCCTTTACAGATACAGATTGGGCTAAATCTCTAGATGACTAAAGATATACATCTGGTTATTGTACGCTCGTACGAGTAAACCTTGTCACTTGGAGAAGCAAGAAGAAAAGGTAGTTGCTAGATCAAGTGCAGAGGCGTAGTATAGAATTATGGACCATAGTGTTTGTAAATTTTTGTGGTCATAAAAGCTACTAAAGGAATTGAGATGGTCTGAAAAAGAAAAAAATTTCTTGTATTGTGACAACAAGGCTGCAATCAGTATAGCTCATAATCCTGTTAAGCATGATCGAGTGGGGTATGTTGAAATTGATTGATACTTCAACAAAGAAAAAGTTATGAGGGTCGTTTTGAGTTGTTCCATGTGTCATCAGCAAAGCAAATAGCTGATGTGTTTACCAAAGACATCTACAAATGGACTTTCTATACACTGGTTTGCAAGTGGGGCATGCGCGACATCTTTGCACCAACTTGAGGAGGAGTGTTGATTGATTGATCAGTGGTTTCCTAACATAATTATGTGAACAGATTGATATTGTAATTAAATATAATTGATTATGTAATGCTAACTCTCCTTATTTAGTCTTAGGACTCATCGTATAAGTACCCATTTTATGGGATATAAATTCATCAAAAAATACAAAGAAGTCTTTTCTTATTCTTGAAATCTTGAATAACAAAAAAAAAGGAAAAAAAATCTATAATATATGTGGAGAATATAGCCATATTGACAAATCTGTTGTGTTTTCTGGAAGTATCTAGATAACTCAATTCATGAGAAGAGAATGGATTCTTTTGTGGAATACATAGTGTGAGTCATACACCCGTGAACTAATTAGAACCACTTGCATGACTGTCTAGAAGATGACGATATATCAATCAATCAACTAAACGTCAATTCAAAAATTAGTTGAGGCTATATGAATCCTTAATATCCATTCCGCACCATTCTGAGCCCATCTCATTCTAATAGTGGTAAATAATTTGTTTATGAAGTTATTTAGGGTTCTTTGAAACTATACTTTATCTAATTTAGTGCTCAAAAAACATGAATAAGTATCTTTACCTATTTCATTTAAAAAAAATGAATATAGCTCAAAACATTCAAGCTTATTGAATAATCATATGATTGTTAGTCATAGTTTCAATGTGTATCTATGAACTGGTTCAGCTGCTAAGTTAATGGAGATTAGTTCAAGAATAAGGATAAGAAAATCAGAATCTTTGTAGATATAGCTCATCTACAACTGCTCAACTTCTTGATTCCATGTTAGGAACTTCTATTGCTACTGAAATTTTTGAAGTACCTTGATAGGCTAAGGCATTGCTGAGAGTGGTAGTTTATACAATTATATTCAATCTCATTATCTATGAACTTATGAAAGGGTTGTCCACTTGATCATTCCCGGGTTAGTGCTCATTGTTATACTGTTTCCTACTTTAAAATATTTTGAGTTTTTTTTTCTATAAATGGTTTCTTTCTCAATTATCCAAAATTTTATACTTCTCCAAGGAACAATTTTCAGACCAGTTGTCCTTAGCATCATAGTAAGTCCAGATTTAGATGGCCTTTAATTTTATTATAAATGGTGATTATTGAAAATATTAAGACAAGTAACTGAAAGTGGAAAAAAAAAGAGCTTAGTTATATTCTGTTACTTTTGGAGTATCTAAAGGAAAAACCCTAAAGTAAATGTATAAAAAGTCCTTTATCCATTGTTCTTTTCTAGTATGGGTGCATAATACTTACACTGCTTGATTATGCACTGGACTTGATTAGAACATTACATTTTATGGAGCATTTTCAGATGATTACACAAAAGTTGAAGTATTTCTTACAACTCAACTCAACTTTTAAATTAGGTAAGATCCTTGGTGCTTGATGTTAAAGTGTGGGAGCATTCAGTCATAACCCTATTCCAGGCACTTGGTAATGTGTTCGTGAATTCTATTTGGGAGGGTTTGTTGCATCCAAGAAGAACTTTTCAGGCAGATGAAATACCAATGCGGTAACTTTGAAAATTGATTACAATTTGAATTATTTTCATTGTTGTTCTTTATTGAAAAGTGTCAACTGATTGGTCTAGGTTTTTTGAGTCCCATAAACACAAGCAATTTTTTTGCAAACCTAGTGATGATGATCATATTTCAGTGAAGGAGAAGTTCATCCATGCAAAGGTACCACGAAAATAGTTAACATGTTCTCTAAGTCGTTTCTCTATCTTTTACAAATAGCTTCATATCCTATATAATATTTTCTTTGTTCCATTTTATGTGGAAATTCCTTTCTAGTCCATTCAGGAAAGAATGACAACTTTCTATATTTAAAAATATTTAACCTAAATTTCTCATTTTATCCTTAATGAGAAACTTTAATAGCCACACAATGTTGTGGAATGCTTACCACAAGTTCCAAAGTCTTAAAGCCACACAAATATTGCGGAATGCTTTTCACCATAAGTTTCAAAAGTCTTCATTTCTTTCTTGAAACTGTATCATTCAAACCTTGCCTCATAGAGGGAGTCTTTGTTTTCCTCTATAGTCGATATTTTTAGATTATCCCCCCATTTCAGTCATTTGATTAGCCCTTAATTTCACCAGATTGGTGGGCATCGCACTTTATGCCCCTCCTATTGACTCACTAATTATGCAGGCATTTTATCATACTTATTATCTCCCACTTCTACATCATACCATAACTCACGAGCCTTCTGCTATACGGCTGTTGCACTTGATTAGTGGACTGGCTACACATTATGCCCATGTGAGCAACCCCACATAGGTCTTATCTGGGACTTAATTCTCTCCCGCCTGAAGTTCATAGCATAGCACATGGAGCCTTCTATGGTATGGCTGCTGCAATTTGCAGCATGATTGATCCAAGTATGGTTTGGCTGCTCTAGGTGCCACAACTGAAGAACTTTCCCAGCTCATAATGTTGTTGGGCAGGGAGTATTCCATCTAGCCTGCTAACTTAGATCCTCTAGTGAAGGGCTACAACCATTTAGGTGATTAATGGGCTTGCATATTCTTATGGTCTTACACAATTACATATTTGCATACTTTCTAGTGCCTTCAAAACAATAAAAATTATGCCTCAGTCCCAAATAAATTGGGGTCAGTTTATGAATCCACACTTCTTCATTTAAGCTCATCTCATATCATCATCATACAATAATTAATATATATATCAGTTTTGTGAAAGGCGAGAGCCTCTCACCTTTGGCGACATGGCGAGGCAATGTCGTCTTGCACCATCGTGGTGCTGCAAAATAAAAAATGCGCGACAATGGCGAGAAAAGTGAGGAGGTGAGGATGCCAGAAAGGCGACAATGGCTTCACCTTTTTATTTTTTTAAAAAAAAAAAGACTTCTGGTCTTTAAAAGTTAAAAATATTTAGCATTTTAATTGCACTAGGGCTTTGTCTGGGTTCTGGGCTTCGCGAATCGATCGACTCCTCGCCTAAGCATAACTGCATAATTCAAAATTTATAAAATCTACAATATCTCAACAAACTAATCTATCCAATAAAAATTTAAAAATTCAAATAAGATTCATCCGAAATCTAGAAACTTATTATGCTAAATAGAAAATTACTGCAGTAACTGATAACAATTGTTCTTTCATTACAAATTTCATAAATCATAGATTTCAAAATATAATTTTATTTTCACTTACCAAATCTGATAGTTTTTATCGGTGAAAATTTGTGGGGCATTGAAAGAGAGACTATTGGTTGCCATGTTTGTAAATAGGTTAAAATTGATGTTAGTTAAAAGTCGGTTTGGTTGAAAATAGCCCTGTGCACTGAAAATAAGCACAGGTAAAAATGGATTGAAAATGAATTTTGAAAATAGTTCTTTGGATGAACTCATAGATTTTGTAAGATCAATGAGGCTCTTGATACCAATGTTAGTTTTTTTAAAAGATGGTGTAACAAAAAGATTGAAAAAGTATTAATTGAAAATGTCTCTCAATAATTTTATTAAGCATACAAGGGCTTTAAATAGCCAACTTACAAATAAAATCGCATAATTCAAAATTCAAAAAATCTATAAATATCTCAACAAACTAATCTATCTAATAGAAATTTAAAATTCAAAATAAATTCATCCTAACCTAGCAACTTATTTGCTAGGAGTAATTTTCAACGCCTTTTAACACCTTCACTTACCATAGTTTAACACCTATAGACCACTGTAATTAAGACTCGAAAAATATCATTAAGATAAGTTAACTAATTATTACACTGAGCACTTTATAAACAATACATTACAATCTTTTTTCACGTAGGATACTGTACAGAATCCTATTTCTAAATCTATTCTAACACATCTGTAGGTTGACGTAGGACATGTCCAAAGCGTCTTTAAGTGATCTTCTCACATTTATCCTCAATGCGTGCTACTTGCACCTTCCAACGATTGTGGTCATTTTTAATCTTATCTAATCTTATATGATTGCACATCCATCTTAGCATCCACATCTCTGCTACACTCATCTTATGGATATGTTGGACTTTACCATATAACTTGTCGGTCTTATAGTTGTTCTATAGACATACCTTTCACTTTGGTAGACATTCTTCTATCACATAACACTAGGTATCACTTCCCTATTCAACCATCTAGTTTTAATCATATGAGTAGTATTTTCATCTACCATTTCATTCTCTTGAAACAAAGAGCCTAGATATCTAAATTGCTTGCATTTTTTCACCACAATCTCTTATAGTCTCACCTTAACTTCTCTCTTTTCATTCTGACTAAACCTGCAATGCATGTAGGCCGGGGCAACGAGTTGCCCCGGCACTCAGCTTGCCTATATTTAGCTCAAGTTAGCTCGATTTTGGTCAAAATTTAGCTCGATTCAGCTTGACTTAGTTAATTTCGAGTTGGGTTGAGCCATGTTAGTTCATCTCAGTTGGCTCCTTTTATTATGTAATGATTACTTTAAAACTAAAATTTATCGCGTTAATTTTAATTAAGTTGGCAAAATTTCAATTCTATGAATTTATGTTTGTAGTAATAACACAATTAATTTGATGTGAATTATGCTTTTTTATAGACATCGTTACTGACATCGTTACTAAAGACTTATTTTATAGATGGTGCAAAATGTAGCTACTATTTTTAATTTAAGTATTCAAAAATAAATAAAAAATCAGATTGAATAAATTTCTTGAATTTATTGTTGATTTATTTTTATATTTTTATTTTTCTCGTGAAAGTTCTATTCTATTTTCAATATTAAGTTAACTTCATTTATATTTGATTTTTAATTTAAACGAGTAATTAATAAATATATATAATTCAATCACACCTGAATGCAACACTAAATTAAACGGCTAATATTTATATCTTTCTTAATCAATCAATTTATGATAAATTTAATTTTTTAATAGTGTAGCACTACATAGAACTAAACACTAAAGAGCCGATTCGGACTCGGCTCAAACTCGGTATATTAGAATTTTGATTCAGCTCGGCTCGACATGTAGGCCTAAATGCATGTATTCGGTCTTATTTCTACTATCCTAAAACCCTTTGCTAAGGTACTTCTCTATAGTTCAAGCTTTTAGTTGATACCTTCATTAGTTTCACAACACAAGACCATTAGCAAAATAACATACAGTATGGGGCCTATTGTAACGGAGAACTCTTTTGTATCACCTATTATTATTTTCCAATTAGGAGAGGCTCCTTCATATCTGTCCTTTGTGGCGTTTATATATTAAACTGGTTGTGTTTGGCCCGTGTTAAGCCCAGGCCCAAGCCAACATTAAATTATATTTATGGTTCTTTTTTTAAAAAAAAAACTTTTTACTCTTTTTTATTTTTGTAACATCAATTCATACTTCTTAAAAACATCTAAAATATTAAAGCATAAAAATGTATTTGAAAGTTACAATAGAACATTTTTCTTAGTTTATGTTTTAGACTTTTAAAAATTTCAAACAAATGTATGCACGAAAGATCTGAAAGTTTTTGAGACTATAATCTCTAGTTATCCAAATTGAGCTTTATGATATGTATTCATTTGTTCTTTGAATTAAATTATATTAGATAATCCATTTTTTGTAAAAATATATTATGATATTCAAGTAACGTCAAAAATATTTAATGCTACAAATATTATTGTAATATGATGAAATGAAGTTAACTGATAAATAAATATAGAATTTTAATTTAGATAATTACAAATTCTGGTATTACAAAATCTTTTTAGCATTCCTTCAAATTAAACAACACAATTATTTTTTGAAAAGTTCATGAAAATAATTTTTTTTTCTTACATTATAAAGTTTCTTTTTCCTTCCAAAAGAAAGTTAACCATTTTCCCCTAAGCTATGTAAAACATTGATTATCCCATGTTTTAAAAATAATTCAATATTAAAGAAAATGTGAAAAATTACTTTCTTTTGCAATTTTTAGTATTATTGCCACTTGGAGTGTTAAATTGTAATTTTTTTTAAAGTACAATCCTTATAAACATTTTCAAAATATATATGAAAACAATATTTTATAGTTCGCCTTCAATGTAGTCATTTATTATATAAAACTTATTCCCTTCATTTCAAAATAAGTGGTGTTTTGATCATTTTTTTTTAAATAAGTGGTACTTTAAGATTTTAAGAAGGAATTAATTTTATCTTTCAAAATTGCCCTTGTTTACATAACCAAGAATCATTAACTAGTTTTTTTTTTCAAGACATTTAATTATAGTAAACACAAGAGTAGTTAATTCTATACTCAATTGTGCATCATCTTCTTCGGTGGGGATGATATTAAGGTCAGGAATTGTGTATATCTCCGCATTAAGATCAGGTTGTTCTCCACCAACATACTCACTTTCAGATTCAAAAGAAATATTAAGATCAATTTGAAATGAAGATCTTTGGTGATTTTCTGTTGTAGCCATATTTATTTCAGCAATATATAATTAGTTTTAATTTCAAATGAATAAACTATACGTTTTTTTATAAGATAATCTTGGTAGAAAATATTTTAAAAATTGGCTCCAATAAAAACTTTTACTCATGATTTACAATTAAAATTTTTAGTTTGAATTTTGTAATTTTTCAACTGGCATCCAAACGTTGAATTAGGATGCAGCAAAATGAGTAGGAAACTCCAAAAGAATACATTAATAGATAATGTTTATTAATTAGTCTGATTGAATTAAACCACCGAATACTTCAATACCAATGTCAGCTTAGAAAAGAGAAAACTTTAATTAGGGGTAAGTTAGTAAAAATACTTTTTATTTTCTAGGATTAAGCAGTTTCTTAATGAATGTGCATGAGTTGAAAGCACCACTTATTTTAAAACGGAGGAAGTACGTTGAAAAAGTGTGCACAGAAAATTAGATTAATTAACTTTTGTACTTTGATATCCTTTTTTCAATTGAGACAGAAGTACTAAGATTTACATTTTGATACATTTTAAAAGTATTTACCAATGTAAGTTATTTGTGTTAGTTTTTTCCTAATTGAGAACTTACCCAAAATGAAATCACTTGATTACATGTGTTTGCCAGTATATGCTCATTGCAACATTATTACTAAAGACAAATTCAACCAATTCTTCAAGTATGACATAAAATTATAATTAAAAAATAAAAGTATCTAATTATACTCCCTTCATTTCAAAATATTTATCACATTTTACTTTATGAAAATTAATTTAATTAATTTTTAAAATTAAATTAAATTAGATTGGATCAATAATTTAAAATTTATTAAAAGGTATACGAAACGTACTTACCATAAATTACATTTCTTTTCGTACAAAAGTGAGTTTCTCTCTTATTAATAGTAGAGTAAAATTTCTTAGTTTATATAAAATCCATTAGAATATTTTTTTTATGGTAATAAAAGATGTGGACAAAGAAAGTTTGAAAAGTTTTACCATAAGTATCCAATGAATGACTTGTTCTTTTTTGTCCAACTCAAAAAAAAGACGACAAATTACCGGAACAACATCAAGTAGGACAAACCTCAAAGTACAAAAACATAAAATACCTAAAATGCCCTTGTGAGGACTACAAAAATTTGAAATTTATGATTAAAGTTTATATAATTTGAGATAAATATTTTGGGACAAAAATAAAGATAACTTAATAAGAAGCCAAAAAAAAGATTCACATAAAGTTACTATAACATCAATATAGACCAATTGAAAAGGCCCATGTGGATATTCTGAAGGAAGAGAATGATGGCAAAGGACAAGATACAATTTAGTCAAAAAACGTGTAGCAACTTTATAGATTGAAAAAATTGAAATTCCAGTTTTGCCCTTCTGAGGACTATAAAACTCTCACATCCTCCCTTATATATAGTAGTAATATGAATCCCTTTTTTCTCCCTCATGACATTCCTTCTGTCGGCCCAAGTCTACCATTATAGTTAAAAGTTTATTGTTCACATGTGTGTGGAGCTCTAAAATGTTATTCTCTTGGTTTGAGTTTGAACAATTATTCAAAATAGTCTCTCCATCTCTCCTTGATCTCGTTATCTTCTGGCAACACTTAATGAGAATCATATTTAATAGACTTACCTGGTTTAACTCCTTATCGTTTCTTTTCCACTTGCTAAGTCTTCTCATGGCTGCAGTATGCAGAAAAAAGCTTTGTTCACAAAGTGGCAGACAGTAGGCACCTACTTTCTGTGGCACAACAGTTGTTGGAAGGTGTCCGTAAAAATGACAAGAAAACTGTATACCGTCTCATTGTTGTTTATCAAGCAGATGTTAATGCAGTTTATGGGCAAGCATCAATTGGTATGTCTTTCTCTAGTGAATTATTGAGATTGCATTGACATGCAAACCCTGACTATAACTTCGATTTCTAGGAACTGATTCTTCAAGCTCTTTGAACCCACAAAGTGGAAGTGAAGACCGTTCCTCTGATGAATTTCTTGATGGTTGTTCCCTGCTTCACCTAGCCTGCCAAACTGCTGATATTGGCATGGTGGAGCTGCTTCTGCAGCATGGTGCTAGCATAAATGCTTGTGATTCGCGTGGTCAGACGCCACTACATCATAGTTTTTTTAGAGGAAGAACTGAAATTGCCAAACTATTACTTTCAAGGTAATTCTTTGATTCTAAGACTAGTGCTAGTCCTTTCTTTCTTAATTGTATATTTAATTTGATAATATAATCCTTAC
>JACEIK010000802.1:145965-159352 GCA_018107945.1 Datura stramonium
ATAATAATAATAATAATAATAATAATTCTTACAGTAAGGCTGATGTCCAGACATGTGCATTTGGATAAAAGTTCCATAGGTCATCTCCTATATATTTATATAGTTAAAACCATTGGGAGGTCCACAGTTATTGTGCTTACATTCAGAAAATGTGATTCCTAGCACAAGGAAGAGGTGTTTTACTGGGTAATTCCATATATCCTATTGGTCGTAGTGATTATTCTCTCAAGTTCAGGTCAGAAACTTTTGAACCCTCTAACAAAGTCACCATGAAATAGTTCGAAGTCAATTTTGACTTTCAGCTGATGCAATCATGTGAGTTCCCATGCTGAAACATGTGCCTCTGTTAACTTTTAGTGGTTTCCCTTTAGTTAGTTATGATGTTGATGCCTTATGCAATTACATTCAGATGGTTTCGACCTTCATCTACCAAATACCAGAATCTTTGTGCACTTCCTCAGCTAGGGAAATATCAAAACCACCTACTCTTGGTTTGAGTCTCTGCATGTTTTCACCTTTGGATACTAAAATAGGTCTTAATTACAGCCCAGCCCAAACTCCCCTTCCCTCCCTTGAATTCTTATTACTGTCATTTAGGCAATCAGATCTTGAGTAACAAGTGAAAGACATCTTATCCTTTTTCAAGTACAAATTTGTGTGTCATGGGCTAGACTAGTAACATACAGTTGTGTGTGAGAGAGAGACATACAGAAGCCATATTTGCAAACTGCTCTCAGTCATATAATAGCAGAAGATAATTAAGTAATTGAAATTTAACAAGTACAAGAATATTAAAAGGAATCCTGTAAAGAAGATAGAACGGTTAGCTTCTTCACTTCCAATTACTTTTAGGACAGAACTAGTTAGAAGACGTCAAAGTAGAATCAGTGCATGATCATCAAATTCCAGCTGGATTTCCAGGGAGAGCAATGACTTTTATGCTTTTCTGCATTAGAGGGATATTATGACTTTCTATAAAGGTATTTGATGCTTAACATTCATAAATCTTAAAGGAGATGGGAGTTATTGAATGTTTCCTTAGATCAATTCACTCAACCGGAATGATTCCAGCCCCACATGGGAAAGACTGTATAAACAAACAAACAAACAAACAACTTCTGCGCCTTAATCCAAACTAATTGGGTTCTGCTAAATGAATCCTCTTCTGCCCCACTTTGCATGTGTCATTCCACTATTCAATATATGTATGTTTAGACAAATTAAGGATTCCAAAGCTAGGCTTTTGTATATATATCCTTACTCTGTCATATATCTCTAAGCTAACTTAAAAGACTCATGTGGAATACCAGGTTAATGTAAATGTGTCAACAAGGCTTAACCTTGATCCAAATTAACTAGTATCACCTAATAATACTTCCTTCTATTGTATTCTGCTCTTGCTAAGTCTGCATTGATTTTGAGAAATTAAAGGTCTTTTAAGACAAGTTTCATGCGCCTGATATTAAATCTATATCAGCTTCTTTTAACACCTCCAATGGTGTCCCACTTGCATACTAATGCATTTGGATGTCTACATAGAATATGAACTAACAATCTTAAGCTACCTTCTTTCATTTTTTCATCTACATTTGTTACTTGCACCTTCTGTTGTATGTGACCATTCCTAATCTTGTCTAAACTCATAGACCATACATCCATGTTAACATCTGTACAACATTGATGGTCTCATAACTATTCAATAGAATTTTGCCTTTTACAACGTAAAATAGAAGAATTGTTTATTGATGTTAATGTTTTGTGACATCTGATTTTACAAAGGGTACATAGATATAGAAACTGAGATGATCCTCTCAGGCACGATTTCCTAGGTAATGCACTAAAGTTACTTTGTGGAAGTCAGTCTAACTCTAGTGATCCTTCTAACTACTGTTAATCAAATCTTTTTTCCTTTGTGTCCTTCCTTCCCTCATTTTTCTCTTTAGGCAATGGAGAATATCCACTATTTTGTGGTAAGATTTGAGTCTTATGATGTAGTTAGGTTTGTCAATACAGGTGGATCTTGGTTTGATTTGATTGAGAGAAGTAAAAACTTTGTCAGAAGAGTCTCATTGAACAAAATGACTCTGTAATGAATAGTTCAGTTTATGAAAGAAGCATCAAAGGTCCAGGGAAATGTTGTGAGAAGATGGAAAAGGAGAGATAATTTCTCAGAAACATTCTGTTCGAGGAACTTCAATTTTTGGTTAGTACATCAGCATTGTTAGCTTGCGCGGAAGAAGGAAAGCTGTGATTGTCATTTCGAAAGTAAAGTTTAATGACGGATGAGCTACCTGACTGACAAGATTGGTAGATAATTCAATAGTTTTATCAATCTAACAGAGGCATCAGTCCTAGATTGACTGTTAAGGAACTCCCATTTACAGAAGGTGTCAGAAGTCTTAAATGGTCAAACAAGGAAGTAGTTGAGGGGTGACATTTAAAAGGGGGAGGGGGTTTATTCAGATCAAGAAAAATATAGATCTGCCGCATAATAAGGTTCTTGACGAATTTGTTGGAGATTTCTCTGGTGCGGAAATTCCAATGTTCTCAGATATTTGCTGGTGGACTAGCTCCTTATGGAAACTGTCTCATGGGCTAAATGTTTACGGGATGGGGGACGAAAGATTTCTCTTTGAACTTTCATTTGCATCTAAGACCATTGCTGAAGAAGTTCTAAGAGGGAATGGCAATGGAAAAAGCTCCCAATCAGATTTTTATGGTGGTCACATGTGGTAGGTGCCACCGAACGTAATAACCTTCCAAACTTTGTTCAAATAGGAATTGTGGGTTTACCCCTTCAATTCTGGTCTTCGAAGTTATTCAAGGCGATTGGAGATTACTGTGGAGCTGGTTAGAGACAGAGGAAGAGACTACGCTACATAACCATTTAAAGTGGGCTAGGGTTAGAGTCAGAGTAACGGTAGCGAGGTTCCGAAGGAGGTGTCACTGGAACATGGGAGAATTTTGTTCACTTCCCAAATCTGGGCGGAGTCTCCGGCAAGAATCATTGTTGGAGAAGAGAATGCAAGAGAACCTTTGATCCAGCAGGTATTGAGGTCATCACTCTTAAGTACAAGGGCTGGTATAAGTCAAAAAGGGGAAGATGGCAGATATGCCTGGCACATCATGTGGGGGTCTGTTAAAGAGTGTGCTCTCTTTTCTTTTAATTATGTGAATGGGCTGGGCCACATCGGGTCATAGACAGAAGGAACCTTGGGCCTAACTAAACCTAATAGTTTGAGCCAAAGTCAGAAAGGAGTTGGGCCGCCTACAAATGAGTCACGTGAGGCTCATTGGACATCTTTAACCATTATACAGTAGCTGAATTGCCTGTATTGGAAACAAAATTACAACTTCTAAAGATGAAAGAAATGGCTTCTAGGTTTCTAGCTAGCTTTGCTGATTGGGAAGCATAGAGCAAGAAATATCCAGAGGTTTCTTCAACCCATGAACGTCCAATTATCCCCACGCAAGGGAACTTGCATAACAACAAAGGATAAAGAGGCGATGATCAAGATAATCGAAGAGGCATTGGTAAAAGAACCTATGTAGACCTTGAAAATTCTAACATGCAAATCATGTAAGTGCATGATACACTTCCTGTAGGCATGCAAGCACAAGAAGAAATTGGGTGAACTCTAATGTCTTAGAGTTGAGCAATACATATGGGGTTGCTTTTGTCGGTAGTGAAAAGGAAACAGAAGCTTTGTTCTTAAAGCTAGATGAGAGGAAAAAATTTGCTGGCAAGGACAGAAGAGAATAGCAAAATAAAGATCCCAATAAGAAAGGAGATAGGCAAGAATGAACCTAAGAATTTGCAATCAGATCTGAATGAAACAGTGGAGGGTGTCAGAAGTAGGGGAGAATGCTCAGCCTAATGTATAAATGAATGTAAAAATTATTTCTTGGAATGTTAGAAGACTTAATGAGAGAGATAAAATAAGTCTTGTTAAGAGTTTAATGCAAAATTGGAAAGCTGATGTCTACTGTTTCGAGGAAACAAAATTAGAGAAAGAGATAGAATTGGTAGCCAAACAATTATTGGCTTGTAGATGGATGAAATGTGGATTTTTAGAGGCACAAGGTAGCAGTAGAGGTAGTATGATTCTTTGGGATAGCAAGGTATGGAAAGGGGAGCTAATTCTCCAAGGCTCTTTCTCAGTTTCTTATAGTTTCGTAGCAATGCAAAGCTCCTTTAACTGGGGTCTTACTGGGGTCTATGCTCCTCACATCAGGATAGAAAAGCTAGAATGTTGGGAAGAGTTAGTAGCCGACAAAGAATTATGGGGAGAACCATGGGTTACTTGTGGAGATTTCAACATAAACAGATTTCATGGCTGAAAGAAGACAGGGCACCAGAATTACTAATGTTATGTTATGCAAGTTTTTCTAACTGGATTGAAGACACGGAGTTACATGACCCTCACCTGCAGCTGTGTGGGGGAAAATTCACTTGGTTTAGGGGGGTGAATCATAACAGTGCTGCTAGGATAGATAGATTCCTTCATTCTTCTATATGGAAGGAGACTTTCGGAGAGATAAGCCAAAGAACACTGCCAAGAGTTAATTTTGATCATACTCCTATTTCAATGGAGTGTGGAAACTGGAAATAGAAAAAGTCTTTCTTCAAATTCGAGAATTGGTGGTTAAGTTTAGAAGGTTTCAAGCAGCTTATACAAAAATGGTGGTCTAAATTTGTGGTAAAAGGCATCACTGATTTCAGGCTAGGTAGCAAGCTAAGAATGCTAAAGGATAAACTCAAAGAATGGAGCAAAGCAAACTTTGGGAAACAAATCAACAGGAAGAACAATCTATTGAATGTGCTAATAAACAGGATCTAGTACAAGTTGTAAGAGCTCTCAGTGAAGATGAACGGATGATCAGGGCAACAATTATGGTTGAGCGGGAGGTAATGGCTAAGAATGCGGAAAGTTGGAGACCCCCCAAACATAAGGAGGCGCAACTGGCAACCAGTACCTACCTAACTGAGCAAGCCAACTATAACTAAGCCACTATTATGATATTCGGACTGTCAAGGCCACCATCACAACCTGCTGGACATTAGAGTAAATATGGATAGGAAAGGTCAAAACAAAAACACAATAATATACAGATGCAAAAGGCTGGCAAGACCATAACGAATACTATACAACCCAAAACTAGTCCACTAAGCCTCTAAAAGAGTATAATACTGATGGTCGAGATAGGGTCGCGCCTTACCAATATTTATACAACAAAATTCATGCAAATGCAAACTAGGCATCTGCTCTAGAAAAAAAAGGAGCATATCAACTCTATCGTTAAACTCAAAATCCTACTGCAATGGGCAATCAGAACCTCTACTGACAGCTGCAGCATGAATGCAAGGGTCCACGGGTGAAGATACGTCACTATAAATAAAATGTACTGGTATGTAAGGCTGAAAAACTCTAAGATAATAATAATAAGATAGCTGATATTAACTTAATAAGATAGGGTAAGGAAGAGACAACCTGTAACCCTATATACATAAATGTATGAAATGTATGTATTGCTCATATGTAGGGGCCTTCTGATACTAGGGTCGGGTATAATCTGTTTTGATACTTGGACCAAATATAAGTTGTTCCAATACTTGGAACAAATAGTGTATATAGTAATGCATAAGCTATGCCATGAAAGTGCATAAAAATCTGAAAACTTGCTAAACATGTAACTCTTTGAAACTCATGAAATGACTATGACTTGATAATTGAACTATGATCATGAACTTACAACCTTTGAGCTTAGGAACTTTGTAAATACTTAACTTGAAAGCTTGTGAAGCATTAGAATTAGATTCAAGAGTTTAGAATGGATAACTCGAAATATCTACTTGATTGGAATCAATTTATGTAATTCTCTTTGGAATTGAGATTATCTAATATATGTCGATCTAACTTAGTCGTCAAGCAGCTAATAACCAATGCTCTTTTCATAGGGTCTTCATAACAATTCATCAATATCATATTTCAATCTCTACAATTCATTTCCAACAATATAAGTAACTTGACAAGTGCAGAAGTAAAGAGTAAAAGGTTAACAAGTAGGTTATGACAAGACTAAAAAGATATTGTAAACAAATGTTTCATCTTGTGTCACACACACACACACATATATGTAAATAAGTTTCCAACCAACAATGCCCTTTCAAGGGTCTTCTAATACCATAACAAGTTCAATCGTTACCAATTCAAGTTACATGATTTGCCAATCCAATATATGACTCATAACCTTAATGATAGTAAGAACGTCAACTTTTATATAAAGGATTATGGACAATTATCCAAGGCATCTATTTTAGTTCAAGATCTCTAAGAATGGGATCAATACGATGATGATTAACAAGTTCAAATCAACTATAACTTGCGGCATAAGATTCGTGCAATTTCAACGAAAATGGTAGCACCTTTACATACCTCGTTTCTTTCAACGATTCCTAGCACGACTTAGACTTTTCTTTATCAAGTTAATTTACAATATAGGTGTATAATGAAGCTAATATTAGCCCTTGAACACAACTCAACTTCACTAAAATAGTAGATAAATAATTTTCGGATAGATTGTACGTATTGGCATAACTTCGATGGTATATCTCCACACTCTCCTTCCCCGTTTCAACGCAACATATCCTTTCACCGACATACTGCCCCCAACCATAAAAAACACACAAAACAATCCCTACACAAAGCATTACACTCAAAACACCACAACAACATATCGAATTCATGGCTTCCGATTACCGTCTCGTGAGTTCTTAACAACATTACAATAAGATTGCTCCACCCAAACTTCCACATGAACACATTTGAAGGGATGTTCTTATCCTCTTCTTTTTGTAATCTTGAAGAGCCTAAGTATCCTTCACATATACACCAAAAAAAGAAGAGAAAACTTCTTAAAGTTTACACAACTTTGGGTGTTCAACTTGGGGAAAGGGGCTGTCATACTTCATCAACTTTTTACCACATGATTTTCTATCCAGGTGAAGAAAATTAACACCAAAATCATAAGAGTTTTACTCACCTTAAGGGGCAAAGAGGCGGCTGTTCTTGGAGAAGGAAGAAAGGGAGAGAACTTGGAGAATTTTTTAGATTTTGGCCCAGTATGAATGCTGAAATTTATTCACACTTTTGGAACTTATAGGGGACCCTTATAACTGTCCTTTTTTGACCAATTTTTGGACCTTAATTTGAGCTAGAATGGTTCATGGGTTTTGGGCCATAGTAGACCTCCATTTGGTTGATTTGTGGCTGCAATTCGACTCTATTTTGGGCTACAATTTGGTCAACGTTGGTGACTTCTTTTGTATTTATGAGAGGCCAGCTTTTGGTGTCACTTTTTGGGCCAACTTTAAGCTTCATTTGGGCCACTATTAGGTCCAATAACTCATGTAGTGCCGCCCCAACTCATCTCCGTAACATGGTTCATTTAGCATAAGTAGGTGATGCACCTACTTGTAGGTCTGGGAAAAAAACCGAGCTGGCTCAGAGCTCGGTTCGGCTCACATGCATTTAGCTCGGCTCGACTATGCTCGTTTTGAAAAAAAGCTCGACTTATTTTCAATTAAATTTTGGCTCAACTCGGCTTGGCTTGGTGAAAGCTCGATTAAGCTCGACTTGGTCAAAGATCGGGCTCGATTGAGCTGGCTCGGCTCGATTTAAGAAATAATATTCTTTCATTAAGCTCAATTACTAAGTATGTTAGAAATTTAACTTAAAATACTATGTTCATTTAACATTATATGATTAATAGTTATTCAATGTTAGTAAATTTTTAAATGCAAAAGTGTAACTTAAGCCTACTATATGAGTATGGGTGTTCATAGTTCGATTTGGATCGATTTTTGATTATAATCAAAATCAAATCAAGTTTTCAATTATTAAAATCAAGTTAAATTAAATACAATACATATTCATCGATTTGGTTTTTGTCTGATGTGGTTCAGTTTTTTCAATTTTTAAAAAATATAATGTTATTCATCTCTTTATTTTTCTTCCTACAATTAGAAAAAAAAGTTTCATTATTTGTCAATTTATACTCCATTGATATTCTTTTATTATGGTGGGTATAATTTCATTGGACTATTGAGAAAATGTCTTCAGATCTATTAGTTTTAATTAGGTAAATAAAATTTACATAAAATACAAAAAAGTCTAGATAAAAAAGAGTCGGCTCGGCTCGGGCTCGAGCTCGATCAAAATGTAGAAAAACTCAGTTGAGCTCCGCTAGCTATTGTTTAAAGTTTGATAAGGCTTGGATCTAGCTCGGCTCCGCTTGGTATATACTCGGTTCGGTTAGGTTCGGCTTGCTCGGCTCGATGCCTAGGCCTACTTACTTGTTACCTTTTAGCCTGAGTAAGTCAAGCAAGCACCTCAATTATTTTATCCCATTTTTCAGACCTTCATCCTTATTTTAACTTAACACTTGTATACATTTGACCATTTCAACTTTTGGCTCAAATATCACCTCATCATCTTGAGTTTAAGCGCCTCCGTCGGTATTAACATAGTCATATATGTGTGAAAGGTAGGGGGTGTTATAGGCAAGTTGGAGATGAATTCAGAGTGCTATGGATAAAGGAAGGAGACAAATGTTGGATTTTTTCAAAGAGTGGAAACAACTCATAGACAATACAACACCATTTGTAAACTAATTATAGATGGCAAAGAAGTTGTGCTACCTAAGGAGATCAAAAGAGCTATGGTGGGACTCTATGAAAAGTTATACACTGAGACAAAAGTATGGAGGCCATGTTTTAATTACTCAGACTTCCCTAGGGTGAACGCAGATGAATGTGAGTGGCGCAAACACGTTTCTTAGGACCTGAGGTGGTAAAAATTATCAACCTATGTGCAGTGGACAAGACACCTGGTTCGGATGATTTCACAATGGGTTTCTTCAAAGAGTGCTGGAAAATAATAAGAGAAGATATGATGCAGACCCTTCAAAACTTCCGTCAAAATGAAGTCTTTAAGAAGTATTTCAATGCCATATTGATTGCTTTGATTCCTAAGAAGAATGATGCATAGGAGTTAAAAGGATTTTAGGCCAATAAGCCTAATATGTGAAGTTCCAAAATAATATCCAAACCCGTTACAGAAAGGATAAAGACAGTTATGGAAAAATTTGGTAGATAGTTAGCAAATGACATTTTTGAGAGGGAGATAGGTTACAGATGCAATTTTGATGGCCAATGAACTGGTGGATTCTAGAATTAAATCAAAGAGACCAGGGGCATGCAAACTGGCATTGAAAAGACATATGATGATGTAAATTGGGTTTTTTTGCCGAAAATCCTCAAGGATATGGGTTTCGAGGACAAATGAATTAAGTTCTGTATCTCAAATATGTGATAATTAATGGCAATCCTGAAGGCTTTTTTCACTCTCAAAGAGGTCTCAGGCAAGGGGACCCAATGTTCCCTTTCTTGTTCTTGCTAGCTATGGAGGGTTGTCTTAGTCAGATGATCAGGACACCAAGGATAATGGATGGCTCAGTGGCTTTGGTTCTCAGATAAATGTTGGTGATAGTTGTGAAATCTCCCATTTATTATATGCAGATGATTCCCTTGTTTTTTGTGAAGCTGAAGTGGAGCAGATAAGGCATCTTAGGGAAATTTTGGTTATACTTGAAGCTATTTCTAGCCTACATGTGAACTGGAATAGAAGTCTTTTATTTCTAATTAACCAAGTACCAAACCTACAACTTCTTGCAAACTATCTAGGATGTCTGGTGGGGGCTTTTCCAACAAAGTACCTGGGGATGCCTTTGGAGGCAAAGAATAAGTCATTAGAGATTTATAATGAGGTTATTGAGAGATACGATAACAAGTTGGTCGGGTGGAAAATCTCAATATTTGTCCTTAGGTGGAAGACTGTCACTTATTAATTTAGTGTTGGATGCTCTTCCTACTTATATGATGTCAGTTTTTCCAATTCCTAGAAGGATAGAAAAAAATCTAGACATGTTGAGGGGAGAGTTTCTTTGGCATGGCAATAAAGAGAACAGAAGTAGCAACCTGGTGAGATGGAATGTAGTAAGTCTCAATAAGAAGCAAAGTAGTATGGGCATTAAAAACCTGAGGCTGTATAACAGAAGTCTTTTGAACAAATGACAATGGAGGTTTAATATGGAAGATATGACACTATGGATAAATCTCATCATTCAGAAGTATGGTCTACAAAATCAGTGGATCACAAATGAAGTTATAAGTGCATATGGCAGCAGCGTGTGAAGATCCATAAGAAATCAGTGGCAAGATTTTTGGGGTAAGGTAGAGATAACAATAGGCAATGGAAGCAAGATTGAGTTCTGGGAGGATCAATGGATTGGTGCTAGCAGTTTGAAATCTACTTTTTCCTATGCTATACCTACTGAGCCTCCAAAACATGTTAAGCTACAAGTCTGGAGTCAGTTTGAGTGGGACTTGAATTTCAAAAGAGCTCTGAATGATTGAAAAATTGAGATTCTTACCTCAATGATACATCTTCTGCATACTTTTAGTGATACTTCAGAGAAGTCAGATCAACTGAAATGGAGATTGGACAACAAACAAAAGTTTTCAGCCAAGTCTGCCTATTGCACCCTGAACTTTGGGAGACACCAGAGTGAGTACTGCGCTGGAAGCTCATTTGGAAAGCTAAAGTTCCAGTAAAGATTTCACATTTTGTTTGATTGTTGGGAAGGAAAGCATGTCTAACTCAAGATAAGTTACAAAAAAGAGGTCTTCAGATTTGTTCAAGGTGTCTATTATGTGGCCAAGAAGGTGAGAACAATGAGCATCTTTTCCTACACTGCAAGACAACTACAAATCTGTAGATCATGCTCTTTTGTATGTTGAGGATGAAATGGGTCATGCCTAGTTCTACATTGGAACTTTTGAGCAATTGGATGAATATGGGGACTAGAAACAGGGAAGAGGATTGGTGGCAGTTAGTCCCACTTGCATTTGGTGGATAGTCTGTAAAGAGAGGAACTCAAGGAATTTTGAAAAAATTAGCAATACCATCCAGAAGATTAGGATGAATTACCTTAGTCTATTGTTCTGTTGGTTTAAGCTGAATTTGTGGGGGAAATAGGAGATTTTGTAGATTCAATTGTTAATGTATAAGTCTGTAAGTTTTTTGATAGGAGAATAATTATACTCATGAAAGTGTGTAGTTTTGAGAACTCAGATCCTATTGAAAGCTGAGTTTGTGATTATCGATACAAATGGTCATCTTATAAAAAAAAATCTAGTTTTACAAAGCATAAACTTGAAGGATTAGGTTCAGTGTACAAGATGAGGAAGTTAAACTGATTCTCCAGGAATTACAAAGTATATTTAACGGTTTCACCAAGTACAAATTTTCATACCAAGCTAGAACATGACAAAATCTGCTCTTAAATTTCAAAACTGCTCCAATGAATCTGTTTAAGGCCCTAGAAATGGTAGTTGAATACTATTTTGCTTCATCAGAGAGCAGAACAAGAGCTGACTTGAGTAGTTCTAGCCCTTGAATTGGCTAGGAAGATTATGTTCTTTGTAAAGATGAATGGCATTCAAGTTGTATATCTTGAATCAAAACATTCTACTGCTTGGTACTCTGCACTCTTTCAACTTTTCTAGTGATAGTGGCCTTGGATTTGGAGGAGAATTGACGGTTGAAATGATAATATAGTTAGTTCTGATATTTAAAGCATTAATGTAATGTTGAAAATTAGTTAATGCCACTGAAATTGAGAACTGACAATTTCAATCATTTTCATAATGCTGCTGAAATCGAGAACTTACCTTGTAATAAGCTGTATAAACTTTGGGCTATGTTGTTTAACCAATATGATTTCTTGCAAATAGGGGGGGCGATCCAAAAGCTGTTGACAAGGAAGGCAAGACCCCTTTCCACCTTGTCGAGGAATCAGCCCTCGATGATGTGGAGATTATTGCCCTACTGAAAGTCGCAATAGGATAGCACCAGCACAAAGATCAAACTAAGGTAGACCACTTAGTATTGCATGCCACTAAGGGTATTTTATATTCAAGAATGAAGTTTGGAGTTATATGGAAGTGCTAGAGCTTGTCTCAATCCTTAGCTTCATTCTGCCAGAGGAAGTTTTGAAATATACAAGCTTTCTTGAATGAAAGATCCAGCAAAGTGGTGCTTTTTCTCCGCGGATCTAAGAGGTTAGGAATTATATATCAAGTACCACATGGCTAAGCTGTCTCTGCTTCATGCATGTCATTCGTACAAAATGCAACAATTCAGCGGTATGCATTAGGCTGCTTCTGTTGTGTCTCTCATAATTAATTCTTTCCCCCTTTGGTTTATTTTGTCATCCAAACTTTGCAGATCTTGAAGAAGTAGGCAGTGGAGCAGTGTACAATTGATTAAGTGGGAGAATTTTTTTGTATAGCGGCTCGGTGATGAAGCTGAAGAAATTGATGAGACACCATGGATGAGGCTATTTATTAGTGGTTTTATTTTTAGAGGAGTATGAAAGAATCTTTATCAGCAATATGCAATATGTAGCTTTCTTGTAGTGAAAAGTATGTGTATTTGCAATAAGAAAAGGTGCAAAAATTCACTTAATTTAACATATCTAGTCCTTTAATATTAAGGAAAGGAGAAAAAGAACTTGCTATTAGCTGTGTGTATTCTACATTACAACTGCAAGCTTCCAAATTTTGCTTCTTATTGAAAGCACTTTGACAATAGATAAGAATTAATTAGGCACACTAATCTTATATGGTCTGATTATCTCTACAAACTGCAGCTCATTTTTACGTTTTGTAGGACTTAAAATGGTTGATTCCAAAGAGTATCTAGAATACATATGGGTTGGATCTATCAGTTGTTCCTTTTGGTAAAAGTTTCATTTGGTGCAATATTTATTTAGTAAGTGCTTTATGTTTTATTCTGTATGAATATTCAGTATTAAGTGATCTTCAGGTAAAAGTGTCTGCTTCTTCTACTTTTGCACGCAGATATACATGTCCAAAATTTGGGTCAAATTTAACATATATTTCGCTCATCACAAGCATACTTGAAAAAATAAAGAGGATGTGAAATGAGTTTGTTAAATTTTTATTGTTTTGAAAAATTAATGATTGAGATTTGTTCCTTATGATACATGAAACTTATATTTTAAATTTGAGCTTATTCGGAGTAGACTTGGGTGTTGAAATTTGAAGAACAAAATTATTAATTTTTGTTTAAAAAAATTCCAGATGAACGCAACTAAAATTTAAGTTAATTTTAACATGTGTTTCAGTTGTGTAAGCCTGAAATCTATGCATACATGAAAAAATTAAAAGGATCTTAAATAGATTTATTAGATTTGTTGTTGTTTTGACAAATTGATGATTATAATTTGTTGTTTATGATAT
>JACEIK010000802.1:163322-175435 GCA_018107945.1 Datura stramonium
TTATTTTGCTACATTGATCTACCTTTTTTCCAAAAAAAAAAAAAAAAAGACCAAAGCGATGTCGTCTGGTCTGTTTGCATTTCCTTAAAAATATAAAAGTTGGGTATAAACAAATCCATAGAAGTCAACATTTAAAAACCCTCTTCTCTTAAAAGCACAGAAACAAGAAGAAGCAAACCTCTGCTAAGTCTAAAAACCCTTTTGTCTCCGCTAAAATCGTTTCAATTCTCTTTTTTGCTTTTCTCTTTTATTTGATTCCAATGGAAATCATTTTGTTGCCCATTACCATTTGGATTATGATTTTTTTTTGAAATTGGTAACTGTATGATTTTGAGATGAAATTTAATATAAGCTTGGATATTTGTGCTTGCTTTTTTCTTTAATTTTTTTCTTTTGTTTGGGCTATGATTTTGTGTTTTGTGATTATTCTTCTAATTACGATACTTTACAATTCATTTTTGAAGTTTCAATGGATAAATATTTGCATAAAATACAAAAAGCAAATTTAGCATCTCAAATAACTTCACTGAGAAGAAAATTATGACCAATCAAAATCTGTTTGCTTCTCTAAGACAACAAATTAATTTAAATGCTCCAAAGGTTGTTGCAGTTGAAAGAAAACCAATATTTGATTATCATCCAAATCACCATGGTGACAAAATAGCATGTTTGGCTAAGCTTCTAAGAGCCTGTTTGGACTGGTTTATTTTAGGTGTTTTTAAGCTAAAATAGCTTTTAAAAACTTTTGTAGTGTTTGGGTAAAATAAAAAGTTTTTAAAGCAAAAAAAGTGTTTTGGATGGCGAAACGCAATATAAGGCGACAAGGGTCTGCCTTGCCACGAGGCGAGGCGAGCGGCGAGGTGCTCGCCTTTTTGAAATGAGGCACCAATTAATATCAAAAAATTAAAATATTTAATTGCATATATAAATAATCAAAATCTCAATAGCAATAATATATTAGCAAATATTTCAATTCAAAAACTAAAAATAGATAGTACTAGTTTGGAATTGCCAAATAATTACAGTATTAATTGATATATAAATTAAATAAATTCAGTTGGGCAGAAATAAAAATAAAAAGACTCCAAATTTTTTTTAAAAAAATGGGCAGTGGCAGAGCAGACAGCCAGACACAGATTCTGTTTTGTGTAGAACAGTGAACTCAAGAAAACAGAGTCTGGAGAAGTGAGAAGGCAAGAAGAAAGAAGAAAGAAGAAAGAAGAAAGAAGAAAGAAGAAAGAAGAAGAAGAAGAAGAAAAATTAAGAAGCGTACTTGGTCCTGGAGTCTGGAAAAGACGAGAAGAAGGAGGAGAAGTCGCTGTCTTTCTTGCCTCGGAGTCGCAAAGTAGGGAAAGAGAAAGGGAAGACAGCCGCTGGTAATTGAAAAGTGAAATTAAAATCCTAAAAAAGATTTTTAACTGTTTAAAGCCCTAAGTTTTTTTAAAAAATAAAAAGAGGACGCCCTTCTCGCCTCGTCGCCATGTTTCCATTAGCGCCATTAGAGCGCCTTTTGGATTTCGCCTCGCCATGATGGAGGATGACGACAACAGCTTGCCTCGCCTCGCCACATCGCCAAAGGCGAGAGTGAGTGCCTTTCATAACACTAAGCCAAAATAACAAAAATAAGTCAAAAGTCATAATTTAGGATTTTTAACTTATGACTTATGCTTAAAAGTCATAAGTTATAGCCCATCCAAACAAGCTCTATAATCAACTTATTTTGAAAACTGCTTTTCAAAAAAATACTTTTGGTGAGAAGCAGTTTGTGTTTGACCAAGAAATTTGAAAAACTCTTTTGAACAATGAGCGTTCGATCAAGCTTTTAAAAAGTGCTTCTAAGTGTATTTTTCTCAAAAGTGCTTTTCAAAAAAGTACTTTTGGAAAAAAATCATTTTTTAGCTTCTGAAAAACAGCTTCGCTACTTCTCAGAGACACTTATTTTCTCCCAAAAGCTTGGCCAAACACTTCACTTTTTAAAATAAGCACCATTTTTTTTAAAAGACACTTTTGATCTCCCAAAAGCTTTGCCAAACAGGCTAAGGATGACATACATTATAAATTGTCCTTACCAACCTTGAAATCATGACTTCCCTCGATCTGACTTTTCTGAATTAAAAACGTCATTTTATTCCTAAATGATTTGATGGTTATGGTTATCGTTGAAGTATATTATAAGTATAAATGCAACATATGTTTTGTTCTTTGTTTAAAAGAAAAAGTATCTATCAAGGTGGAGGTCATGTATTTTTGAGTTAAGGGTTCAAAAACTGGCATAGAAGGACTAACATATTTGTGTTCCAAATAACTACTATAATCAAACACAAAGAAATTGTGAAGATCTAATGCGATTACAACAGTCGGTTCATCTTGCATTTTGATAGACAATTTGATCAAGTTAATCATGAATACTGGCTTCACTTAAATTCTTTAGTTGATGTGATAAGACTTCTCTTGGATCAAGGTTTGACATTTCACTTTCATGATGAAAGTGACACACGGGTAATTTTATGGAAATTCTTTCATGGCACAGGGATAGAAATGAGAAGATTAAACTTTTGTGCTAAAAAATGTTTCAAAAAACAATAACATGACTTACATAGATATTAAAAAAAAAATTCTGACCACATTTAAGATCGAATAAAATAAAGCTATAATAGAGTATCTAAATGGTGGCTATTTTATTCTATTAGTTGATAAATCTTTAGACGTATCTCAGATAGAACAAATGACTAGAGTTTTACAATATGCGGATAAAAAAGTTTGAGATGAAGTTGTTCATTAGAATTGTTCATGTTCACGATACTAGTGTTTTGTGTCTGGAGAAAACAATTGTTAATGTACTTGCTCATCATTCTTTTTTTTTAAAAATGTACGTGGACAGTGTTATTGATGACAAACCTTATACAAGGTGATATATGTGGTTCTAGAGTATTTGATTAGACAAGGTAGTGAATTGACCTATTCTATTCATTATTTGCTCATCAATCAACTAACTCTTTTTGTGATTTCAAATAAGTGTGTTCAAGTGGAAAAACTTGTATTGTTGGTATTTTGAATGTGGTTGGAACTTTTTTTGAATATGTGGATAAACTTCGAGAATATTAAAGGAAAAACTCCAAGAGACATTAGATGTAAGTAGCTAGAAATGGGTAGAGATTTGAATCAAGAATTCAATCTTGTTAAAACCGGTGATACTCATGAATCTTACTACAAGTTGTTTGAAAACTTTTTTTCCATGGGCTTTATTGTTAATGTACTTAATACTTATGTTTTAGATCCAATTCTTTTATATAAAAGAGCTAAAGTATCGAGATATCTTAGAAGTAACAAATAGAAGACTACAAAAGATAATAGATGAGGTACTGTTGTTTGGCTTAGCTCTTTGACATGAAGTTTTTGCATCTTCAACAAGAGTATAAATACATTAACAAAACAACCAAAGATAAGAATAATGTGTTCGAATGGCTTGTAGTAATATCCCAATGGTATCATTGGCTCTAACAAGATTGAGTTCTTGATTCAAGCATCAATGCCTCTTTGTAGCTTTTCTTTTTGAGATTCTGAAAGTTTATCCACATGTTTAAAAGAAGCTTCCAAACATTTTAAAATATTAGAAACCAATAATACGCTTTTCCCAGTTGAGCACATCTTTTAGAAACTGCAATAAGAGTTAATTGAAGTTAATGAACAAAACAATAAAGTAGAATGAGTCGATCTACTTTCTTGTATAATCAACATTTTAAGACCCCTGATATCATCTTGCATATTGCTTGCGCCACTATAACATTGTGCGCGTGCATAAGAAGAACCTTAAAGGATTATTAGCAAGTACATCAAGAGTTATTTTCTTTAGAGATAGAGCACTAGTATATTGAATGAACAATTTCAATAAATCCCTCCATCACAAATCCCCTTTATCTACTTATCGTAAAACAATAGCCACTCTTAGCATGACACATCTAAAGATTAATCAAGTAATAGAGTAATGTAATCGTCATTTAGATCCTCTATTATAACTTTAATTGTTTCTATCTTATTTGCGGTCACAAATTCTTTTTGAATATATAGAGGGGTCATTCTATTATTTTTGGAGCATTTTCAACACAAAAAATTTGATCTTATAACATCTATATGCTTAGTATGAATTATTTCAATAAAATTATCCTTATTCAATGACAATTCTCTTTCATCGTAACCGTGAAAACCAATACTTCGGCAGGCAAATGGTTTGAATCAAATTAAGGTAATAATGGGCAGTGATCCAATTTGAATATATTCCATCTATTTGGATGTAAGAGGCTCAAGGAAGAAAAGAGCCAGGATAAAACTAATGTATAAACTAAAGTCAGTTTTATTTAAGTCGCAGCCTGCATGAATCTCGATGCCCTCTTTCTTGCTGCAGTATTATCTGTTTGCTGCTTTCTTCTAAGTCAGGTTATTGGTAAGATCCAGTGTCTTCTTATTCCGTTTTGGCTGAAAGGTACTTCCAAACTCCCTGTGTCTATCACATCTAGATTTCCATGGTTTTGGTAACTCACAGTAAACCCGACTCTTGGTCATTTATGTAAATTGGGCCTATTAGTACAAGTCCAAAATGTGTAACTCCTTAAGCCCTTCATTATGTCGCTTTGTCTTTATTAATTCATCAACTTTTGAAATTCAACTCTGGAGGACTCTACTTATTCTGTAGAATTCTTTACTTATTATTGTATTAAATTAAATAAAATCCAAAGGATTCTTTATTTTGATCAAGGTCTCGTGTAGAAAGTTGGTCCCTCTTGATGGCTTCTTGTAGTTGAGATGAGTCGAGATGATATACCAGAGGATCACAATCATATCATCTGATTTTTGGTCTCTTAATAACAAGAGCTTTCGTAGTGAATATTACCTACCAGGTTATCTCATTATCTAATGGGTTGAAAAGTTATAGAAGAAGAAAAAGAAAGTTACCCTTCTTATGTCTTAATTTGCTCCGGAGAAACGTGCCTTTTCTTTTAGATTTTGTTTTAATAGAGTCTGTAAACTTTCACAGGGTAAGGAAACATCTGATCCAGATAATGGCGGACAATTTCCATATTTTGATGAGCTGCATGCACTTTTTTCATCAAGTACGAATTATGTACAGCGACTACAACTCGAAGCTGAGGCTGGTTCCCAACAGGCAAGGAAGAGGCCTTGGAGAACAAGTAGGGATCACTCATCTGAGGAAATCTCAGAAGATGAAGAAGGTAATGCCTATGAGAGTGATGAAGTAAAATTAGCCAGAAGCAATGTTGCTCCTAAAAAGAAAATCACAAAAGAAAAGAGGCCAAGAACAAGCAATGCAGAAAAATCTTCGAGACAAGCCACCTTGGGTATTAACAGCACTGGTAGAGCTATTGATACTATTCAGGAAATGCTTAAAGAATTCTTTCAGCAGCAGCTGAGGATTGAGATGCAATGGAGGGAGACAACGGAGAAGCGTGCTCGTGAAAGAGAAGTACTCGAGCAGGAATGGCGGTCGTCAATGGAGAAGCTTGAAAGAGATAGAATGATGATCGAACAAGCTTGGAGGGAGAGGGAGGAGCAAAGGAGAACGAGAGAGGAAAGCCGAGCTGAAAAGAGGGATGCCCTGTTGACAACACTTCTGAACAAACTCATCGGTGAAAATCATCCTTGAAAATGATTCATTGTATCCTGTTTGCTGGTTTATAGCAGAAGAATTAAGGTAGATTCCAAAATATTTGGGGAAATGAAGAGCTTGGCTTACATAGAAATAGGAATTTCCAATTTGTAGAAAGTCACAGCTAGATAGATATGCAGGCTTCATGATGCATAGTTCATGTTCTCATTCTTGTAAATGTTTACAGGAGTTAATTGAGCTGAATTGGGTGTGGATAAAAAGAATTGACTTTGAGCTTTGTAGAAGAGTGAAATTGTTTGTGTTTTGATTAAGAAATTAATGATGTATTGTAAAACATGCCTGATATTGATGCACATTATGGTAATGCGAATAATGTTAAGCAAAGTAGGTAGAGTTGACGATGCCAATGATGGTGGTCAAGTACATAGAGTCGAGGGTGACCGTGATGGTTTTGATCAAGTACATAGAGTCGAGGGTGATCGTGATGGTTTTGAGGATACTTTTGAAGAAGAGGAAAATGATGATCCCCTGACTTTTCCCTGTTGTGCAAAGGATATTGAGGTGGAGAAGTCTGGATTGACTCTTTGGTCGGATGAATTATTAGGTTTTTAGCAAAAATCTCTGTAAGGTCTAGACTGAAGTTGGTTTGTGAATTGAGAATGAAAGAATAAGAAATTATGGAAAGTTTCAAGCATTTATGTTTTTGTCAATTTAGAAAGCTGTCTAAATACTTCAACAAATTCAATGAGTAGATGGTCCGTTATCTACTTCTTCCTCGTGTTAGAGAGTCGAAGAAGCATGAGATGTAGTTCCTCGTGAATGAGAAGCTAGTGTGTTTTGAGATGAAGGTGTTTGCTTTGATGACTGATTTAGGTTGTAGTTCTTATCCCACGACTCTAAATTGAACAAGATCTTGTGCAAAGGTGAAGACTTTTGCAAAAAAAGTTATTGGCAACAAGAACAAGAAGGTTATAAGGGAGAGACTATTGTCACGGGTTAGAGGGAATAGGCTATGCAAAGATGAAAAAGTTGAAATGTTGTCTTTGTGTGGTTTCTGCATACCATCTTGCTTGCAAGGGATGCATCCAATGCCGTGGAAATGAAATGGATTAAAATGGTGCACTCTTTGGAGTTCCTCGAGCAATATCTTTGGACAAAGGAATACTTTGACCCGACTTTAGATTACTCAAAGAACAAGATAGACATGTACAAGCAATACAAAGCATACGACGAGAAGAAGAATGCAACCTATGCTTTCTATGGCTTCTCCTTAGCATTCATGATAAATATTATCAATCAATGTGGCAATAGATTAGAGAATGTGTGCAATTTATTTGTTTCTTTTTAATCCGATAAGCCTTTTACAGACTCGGCTCTTTCAAATCCTCTCAACAATAATTGACCGTTCACTCATGCTTTCATGGGAACATTATTTGTGTGATTCATTCACTATAGGAATGTGCATATAAAGCGAGGATCCTTAGATGACACACTTCTAAAACTTGCTGAAGTTGATCCATTCCATAAGCGAGGGGAAACTTCAAAGGTATCAACTTGGTGTTTATCATTAAATGTTTAGCAAAAATATAAGCTAAATGTTAATATTTTCCTTATTTGTACATTCCGTACCCTTGCATCATCCAGATAAAGTAAGCGATGCAACCATGAACGCTTTTTGGAGTCTGAATGTCACAAATGTCTATTATGACTATTTTATTGCAAGTTTTCATTATGTTAATTTTGTCACTTAAGTACTATTAGTTTAAATTATGTAATTGCTTTTAAGTCCCTAGAGTAGTTTTATGATAATTGCTGTAAGTTCTAAATTTTGTTAGAGAATAGGGACAATTATCCATGTACTGCCAGGTATTATATACCGTTAATGGCTGAAATGTACGGTTCATCATATGAAAATTTTATCTTTTTATTCCTCTCTTCTCCTTTCTATTTCTCTGTATTTCACAATTACTAGCAAGAGCAAAATTCTTGTTACAAATGGTATCAGAGCACAACTCTTCCGCCTTGCCAGTAATGGCATTACCTCCAGAGTATCAATCTCTACAGGATGATGTAAGGGCTGTACGATGCCAACTCTCTGTATTTGTGGAAGATGCTAGCAAGCGATTAGAGTCTGTAGAATCTAAACCAGACTCAATTTCATTAGCAACTTAATGAGATTAGGGAGACTAACAAGAAAGTAGAGCTCATTATATCAAACATGGAGTTGCAATCAGTACCCCCATCTCCGATTCCCAAAATCATCAGATGCTACTCCACATGCAACCCCAAGAGGAGTTCAAGCCATCTATGAAAATGGTCAAACCTCAAATGGGAAGTCACCAATGGTAGGTGCTCTACCTATATTTACATCTTCAGTGTTTGAGATTGGCAGGGGTTTTACATTTCCACCAGTCCCTCTATTCTCTAGTCCACCCTTGTTTCGAGATCTAGTTTAGTCATCAACACCTCCCCTGCCCAGTCGCGAATACCCTTGAGCCTGTTGTAGACCAAAGGACCTTCAAACCCAAGATAAACTTCCCTGAATTTGATGGAACTAATCTCAGGAGTTGGTTAAGGAAATGTGAGAAGTTCTTTGAGCTATATAACATTAATGAACAAGAAAAGTTAAATTATGCTTCGGTGCATTTGGGTGAAAGGGTAGATGTATGGTTTGACAATTTTGTGATTAACTAGTGGGGAAGGATGACTTGGCTGAGATTTTGCATTGAGGTTTGTAGAAGATTTGGTAACATTACTCATGATATTGTTGACGAGTTCAACAAATTGATGTAGCTTGATTATGTAGATTAGTATCAGGATAAGTTTGAAGAGCTTACTAGTTACATGAACATTATCAATCCTCTATTGAACGAAAATCACTTTGTTTCAAGCTTTATCAGTGGGATAAAACCTAAGTTAAAACCCTTGGTTAAGCTAGCTAATCCTACCACAGTTTTGGATTCCTATGAGGACCAAATTGTACGAGGAATCCTTTTGTTCCTACTAGACAGCCTAACTACATTACCCCATGATCTTTGGCCATTACATACCCCAGAAATCCACCAAATGCTCCTACCAGACCACCACAAAACCAAGTCCCTCTAAGAATCACCTACCTTACTCAAAAACCTCAAACTAGAGCTCCATTCAAACCAAACACTCTCCCGCCTAACTTGGAGGCCTTGAGAGAACAAGGCTTATGCTATAGGTGCAAAGAGAGGTATTTCCCTGGGCATCAGTGCAAACAAAAAGAATAAATGCTATGGAAGGGGTGGAAAAGGAGGAAGAGGGGAAACGACTAGAAGAGTTTGTGGATGTGCCTGAAACATTGGAAGAAGAAAAAGAGGAACAAGATGAAGTATCCTTAAATGCTCTTCTGAGCTGAGCTCCACAAATGGCACCATTTCCACTATCAAGATTATAGGATATGTCAAAAAACTACCTATGACTATCCTGATTAACAATGGTTCAACTCATTCTTTCGTTGATCCTCACATTATTAAGCTAATGAGGTTACCAACTCAACCAATGAGGAAATCAATGAGAGTAAGGGTGGCAAATGGTCAGGTAATGAGCTGCCAACTATAATGTCCATCATTTGGATGGAAAATGCAAGATGAACAGTTCAACTTTAATCTTAGACAAATGAAAGTGGGAGGGCGTGACATGATTTTGGGAATGGATTGGATAGACATGGTAGTACCAGTCATTTTGCACACAAGGCCACATAGCCTAAACTTCATGACAGATACAAGGATGATCACCTTGTATGGAGCCACATAGGAACTAGAGGTGACTACAGTTGACAATGAAGCATTAGGAAGGATGTTACAGTGTGGAACTTGTGAAGTCATGGCTGGACCGTCAATGATTGATGCTGGAATAGATGGCAAAATGGAAAAGAAGTTACATCCAGAGATTGAGGAATTGTTGAAGAAACATGCTACTGTCTTTCAGGAACCCAAGGAACTACCACCTGAAAGGACATGTGATCATGTCATCAATTTAATCCCAGGGGCTCAACCTCTTAATCTCAGACCCTACAGGTATTCATTTTACCAAAAGAATGCTATTTAATCTATGAATAATGACATGCTTAAGGCTGACACTGTTATGCCTAGTCAATCCTCTTTTGCCTCCCTAGCTTTATTAGTCAAGAAAAAGGATTCGACATGGAGATTATGCATTGACTATAGAAGGCTAAATAGTCCGACTGTGAAAAATCAATTCCCCATTCCCATTATTGATGATCTGTTAGATGAATTATTTGGGGCTAATGCATTTTTTAAATATCATCAAGTGAGGATGAAAAAGGGTGAAGAATATAAGACTACTTTTAGAACCCATCATGGCTTATGGGAATTTAGGGATCATGCCTTTTGGGCTGACAATGCTCCAGCCTTCCAATCACTCATGAATGGTGTATTTAAAGATCAAATGAGAAAGTTCATATTGGTATTTTTTTTATAATATCCTTATTTATGCAAGAATATGAAGGATCACATTGAACACTTGGAGACTGTATTGGGGCTGTTTCACATGAACAAACTCTTTTCTAAGATGAGCAAATGTGAGTTTGGGCAGTCACAAATTGAGTATCTAGGACACAATATTACAGGTAATGGAGTAAGCACTGACCAATCAAAAATCACTGTCATGATAGAGGAGCCACAACCCAAAACAGTGAAGGAACTTAAGGGATTCCTTGGTTTAACTGTGTATTAAATGAAGTTTGTGCAAGGATATGCCCAGTTGAGCAAGCCACTGACCAACTTGCTGAAGAAAGGAGAATTTCAATGGAACCAAGAAGCTAACAAAGCCTTTAATCAACTAAAGTTAGCTATGACCAGTGCACCTGTATTGGCTCTACCTGACTTCACCAAGACATTTGTATTGGAGGTTGATGCTTGTAACGCTGGGATTGGGGCAGTCTTAATGCAAGACAAAAGACCAATAGCATTCATGAGTTAGTCTTTGAGCAAGAGGCATCAAGGAATGCCAACCTATGAGAAGAAGTTAATTTCTCTCTTGTAAGCTGTGGACAAGTGGAGACATTATCTCCATCCACAACACTTCATAAGCTTTGGCCTGCTATGATTGAACAAGTAAAGGTGGTGGTACAAGAATGTGATATTTGATAGAGGTGTAAAGATGAACAGGTAGCATGTCCAGGCCTACTCAACCCTCTGCCTATGCCTGAAAGAGCATGAGAGCATATATCCATGGACTTCATTGAAGGACTGCCAAAATCTGAAGGGAGAGACACTATCATGGTAGTGGTTGATAGGTATAGCAAATAAGCCCATTTTGTTGCTCTTTCTCATCCTTTCACTACTTCTCAAGTGGCTAAGTTGTTCCTAGACACCATCTACGAGTTACATGGTCTACCTAAAAATGTGGTGACAGATAGGGACATGATATTTCTTAGTAATGTTTGGAAGGAACTCTTCAAAATGCTATAGGTTCAACTACTCTATAGTTCTGCACACCATCCACAAACAGATGGTCAAACTGAAAGATTGAACAAATGTTTAGAGAATTAATTGAGATGCATGACAGGACATAAACCCAAAGAGTGGAATAAATGGCTTCCGTTAGCTGAATTTCGGTACAACAGTAATTACCACACTGCTCTAAAAGTCATCCCCTTTCAAAGTGCTTTATGGTTATGATCTATCACAATTTTCCTTTGAACTAATTGCACAGTCTAAAGTTGAGGATGCTGAATAGATCATCAGAGAGAGACAAATAATGGCCAAGGTATTAAGAGCAAACTTAGCAAAGGCTCAGAATAGAATGAAGGTGATTGTTGATATGAAGAGAACTGAAAGGGAGTTTCAAGAAGGGGATTGGGTTTTCTTGAAGCTACAACCTTATAGGCAAACTTCTATAACTGTAAGGAGAATTCTTAAGTTAGCTTCAAAATTTTATGGGCCCTACCAGATCATAAAGAAAATTGACCAGTGGCTTATAAGTTGGCACTACCTCCTACTGTAAAAATACATCCTGTTTTCCACATACCACAACTCAAAAAGAAGGTGGGGAACCAAGTCATTGTTGCCAAAGACCCCCTCTCTATGCTCATTAGAAGGTCAGCCTCTAGTGGAACCTATTGATGTCTTGGATAGGAGAATTATCAAGAAAGAAAACAAGGGGACCACTCAAATCCTAGTACAATGGGCTAACCTACTGCCGGAAGAGGCTACTTAGGAGGATTATAAATTTATCAAGTCTCAATTCTCTGACTTTGCAGAAGCATGAAGAGGAGAAGATAAGGCTTATTTCTTTTAAGGAGGAGGGGTTGTCACAAATATCTATTATGACTGTTTTATTGCAAGTTTTCATTATGTTATTTTGGTCACTTAAGTACTATTAGTTTAAATTATGTAATTACTTTTAAGTCCCTAGAGTAGTTTTATAATAATTGTTGTAAGTCCTAAATTCTGTTAGAGAATAGGGATAACTGTCCATGTACTGCCTGGTCTTATAT